>JARHVA010001318.1:2147500-2602500 GCA_037957365.1 Torreya grandis | reverse complement strand
CCATTGAACAAGGGTAGTTTAGGCATAACAAAAGCTTTTGGATATGGATGTTCATATACAACTTGTGTAAGAGGTTGACTAAAGAGATAAGAAAGAGTCGTCACCATTATTATTATCATGAGACTCATATCTATGAATATAGGATGACTATCTTGAGAATATTGGGATAGTGTGACATGATCATTATTTTGTAAATCTAAAGTTATATAAATTTTTCTTTGTTCATCTCATTTATTTGCATCTTATGACATTTCAATAAAGGGATATAAAGTATTAAGAGATGTTGTAGCATTATTAGTTAATATAAAGGAGGACATAGGTTATCACAATATTGTATATCATTTTCCATGTTTAGAGGATAATATGGGATATCATATGCATTTGCATCATCTACATTTTCTATAGAGATAAGGACTAAAACATTCACTTGTATCATTTTATATTTCTATGTAAGGACTATGTTTTTGTAGCTTATATTGATTAATATGATGTAATGCAATAGCCAATTTAAAAGATAAACAAAATGAAATAACTATTAATTCTTCACATTTTGATCTTTGTGAAAGATCAATAGAAATTATACAGTCATTATTAGTATGATATTTGTGATCTACTTTATGAAAAGAGGAATACAAAGAAGGAATAGATGAAAATGGTTTTTTAATTTATGAATTAGTATTCTCACTTTACTCTTCATTGTATTCTTTGTTATTGTACCAATCATACTGATTTTCATAATCATAATCATATCTATCACAATCATATTCTTCAATAATATAATAAGTATAAAAAATTATACAAGTATGATCATTAGTCCATTTATTATCATAAGCATAAGGTGTAGCATTGTCAAAAAGGATTAAATATAAAATAGAATGAACACCATTGGGCATTTCATAATTATAAATCATATAAAAAAATACATAGTGTATTAAATATGACAAACACCAAGCTTACTACTAAAAAACAATCAATCATTCCATGAAATAATGAATGGCAAAAGGTACAACTAGGCAAGGTGTGTTTATTTTATAGGCTCTCAAATATATTAATCCTTATAGTAATAGTGAACACAGCCCCAAAACGGAAATAACTATAGAGGATTACACCATCCTTTAGTCATATTATCCCATATCTAATGTAAGTTGAGAGTAACATTTGAGGGATAACTAGTTACTGATGTACGATAAGAACAAGTTGTCAAAGGCTTCATGTGGTTGAAAAATAAAATCTAGGCATTTCTGATATACTGTGATGTATGTGGAAACTAAATTATGTATATGGTATTTTCTTATGGATTTATAATTGGGTAAATACCCATCACACCATGGATTAGGTAAAAATTAAGACCACTTTACCCAAAATGATCATTCCTATGAGTTTTAAAACCATCGAAACATATTCTATAGCAAGCAAGAAAGAAAAGGCGATTGAAAAGCAATGACAAGCAAAGATTTTTATGCAAGAAAAATAATAATTATGAATCCCATAGGTAAAATATAAATATTATATCAGTGCTTAGTTAAATATAATAAAATATGATCAAATTTCTCTTTACTATCTAGAAATCATAAATTCAACAGAAACCCTATAAAAAATTTTAGAAAGAAAGTCATGCTTGAAATAAATGTACAGGTTCACCAATATGTTTTTACCTATTTTTTATAAAAATAAATAAATTTTTGTATGACTATAGGTCTAAATCTAGAGTATATCAAAATTGTAAATAAGTACAATAATCAAATATTTTGATTTTGATAATTTGACAAAAATGGAACCTTGTTATTTTTTTAAAACACTTGGAAGAAAACAACTTAGCTCAAATTGGGATCTTTGTTAAATGTTTTGTAGGTTTGATAGTGAAAATAAATAAAAGAGGTGATTTTTCATGCTCAATATCAAGGGTAGAATGAGAAATTACTTCTATATAGGTCTACAGTAAGTGGATAAGAGCACAGACTATTCATGTTTGTTGACTGTGAACTTGTCCCAGTTAACTATGATCACTTACTAATAGAAATATATAACAAGAAGAAAATTTTTGACAATGAAAAATTAACAATGGGATCTCACAATATTCATAGACATGATTTCTATAAGTGGATAACAACATAGGCTACTTGAGTCTATTAACCATGGACTTTTCTTGGTTGATTGTGATAAAAATCTAATTGTTACAATACTCACACATATATTAATAAGGGTTGTTGACTCATTTTCAAATCTAGAATATTATGAAAAATAAATTCAATGACAAAACCTTAACTTCTTACACATAAAAAAAATTAATACTAGATGGGGGTGTTAGGTAAAAGGGAATGAGTTATACTGACCTTTGTCAATCCTTGTTGAATGACCAAACACTACACTATGTTGCCAATACTTTGAAGATAGCTTAAACATATTGTAATCTCCCACTTACATGTATGTATGAAATGGTGAATGCAATTATATTTTTTATTTCTCATATTTTACCCTTGGCAGAAGTATGCAAATATGAATTAAGGTTTTGAAAATATTAAATATAACTTCAAAAAACTATATATAGAAAAGGAAAATCTTTTGATCACTTTTTATAATAAGGAGAGTCATCCTTTATGCCTTAGAGTAGCCTTGTATTTATAAAGGTTTTGATTTTGAATTTGGGGACCTATTAGGGCACAAATATTGACCTAAAAAAAGACTTAATAGATAATAATAATAATCAAATGAAACATGAATCTAAATAAGTTTGAAAAATTACCCTTGGTAAAGTTTGCTCCTAACAAATAGGGTCACAAGTTGGTCCTTTTTGGAAACCATATTGGCTAGAAATATAAAGGACAAAAATTGGGGATCCCCATGAAAAAATGGAAATATGGATAAGAGATAGAAAAACTCATGGATTGGAATAGAGAACTAATTAAAATTCACCAATAGATACCTTATTCACCATCAATAGTCTATATGCACAAAATTTATAATAATTTACATAAAATGTGGGCATGTGCCAAATTTAGGTGTCTACATAACTCAACCATCCTCCACTACCTTGTCCCATACTTTACCTTCTATATGGAAATAATGGATACATAACATGTAGTTTTCCAAATTGTAAATATAATAATTGGTAATTGTTGACAAGCCCAAGGTCATGATACAAATTAAGCATGTTACAGGCTCAATGAAGAGGATTACAGAAAGGAAGTTCAACCAACCTTTCAAGACAATCATTTATGAGATTTAAGAAGAGTTCTTTACCTTGAAAAAGATAAAAATAACTACACCAAGTGAAAAGGATGAGTTATGGAAGACCTTTAATTAGTCATTATTGCTACAAGAGATGTGGATAAAAGGGTTGTCCAAGGAATGAAATAAAAAATGCAAAGGCTAGAAACATAGGTCAAATCCATAGTGTGTGATGATATTTTTACGCAAGTAGAGGAATCCATAGAATAATTATATGATCTAATTTCCATTATTTATCAAACTAAAACTACAAGTTCCTAAAAATGGGAAAAGGTTAAGGATTATAAATAGACATTTGAAACAACAAATGCAAAGTTATTCAATTTGACCAAAATTGTCAAGAAAAATACATTTCAATAATTTAATTTATTGACTCCATTTGATGTTTGTTTGTTCTATGAAAATATTATTCATAAGAGAGCATCTCTTATAGAATGGGACATGAAAATGAAATCCACTTTGGCATTGATTAAAATTCAAGAGCAGAAAATTATTGATTTGTTCAAAGAGTAATATTTTGGCAATTTTGTTTACCTAATTAATAGCTTGGTGATAAGGTAAAATTCAGAGCATGACTGTAAGGTTTCATGCAAGATTTTAAATAAAAGGTTGAGGATGTAAATGATGGAAATAAGTGTTGAACTTAATGACTTTGTTGGGTTTGACAAGGAGAAAATTGAAAGAGCAACTACAATAAGTGAGTCTCTCCACTAACCCTTGTTAGCTCATAAGGATTTGTTCACTAAGGTGAAATTATCATTCAGGGTGTCAATTATCAATTTTATAATGATAGAATCTAACCACCAACTGTGTATGATAGTATTCAATAAGCAACATGGTGTAGCTAGACAAGTAACTGCTCAAATGCTACTAACATCATCTAATTCTCAAACTTCCACTTTCATTTCACCCATCATCTCCATGTTACATAGTCCAACTTAGCCAAATTGATTTTTATATTATTATCTTTGTCTCTTGAATTTTTGTTTTTATTAGGAAAAGTAATGTGTTTATGCATATATTAATGAACTCAAAATAGACAGTGTTTATTTAAGATTTTGTACATGTAAGATTTCTTTGAAGGTGAGGTAGTGCCCATTCAAAGATTATAAATATGTACTTTTTGGCCTTTATAAGGAGGAATGTTTTAATAACATCAATACAAGATACATAATTCATAGGAAATTTTGTAAGATTTATTTATGTTCACTTTCTCAATTTTGTGTTATGCATGAATAATATCAAGTAAGCCAATTGATTTGTGATATTGATTTATGTTTACGGTTTGGAAAAAATAGATTGAATTAACAACTATTATAAATGTTTTATGTGTATATATCTATATTTAATTTTGATTTATAATTGAATGTTAATGAATCAATTTATTATAGATCAATATATTTCTAGGTCAATGTAAAAAAATTGTTTTTCATATAATCTCCTTATACTATTTTTTTGTGTCGATGTTAGTTTGAGTCATAACTAGAAAAGGAGACATTAATTCAAATTACATGCTCAACCTTGCTAAATTGATTTTATTAAAGGATTTAATTCTTGTTGAAATACAACATTATTCCTTTCTACCCTATCTTACCTTCATTTTTTTATTTTTTTATTAGATTCACACCACCTTAATATAGTTTTATATGTGAACAAACCCATTCTAGGTTTAGAGATAGTCAGTTGTCTTAGAATAGATTATCCTCTCAAATATTATAAAAATATATAAGGATGATAGATAACTGCATTAATCCAACTACTATTCCACCATGTGGTTATTTATAAAACCAAAAACCCACAAGTTATTTATTGGAGTGGGTAACCATTGATTTTAAAACTAAAGAGAGTTTTTCCCTCACCCTGTTGGAGTGGGTTATAAACTTGTATCAATATAACCTAAACTCTAAATTAATAAATAAAATTCAAACCAACATGCAAATAAAAATTACCATATAACATATTATTAATGAGACATTATCCAACAACATGTAATTAAAGTTTCAACCTATTTTACCAAAATTGGGGAAATGAAGAAAAATTTTAAGTTCTAATTATGATAAAATTTTGCATAAAATTAGAATATTAAGATATGTAATAAATTAACTATTTATGATTTGAAACTTGCTAAATATGGAAATATGTTGAAAAGGAAAAAGAATATAGATAAATTACTTAATTGGAATTCATAATACAAGATTATGCATGCAACTATATATTTGATTATATGACTGTGTTGACTAACTATGAATTGGGAATAGGGCTACACTTGATCTTTTAATGAGGTTGTAGTAATCAGATAGGGTTAGATTATGTTCTTGTCTATAGGGATCACTAGTGTCTGGTATGTTTTTTCCCTTTATGAAAATCTCAGTTTGTGTAACATCACCTATTGGTCTTGTGTGTGTTATGTGATGCATGATTTATTATGGAATCCATTATGTACCTTCTTCACTTAAAACCCTAGTTTGATAGACAATGATGAATAAATATAATAAAATGGAAAAATGGGTTAGCGATTAAAGTTTTTATTAACCTTATCATCCCATGTGTTGAGTGTTGTCTACATACCAATACTCTAAAGATGGATCAATCTCGAAGTAGTTCTCTCATGTTAGGGTGTGTGTGTGAAATACTAGTGTAATACTAAATGTTAGTGCACTCCTAGTTTATTTATGTGCTTTAACCATGAATTTTAACCTTTTAGGTGTATTATAACTTAGTTCAAGGATATTAGGGATGTGTGGACTCTGAAATGGGAAGAATAGGTATTTTTTCCTCAACATGCAGTTAGATATTCTAGTGTTTTTCTACATATGAGCCTCTTGTGTACAAAAAGATATGAAAAGTGGCTTTATAGTGATATTTTGTGAAATTAATTTAATGAGGATTGTGAAACATGTTGGAAGACTCGTTAAGATATTTTAAATTTGAGCATTTAGTCTTTATTTGGTATGAGGATGTAGCCTGTGGAATCAAATATTATCGACGAGTGGGAAATTACTAAATGAGTGACCTTATTTATGAATCAAAGGTAGCTAATTTAGAAGAATTAATCAATAAAATGATCTTGGGCTATCTAAAATGAATATTAAGAATAATTGTGTAATTTTATGTGCTTAAGGTATGGATAGTTCACATAGAGATAGAAGAATAATAGCTTAGAGCCATGGAATTGGGCATGAACTAAGTGTATGTAAGAGAATGGACACAAGTAACTATTTTAGTATTAAAAACTAATTTATATGGCTACATTTCCCTCTATTTTAATCTAATAATGTATCAAAAATAAAATTACTATAGTAAAATAGAGAGATTTATACATGAGTTTATTTGTCTTAAGTAGACTTGGGTGTAGGCCACATGCTAAACTATGCTTCATACAAAACTATATTGAAAAATATATAAATCAATTCTTACTTAAGATGAAAATTTAAAGGTAAACATAATAAACTTATAGATCACATAACAAAGAATGAATACCATTGATTGGGTATGTAAACCATTGTATTGTCTAGTGCAAAAATTGGTGACTAGAGAGGGTAGGACCCTTGGAGATTTTTGTTCATTGAATATATTGGATTGGATTGTGCATGCTCCAACCCTCACTAATAGGTGAGTGTGCTTAAGAACTCATGGTGTGCTTGACTCCATAATTTCAAACCTAAATTATTAATTTATATCAGAATACTTGTATATAAACTAGTAGATCATTCTGGTGCAAAACTAGTGTAAAAAGATGATTCAACTACTGTAAACAGAATAAGATTCATTTCTAGTGTAAAACTAGTGAAAAAATAGTATGAGCTAATTCTAATGTATGCAGCTTAGATAATGACATAGGATGCCATTACTTATATGAATCTAGTGTAAAACCTAAGTAGGTGATTATGTGCATGGCACAAGCCCCCAATCTAATATCTAATCATACTATTTCTGAGACTAATTGATATCAAGTGATTTACTAATAAAAAAACATGTATGATAACCTAAAACACATTTAATACATAATTCCCCATTATGAGAAAACTTCTTTGATGACCTTGAGTATAATTCTAAAAAAATTGAATACTTTTTGTAGTTTATCTTGTAATTGACGGTGATTATGAGAAATTATGTGAAATATTATTTTCTTCTTGTTAGAATGACAATGAGTTATTATGGATGTATCCAACATGTTCCCTTGTCCAAATAGAGTGTTGTTACCTGAAACTAATTTATGAGAAAAAATTTGGAGTGAGCTATGATAAACTAAGTAAATTCTATATTTTTTTGTCTATACACTGGGTTGTTGGAGCTTAGTCTCTAATACAATACATTGTGTATGCCCCTTATTTTGAGATGAGTTGTGAAGCATGCACAATAAATTAACTCAAAATAAAAATTTGTGTGGGTAATGTTATGTATATTTTAAATCTTAGTAATGATAACATTTGGAGAGCATGGAATTGTCTTAGATAAACTAAGTAATATAATAACAGAAAATTCATTTAGAAGAAAACATGCATAGTGTTATGTCTTGATAACCCTTATCAATGACAATTTTAGTAGATAATGATCAAAATTATGTACTAAAAATTGAATTGATCAACTTAGGGAAGACTTATGACGTAGATCATGGCATCAACAAACTAGGGAGATGCATGATATTGGTAGGCATCACAAAATGAGTAAAAAATCAAATAAGATTCATGCCTTGATGCATACACAAAAATCACACAAACAAGAAAGAAGGCCAAGGGGCCACATTTAAGGGACATGTTCAAATGTCACTCACACACATATAATCATAAAATAGGCATAGATCTACAAATAAGTACATGTTAAAATGTCAATAATCAAAGATAGTAAACACATACAAAACATAAAGCATAGAAATAAACACAAAAACATGCATGAATAAGTGTAGCTGATCAACATAAGTAATTTGAAAAATCAATAGATTCATAAATTCAAGTATCTAATTAAATAGCAATTTGAATGTAAGTGAGAAAAAATGATAGATTTTGTGTAATGTATTGAACAAGAGTATGAACAATGGGGATAGTCATGAAAGGATAAAACCTATGTAAAAGGATACCCCCAATAAACTTTTTGAGATGTGAACAAGTTTTATAAGGCTTATGACAAGTTTTGATGTAAGAAAGTAGAGCTAGTGTTCACTGGGATAAGTCTAGTAGAATCAGACAAGAGCACAGTACATGAATGTCTAAGATAGATCATTGTTGTCTCTGTTAAGTTTCTAGGTTTGAGACAACATCACCACCTATAATTACATATGGGAATCATAACTTATGGTATGAAACTCACCTATGTACACTTTTGAATCATTTTTGATATAATTGGATAAAAAGAATCTATATATATTGAGCATAAATAAATTGATGAAAATTAACTACACATCATGCATAGGTCCTGCTTTCAAAAATTTTTGGACATTCTAATTTTTTGTAGTTTTTTAAGATATGAAACTTAAAAAAGAACATACTAAAAATAACTCTTGCAAGAGCCTCATAATCAATAGGTATTGTATTGAGCATGGGAAGGATGACCTCTTGTGAATGGAAATAGTCATTTTATTGTGAAGGAATTGATCTCAACTCAAAATCAAAAATTTGGTTTGAATTTGAACCATAAGTTCCATTTCCATTATAATATGTAATATAATGTGTATAACTCATAGCATTTTAAACTATAGTGGTGTTCAGAACCCATCGTGGAGTGTGATAACTATGTGTTGGTGTTATTTATAGAACACCCTTACTACCTTGTAATATTAAGTTGCAGTATGCTAGAGTAGAGAGAAGCTCTCTAGAATCTATGACAAAAAATTTATTGAGTGTATTTTCAAGGATATGTCTCCTTATAAATTTGACCATTTGCTTTTGAAATTTCTAATTAGGTTAAACCTTTTTAGGTTACTCAATTGCAATCTATTGTGTAGAAATAATAACTTTCAATTGTAAGGGGTGTTTATATGGGATACCATAAACTATGATGACCTAATTCCAATCAATATAATTTAAAAATTTATGAACTATAGAATTAATTACACAATGATGTTGATCTAAGGACATCCTAATAACATATATAAGATTCCTTCACTAGCTACTATTATGAACTTTGTGTTGGACTAACCTATATTGGTAACATAATCATACCAATAAAACTCTAAATATGACCATTGAAACCCTTAATTACTATTATAGTAGGAAGTATATCCCTATTTATTTCTCCAAGATGATATAAAAGTATGATTGCACACATATTAACACTTTAACCATTATCAACCATGACACTATGTATAAGTTGATGATCAATATAAAAAATTGAAATCTAAATCATCATCAACTATCTCATGCTTCACAAATGGGATAAGAAGTCTAAGTGGCATTAAATAATGATAGGTATTAATAATTCCATTTAGAGTATTTTGTGCCTCTATATGAGAATGATAGAAACCAGTGAAGGTTATGCATTATATGTGTAATACACTCATGATGTATCTATTATCTCATTAGTTATATGCTTAGCAAAAATATTAGTGAATAATTTTATTGATTTGTGCTCACTTATCTATGCCTTTGGGTTATCTATAGATGTACCCATAGCAATGATGTTCTCATCTATCAAATCTTGAATCTTATGTCATAAAATGACGCATCAATTTGATAATCACAAAAAAAAATGATCAAATACCTTTGGAAGAGGATTCATCATATCAACCTATTTAATGTGAGAGAATGATATAGAATTACATTCCATTAACTTTTGTAACACTTTGTAGGGTGATTTAGGAAAATTGGTAAAGGATCTCCTTAGAGGAGTTCATAATATAATGCATAGAGTAAGTTCTAAATTTGTATTTACTATTGCCTTTTGATCACTCTTGTTGTCATCTGGCCTCACCTTGTATGATGGATTACTTGGATTCTTTACCTGGGAATTAGAAACTAGATTGGTCACTTTCATACTTTAACTTGCTCATTACCAAAAATTTAACCTCTCTTTCCTTAACGACATGACACAAATCCATTAATGAGAGAAACTTCTTAAACATAATGGATTCATGTAGAGGTAGAAGAAAACTCTATTTGAATATATCTTATAATTCCTTATTTTCCATTGGATTTGTCATCTTAGATAACATGGTTTTATACCTCAAGACATATTTTTTGATAGGCTCATTGGATCCTTATTTGTATAGATATTAAAATCTGAGTTATACAACATCTCGGTCTTGTATTCTTGACAAATACCTAGTAGGGCTCTTCCCTTCAATTCTAGCACTCCCTGTTGATGAAAGGTTCACATTCACCATCTCATTTTCCAAATTTCTTATCTTATGGTCTGACCCTATCATTACTGATGACCTAGATCTCCTACATAATACATAATGTTTAAAACATAATATATATCCTTCACTATTAGATTCAAATCCTAAACAACTTCTTAGCCTATCAGACACTTACATCCCATAGAGGAACACTTACATCAACACAAGTGTCTAAATTCTTATCAAGAGTCTAGTCCTCAAAAGTCATCTAGTTTGAAAACCTTTCAAATCCTATGGGTGGGCCCATTTGTTTTATTTAACCCTACCATGAGATATTTCCAAAAGGTGTGGTATAAATACAAATCTAAGCCTACTCATTATCCATATATCAAATACCAAGCTATAAATACCCTAATTTGGTGAAGAAACCATAAGTACTATGTATTTTATTGCTCTTTCACATGAGAGTCTTAGTGATGGTCATAGTCCTTATTCACACGGTCATTTTGAGTCTTTCGATATTTTTTATGTCTTATTTTCTTTATTTGTGACACTCTCAATAGTCACATGTCCTTTTCCTAGTCATACGGGCCCCTAACTTATCCTCCCTAATTTTTGCTTTATTCTAAGCTTTAGGACACTAGCACCACTTTCAGGATAGTAGCACCACATGGTGCCAGTGTCCACTTGTGGCTCTAGTGTCTGACAATCCCTTTCACCTGTGTTTGAGTCCTAATCCCTCTGTGATTTTTATCTTATGCTTTTTATATCTATTTTTAAGACTTTTCAGCTAGTGAACAAGGTATTATATTTAAAATAAATATCTTCTTATATAAAGATCTTGACAAGGCCTTTTACATCTAGCACTTACTATTTTGGCACTTATTTACATAAAATCAACCAATAGCACAGCTCAAATACTCGACATAATACTCAATTTTTAGACAGACATTTACATGCTTGATCAAATAAGGGCTAGGTAAAATTAATTCTAGCATACCATGCAAGTTGATGGTGCATGTTCCCTAAGGGATAACTACATCCAATCTGAGACCCCTTAACATTGGAGTTAATGTAGGTAGTGTCTAGGATAATAGGGGTTATGATTCATGTGATCATAACATCTCACAACCTAGTTTTTCATTTTCTTTTTACAATTGATTCAATCATTGTTTCATGTGTGTAGGTATTCATTAGGGTTTTATATAATATTCAACCAAAATAGTGACATAGATGAGCCCTCAAGTGACATAAAATCACCTTCAAGACCTCTAAATCTCTTATAACTTCCCTAAAAGTTACAGATGGTCCCTACAAAAAGGACATTACACTATAATTGGACACTAGCACCACATGGTGCTACTATCCTTAGAGGGATGCTACTATTCAGAGCCACATCTCAACAAATAATCAAAAGACAAAATACTCATTTGTGTCTACTTAGTCATTTCCACTACCCTGATCCATGAAAAACTCTATTTATCTCTAGATAAGTTCCTTTTCTCATTTCTCTTGTTATTTT
Source organism: Torreya grandis (assembly GCA_037957365.1). Lineage (NCBI taxonomy): Eukaryota > Viridiplantae > Streptophyta > Pinopsida > Cupressales > Taxaceae > Torreya > Torreya grandis. Next base: position 2,590,477 of record JARHVA010001318.1, on the reverse strand, counting down.
TGGAAAGTTCTATTGAATCAATAATTTCTAATTTTATTATAGATTATCAATATACTCAACCCTTTAATCTAACTTAGGATTTACATAGTATAACCCTAAAAGGTTAAAACATTTGGTGAACCCATCTTACATCAAATATTGCTTCAAAACCCTAATTTTCCTTAGGTTTTACCTTCTCTAAATTTTGTGCATTAAATTAAAATTAAAAAATTTTGATTTTTTGGCATAACCTAGCTAAATTAATTAATCATATATTAGGGTTTCATTTATTTTATTTTATTTAAATTTTTGCAACATAACCCTAAATCCACATAATAGGCCCCTATACATAAAAATATTAGTAATTAGGGTTTCAATGATAATCTTTTTTTCTAATACACATTTTATTCAAAAATTCACACATTGCACACATACTCATGTTAGATTATATTCCACCTCTTGTGTGTTTTTGATTCTTTATTTACATTATCTTCTTCAGAAAGTTTAAAATGGCATCTAAAAAATATTCTACCCCTCATCCACTTGATGCACTCTTGAATTTATCTCATGATTATCATAATGAATGGAGTAATTTTTAAGATTGTACATTAAATCATAATAATGACTTTATTTATAATGATGATGATGACTATTGTTATAATGATGGATATGAGTATTACTATGAGCATGAAAATGAAAATGAACATGAGGATATATTAGATACATCATCTTCTCTTTCCTCTCACTCTTCTCTTACTCCACAAAATCAAACTAACGATATAATGCCAAAATAACCTCTTGTTTGTAGTGATTTATTCTAATGTGAGCCTAGATTTTCAACTACTTTTACTACTTCATTATTCAAATTAAATAAATATAAGTGCACTACACAAAAATAAAATTTTCATGACTCAAGTAACGTAGATAGGAACAATGTATCTTCTTTACCCTTCTTAGTTATATTTGAAAAAGTGAGTACTAATGATAGTACACCTTTTATCAATGCACAAACTAAGGTAGATGAAATTACTTTATCACCTTCCCTTACCTTTCAAGCTCAAGGCAATGATTCTTTACAACAAGTCGATATTGTAAATGTCTCTAACTCTTCTCCTATTTGTAATAATATGCAAAAAAAAAAAACATGGTTGTTAATTCTCCTTCACTTGATTCTAAAATTAAAAGTGATAATCATGCTTAAATTTCAAAAATAACTATTACAAAAATACATTACATTACACCTACATATGATGACACATTGCATAGTAGTAAAAAGTTAAAATCTTCCTCTTCTCTTTCTATTAATGAGCATGTGGATGATACTTCTTCTACTCTTACTTATACAAATGAATTGAATTCTTATTTTGATTAACCATGGGATAATGATGATTATTGTGATTATGATGAAGATGACATATAATCTACACCTTTTACTTCTCTTACCTCACATATATCTCTTGTTCAACCAAACACTAGGTTACATGTAAAAATACACACATACACTTATTCTTATGTTCATAATTTACATTCACTATAAAATAAAGTACATTCTATTCAACTAGCATGTGATACTCCTTCACAATTTAACAATATAAAAGATACCAATAAATCCCCCTTAACCCCCCTTACTACACTAGAACCTGTTTCTCAAACAAACTTAAACAAGGGTGGTAGTTCATTTCCCTCTAACTAGGTCCCAGCTACCACACCTCCAAAGGTTATTGAGAGCAAACCAACCCTTTCTAAACAAGATTTATAATACAATGTACCAATGGCTAAAATAAATAATAAAATTTAAGTATTAAATGAACTCCTTAATAATGATGATATACCTTCACAAGTGTTAATTTATTCAATGCATGTTGTGGGTGCTTTAAAATAACAAGTACGTCATCTCACTTTGGAGAAAAAAGCATACCAATCTCGGGTTGATGCTAATGTTATGCATGGTAACCTTATTCCACATAGAATCTCAACTACAAGGTTGCCACATAACTTTCAGATACCAGTGTTACCTATATTTGATGGACATGGAGATCCATACTTGCACCTTCAAGCTTATGAGAAAACCATGGCCCATATTATAAATAGATTAACTCTACTACAATTATTTCTAAAGTCATTAAATGGAAAAGCACTAGATTGGTTCTAGCATATAATCCCTCGTGGATCTTTACATACATATGAAGAGCTAGAGATAGTCTTTCTCAGGCATTACATACAAAATAAGGGACCTATAGTCACACATGAGAGGTTACATTCATTATATTAGGGGGAGATAGAGCCTACATCTAAATACATTCTACGGTTCAAACCATGTTTACATTAGTTGATTTATTAACCAATAGATTTAAAATTAAAATACATCTTTGCCAAAAGGTTAATCTATCCTCTCAAGGAGAGATTGCTATATAAAACATATAAATCATTATGACATTTATATAATGCAGTTATAGCATTAAAAAAAGAGTTGGGATTATAAATTACATAGTCAGAAATAAATTTGGCTATAGACCCCTCAGAGACTCAATCATCTAATTTGGTACAAGATCCAACTCAACTTCAAATTAAGAACTCAGTAGAACAGAGGACACTGATAAATATACTTAATAAAGGCAAAGGTCCACTCAATAAAACAACTTTTATAGTGAGTAGGACATAGGTTATATATAGAGGGGTTATAAAAATTTTACATAAGGCTAGGCCTCATGACATTTTGCTTACACTATTAGATAGGGGAATGATCACACTTCCTTATATTAATCATCATCCACCACACCATTTTCACTAGTTTCTACATAATCCATATTGTCATTTTCACCAGATAAATGTGCATTCAGATGATCATTGTTATGCACTGCAAGATTGCATTGACTAGTATACTACTAAAGGCATCATAGAGTTTATGCTGGGGCACTAAGACATCATTCACCATACTCTCCTAAATCATATTCCTCTATGATGGAGTCATCCTAGGATGTTATTTTTAAGGAAACATTGGTTACTCATTCTATGAGCCTTGTGACTTCTAGGACACCTATTTATGAGCAGCTCTATATATCATAGCCTCAATAGCGATGTCAATAATTTTTCAGAGATCAGATTGCACCTTTAGTGTGTATACCAATCAAGATATTTGGGAACAATTATAAACCCAAGGGCATAGTTTCAATTCAAACATCACTAAATATTTATGTAAATAATTACAAATCTCATAATGTACCTCCAGTGTATACACCAATCAAGATATTTTAGAACAACTATAAACATAAGGGCATAGCTTTAGTTCACACATTGATTAAGATATTTGAAAGAAATAATACAACTCAGAGTGAATTTTTAGAACATCAATCAATCAAGCTTTTTATACCAAAGTCTACATATTCACATATTAGTAATACAGCATAGGCAACTCTAGTTTCATAGTCTTTGTCTACATCAACACAGCATGACTAGTATGGTCATTGGTTCTTTATGCCATATGGTTTTAGATAGGGCATATCACCATCACATGTTATACACACAGACATCTTATGGAATATAAACACAAACCATATACCATTAAAGTACAAAAACTTAATCCACTACACATGCCTAAAAAATTCATAAAATAGATACAAATTGATTAAATTTACTCTAACCAAAACAAATTATGAATATAAACATTTCAAACAATCAAACTAATTCAACACATAATAATCTATACAATATAACAAGATATAATTACCAATACCCATAATGCCAAATTAAAAAAACAACCACATATATATATATATATATATATATATATATATATATATATATATAACTTGGAATATCATTTCAATATAAATATAGTGCATCACTCAATGATGAAAACATGACTAGTAGGACCAACTCCCTCACTCTCACTCTTAGATACATCAAAACTAGAACTAGAGGCCCCGTTATCTCTATGTGACCTCAATCCATGGATCCATCTTATCTCTCTCTCTCTCCCAATGCATGCCTAAGTTAGCCATACACTCGGCATGATCTTGTTGAAGTCATATGTAATCATATACTATATAACTTCTAGCCCTACCCAGAGTATAAAAAGTGGGCATGGTACACCTATGCAACTCAATATGTGCCTCATCTTTATCTATTGTTTCTCACCTATATGCCACAATTGATATTGCATCCCAATCAAATAAATGGGAATATACCCAAGCAACATTGGTGACCCTCTCCACCAATTCATCCTCCATGACATCATCAGGGATATGCCATGTCAACTAGTGTAGTTCTGACTCAATGGTGACCTCCCAGTACTCATCATCTCTTGAACTTACAAGTATCCAAATAGTTCATAAGAATTCTTATCATATAAATACATAATCAACTTTACACAAAACATACAAACATGATATTTAACTTACCATCAATAACCCTTAGGGGCTCTACATCTAATATAACCTATAAAATCATCCCACCTCTTAGAAGCATAGGTGCCCATTTATGGTCACTCCCACATCAATTATATCATGTATCTCAATATCAGAGCCACACTCCATTAATGGAATAGGATCCATCTTATCAATAAATGGCCTTGGCATACTACCTAGCCTTGTAAAAGCTTGAGAACTCCTCAACCATATCATAGGTATTGAGAGCACATCCTACACAACACTAAATTATTGGGTGACCATCTCATAATTAAATTGCTTGTATACATTATCCTAATAGTCATGTATCTAAAAACTAACCCAAATCCACCTTAGATATGTATTATACTTAGGTCACCCTTGGCATCCCTTGTATGATCTCCAGATGATATCCCCTACTATCAAATTATTGATATTGTGTAGTGTTCTTCCTCGGCACATAACCTATCCTAGTCCATCTCTTTGAAAACACCTATGAATGATCCCATCCATCGAATGCATGTGCCAATGGCCTACTCATATCTATATACTCATATGCCCAATAGTGTAACAACATCAATGATCTGATACCCCCACTACACATCTCATGTGTAAAGTAGTATAGATCCATGTATAAATGAGCTAGAATCATATAACCCTAAGAGTACATAGTGCCATGCTCCTCGATGTCCTACACTATCTCATGCATCTTATAGGAAATCAATACACTACTCCTATCTAAAATATCAAATGAAGATAGTAACACATCTAAAAGCTTCATAAATCATGGAACATTGGTCATCACAATCAAGGTCGATAATATCTCACTCTAACTCATTGTACAATGAGTCCTTACCACCATCGTAGAGAAATATTTAGATTCCCATTGTATGGGTAAAGGACCAATAACCTCCAATAATATAGCCTACTAACTAGAGATAGGTAGCTCTATAATATGACATACATCCTCTAATGTAATAATCATCTCACCAATAAATAGCCAAAATGTGCATGTGTTTGCCTCCCATCTCCCACATAAGTTAGTAATCATATGCTTATCCTAGGGCATAGACTCTAAGAAAGCAACATATCTCAATCCTACTCTCTCTATCACCTCCATATTAGCATAATCAAAGGGAAATCCTTGCAAGGTTTCCATCATCTTCCCCATGCAAAACTCCCTCATGCAGGCACCAACCTAAAAGATTACAAACCAAATCAGACATTAGCAAAACAAAACTAAACCCAACAGATAATAACATGCATTAGAAACTAGTCAACAATACTCAACATCACATCTTAGGACTTCTAGACACTAGCATTGCATAGAGGATAGTAGCATTGGATAATAATGCCACACCCTAGACACTAGCACCAAGACCTAGACAGTAGTGCCCAAAGTGGGACACTAGTGCCATTCAATTCAAAATAACTCTAAACTAGTTAATTTTTTGTCAAAATAATAAATAAGATAATAAAAATGATACAAATAGGAAAATATTTGAGTTTCTTACTAGGTGAACCTCTTCCCTAGCCTGAATCCATGCCTCGACCTCCTCATAGCATGAAAAACTAACTCTCATCTCCTCGACATATTTCTCTCACTCAGACATAAAATGATTTCAACTCAAATGATCCAAATGAATTTATAAATGAATCAAAATTATTGAAGTCATAACTTACCCAATGCCACCTTATTAAGGTTACCCGTGTGCACAAATTTTGCTAACTAATATAAATATCTTGCTATCACCATATCTTGAGAACTGTAGCTCCAATTTATAAACCATTTCTTACACATGGGACTGACATCAATACAAAATGTCCCATATTGTTTAAACAAATCCCCTCATCATTATTAAATATGAAAAATGCCAAAAATAATCTCACTATTTTTAACATTATAATAGGCAAAACATTTATCCAATTACACATTCAATTATCAACTCATACATAATAATAACACCATTCAAACTTAATACAAAATTAAACCTATTATTTAAAAACATGAAACAAATCATTACCACTTTTGGTTATATATCCTCATCATTGTCTCAGATCTCTCACCAAAAAGGGGGGAAAATAGGCACAGATTACTTTAGACATATAGAGTTTCAATCAGATATATAAATACATGGGTCTACATAGGTTTACATAGGCATTTAGACTCATATATTTTTAGATATATAGATACACAAGTCTACACACATTTACACATACATTCAAATTCACAAGTCTACATAAGTTTACACATGCATTTAGACATACAAGTTTTACATAGATATTTATATTCATAGGTTTTTAGATATACAAATGCACATTTTTACATAGGTTTAAGAAATTTTACATAAGTATTCAAATATATGCTCTATGCATATATATATTTTTGACTTAGGTATACCAATTCACTTAGATATTTAGATATATAGCTACAATGCTCAGATATCAAGATTAGGGAAAATGATGTAGAGTACACATTCTTGGTCCCCATTCTTAGATTTATCAGGTTGCACTCAGTATCATCACCAGATTTTCACTAGTTTGGGTCAAAATACCATTTATAGTAGTTGATAAATAACATTCCACTAGACCCAATTCACTAACTTAGATTTAGAGTGGGCGCAAGTGAGCCTTGTTTCTCCATGCATTTAGTTTACATACTTAGATTCAGAGTGGGGGAAAGTGAGTGTTTTTTCTCCATGAATTTAGTTTACATACTCAAATTCAAAGTGGGGGAAAGTGAGACTTTTTTATGTATGCATTTATTTTACATACTCAAATTTAGAGTGGGGGAAGTGAACCTTATTTCTCCATGCAATCAATTTACATACTCAGAGTGGGGGAAAGTGAGCCTTGTTTCTCCACACATTCAATTTACATACTCAAATAATGGGGACAAGTGATCCTTGTTTCTCCATGTGTTCAATTTACGTACTCATATTCAAAGTAGGGGAAATCGAGCCTTATTTTTCCATGCATTCAGTTTGCATAATCATATTCAAAGTGGTGTAAAGTGAGACTTGTTTTTCCACACATTCAGTTTACATACTCAATTTTAGTATAGGGAGCATCCACACCATGTGTCTCCACTTCACATATTACACTCTAATTTTTATCCACTTTTGTGGCCAAGAAGTGGGACAAATTTAAATTACATTCACACAAGTAAGTAAAGGTATGTGTTCCTATTTTCTTTTACTCTAGTACTTTCATTACACTACTAGAATAAAAGCAGGGAAATGTAAACACCCTAATTTGGTCAAGCAACCAAAAGTATTATGTCTTGTGTTTTTATTTCACATGAAAATCTTAGTGATAGTTATATTCCTTGTTTGTATGGTCATTTTGAGTCTTTAAATCTTTATTATGTCTTATTTTCCCTATTACAACACTCTTAGTAGTCACAAGTCACTTTTACCAATCATAGGGACCACTAGCCTATCCTCCCTAATTTTTGATATGTTCTAAACCATAGGACACTAACGCCACTTTTAGGATAGTATCACCACATAACACTAGTGTCCACTTGTGGCTCTAGTGTTCTATGGGCCCTTTTACCCATGTTTGAGTCGTAACCCCTCTATGAGCCTTCTCTTATGTTTTTATGTCTTTTTTATGACTTGTCAACTAGTGAATAAGGTATTGTATTCAAAACAAACATCCTCCTATATAAAGAGCCTCACAAATAATTTTACATCTAGCACTTACTATTTTGGCACTTATTTACATAAAATCAACCAATAGTATAGGTCAAATACTCTACATACTACTCAATTTTCAAACAGACATTTGCATGCTTGATCAAAGAAGGGCCTAGGTGAAATTCATTCTAACATATCATGCAAGTTGATGGTGCACATTCCATAAGGGAGAACTAAATGTGATCTAAGATCCCTAGCATTGGGGTTAATGTAGATAATGGACAAGAAAATAGGGTTTTTGCTCCACACAATCATAACATCCCACAACCTAGTTTCTCATTTTATTTTTGTATTTGATTCATTCATTATTTCATGTGTGTAGGTATTTATTAGGGTTTTGGAGAAGATTTATCCAAAATAGTGACATAGATAAGACCTTGATCAATATAGAGTCACCTATAAGACCTCCAAAATCTCCCTCAACTTCCTTAAGAGTTACAGACATTCCTTATTGAAAGGACATTAGTATCAAAATTGGACACTAGTACCACATAGTGCTACTATCCTGAGAGGTGCACTTCTATCCAGAGCAAGATCTCAATAAAAATTCAAAAGATGAAATATTCCTCTATGTTTGCTTAGTCATTTTCAGTAACCTGATCTGTAAAAAACTTTGTTTATCTCTATATAAGTTCCTTTTCTTTTTTCACTTGTTATTTTGGGAAAGTTCCATTGAATCAATAATTTTTAATCTTATTCTAGATTAACAATATACTCAACCCTTTAATTTAACTTAGGATTTACATAATCAAACCCTAAAAAGTTAAAACACAAGCAAACACCTATTCAAACTTGATAAATCAATTAACAATTAAGTACTACCACCCTATTTTTTGATATTTTCATTTCAATCATAGGAGTAGTTATATTATAGGTTTGAATCACTCAAATAATAACCCATGAGTAGTATTTGTCAAGTTATAATCTAGATCATTACATGCCCTTGCATATAGTATATTTCACCCTTCTACACAAACAATCCAACACCTAAGTAAGAAATACATATGTCTAAGGCCCTCCTTGGAGTATTAGTTATGTAGGAAATGATCATTGATAGAGGGATCCTTAAGGTTAGCTCAACACTATGAGCCCACTGACCCTTTTTTGGAAAGATATAAAGACCTAAGGTTAATATCTAGGGTTTTATCTATAAATAGTCATCAACAACCTATTTGCATGAATAAAATACATCAGCATAAAGATGATTAAAAACTTATAAGGTTTCAAGTGGTCACTCTACAATATAATTAATATTTTTTACCAGATAGTTCCATTGATATCAAGACACCTACATCAATGCAAGTGTCCTAAGGTTAACACAAGTGCTTAGGCCTCTATAAATAATATTTATAGAATCTGTTGATTATATCCTAATCTTGTCCCTACCTATTTTCACATTAGCACTTCTTAGATCTACCTATGCATTTGTAGATAAGCTAAGTATTATCTATTCTTCATATTTATGTAATCAAAATATTATTTTAAATTTACTTTTAATATTAATCATAACTCAACATTTTAATTTAGAATATTCATTTATCTAAGTTTTTAATTAATTAACTTGACCTAGAATAGTTTTATTCATCCTTAAACATAGGATTTTGTACCCTTTAACCCTAAACAAATAAAATCTAAAAGGGTTTAAGCATTTGGTGAACCTAACCTCTGTGTCTCCTTGTAAAAACCTTGGATTGACTTAGGGTTTTCTTGATTTATAATTTCTTATTTCATAACTATTAAAAAAACTTTAAAAATTTTGATTTGCATTTATTACAAAATAATCAATTTGTGCTCAATATGGATGTATCTAATCGAGATTTCATGGATCAATATATTATGGTTGTCATTAGTCATCATTTTCCATACATTGTTAAATCAATCAAAATCATAATCTAATAGTTTACAAAAAATGTTCAAGTCAAACAGATTGACTTACAATAAAATAAAAATCAAATTTCTCTTTAAACTCCATTTGTAACAATATAGAACTAGTTTCCAAGCATCAGTGTGTGTGATCTAAACCCTTTGTTCCTCCTAAATCCTATCCAAGTGAAAACTACCATCCCATTCCCATTATTCACCCATGTATTTTATTGGGTCCCATGGTCCATGATGTCACTATAGGAAAAGGTAAGGGTACCTATCATGTCCCACCACCTATTAATCTACTACAGGTTCCTCCTAAGCCTAAAATTAAAATAAAATCTAAATGATATGATCTTGTCAACCAATTGAGCAATATGCATTCTAAGATTTCAACCCTCAAGATTTTAAATCATTCAACTATCTATAAGTATATCTTATATAAAGCCTTGAATGAAACCAAAGTACCAAGTGATATAGAATCAACTTAATTTATATATATTATGTAAGACCTCAAAAAAAATATAAATGTCATCACTTTTAATCCAAAATATTTACCATCATATGATATAATTAACCAAGACTTATCCCTATTCACATAAGTTAGTATGCATAAAAAAGGAATCAAAAGAGTGCTAGTCAAAAAATGGATCTAGTTTAAACAATTGTAGCATGAAATTTTTAACATTGATGTGCATTAATACCAATATTATTCAAAAATTAGACATTCATATCAAAGGGTTTGATAATTCATGCAACCTACCAATTGGCCAAATCACATTAGATGTGACATTAGGACTAAAAATAGTACCAATTATGTTCCAAGTAATGTTACAATCATTGCATTATAACTTACTCTTCGGTAGACCTTGGATACACATAATGGAATTTTTTCCATATACATTACATTGATATGTCAAATCCATGTACAATGGGACATTATAAATAATTCCTATCGATGATGAGCCCTTAAAATATGTAAAATAAGGCATTCTAATATAGAGGAGATTACTAAACTAGTACCACAAAAATAATATATTCCACTTGAACATATTCCAACGTATGATATGGGAAAATTAAAAAAAAACTAATTCACCTCAAGATACACATAAGGCACTAACTAATAAGTTACACATAAATGCACATCCAAAATAATAACCATTACCAAAGGAAACAATGATACCAAAACAATAACAAGATCAAAATTTTGAGCTTCTTTTATTGGTTAACACTGAACAACAAGATATATAAGTTTTAGATTATTAATATAGTGATGATGATATAAATTATGATACGATACATGAACACTTAAAAACACTAAATTTTGATCTACTTGAACATATATCACATAACTTATTCACACCTGCAGGTCTTGGTACTATTATCATTCAAAAGTGCACCTTTACAAAAATGTGTGATTATTCTCACTTATATTGATACAATGGAAACTCTCCAAGGTGTGGGACCTTGTATTATATATAATATATTGATAAATTTCTGGTTTCCTTTGGTACACTCACATACTTCTCTCTAAACTATCTAATTTTGTGTTTTCTTGACTAAGAAAAGGGTAAAAGGAGCAATGCTAAAGTTGAAAATGGAAATGAAATTTGAAAATTGGGGTGATGCACCAATGTTAATGTAAATTATGCCTATAATTTAAACATTTTTGAAGTTAAATAACCTACACACATTCAATTCATTCTCATATAATGACTCTTGCATTAGTATTTCACACAAAGAACTTGGCAAACATACACTAGCTAAGAAGGAATGAACAATGGTTGAATTCACTTCTAGATTAAGTAGAAATCAGACTTAGACACTTTATATTACCTATAATAATTCTCATTTACTACATAAATGTGATATATTAATACATAAACATATGAAAATCAATCATTCACTAAGTTACATCAATGAACATTAAGAAAACACTTCCTGAACAACTTGAAAATGGAAGAAAAATCAATCTTTATTGCTTCAAAGGTGAGGTAGTACAAATTTTGACAGAGTTTCAATAATCCAAAAACATAATATTATCCTATTTATTAAAAAATTAATGTATATATAAAAATTAATAAGAGAGAGAGAAGATGAAAAGCTCTAAATGAGTCTCTACTAATCCTAGTTCACTCCTACTTCAACTAAAATCCAATTCCAACTTCAACTCCAACTCAATCTTCCTAATTATTTCCCTAAATTCCAACATAATAAATTTGGAGTTTAAACCTTCTTTTCCTCAAAATATTCCATGGTAGGAGATATAAATAGGTTTGAAATTTTGTAAAGGTTCTTGCATGTCTTTGAATAGTCTTCAACTTGAAGAGATCTTTGACTATCTTCAAATAACTCCTTTTAAACTTGTAAGTTGTATTGAACTCCTTTTGATATTTAGTTAAATCCTTTTGATATTCATTTAACTCCTTTTTATATTTTATTAATATTTAATTTTGACTTCAATTACTTTTATTTGTATCTTTGAGTTTGACTTGACTTATCTGGACTGGGAACATGGAGTTTGATTTGAGTTATCTCGCAAGCAACTTGAAGTTTGACTTTAGCTTTCTTACATGTACCTTAGATTTTCAACTTGAATTTTTCTAAATTTATATAAAATTTTCATTTTCTGAGAGAGAGATAATATATTTTTCATACATGTACACTCCTCTTTAACTTGAGTTCATCTTTGAAAACAAAAATTTAAACTCTTCTTGATCTTTAGTTAGCAAAAAGACGTGTTTGACTTGATTTTTCTAAATTTATCCAAAATGGGTGCAGTAGAGATAAAAAATTATTAAAAATTTTATGTTATTTATTCCTTAATTAAAAATTCTTTCTAATTGTGTGTTTTATTAAGATAATAATATCTCTCCAATCTGGTTCTTCTTTCATATGCCCAGCTTATGCAACTTGACAAGCTTCTTGAATGCATTATGAGAGCTATAAACTTCACGAATATTAATAATTATGATACTTAAGGAAAAAATATTATTTTAAAATAATAAATATGGTACCACATACCTTCAAATAAAATTTCATCTCTAAACTCCATATACAACTCTAAAAAATGTCATTTTGTGCTTTCTTGAGGTTTCTTGTTCTCAAGAAACCCTGATTTGAATTATGGGGTCTAAAATGAGTTATAGGCTTGAAAAAACACTCATATTATGATTTTTTTATATTTATAAATGGGTCATACCTATAAAAAATTTAATATCTCACAAACTCTTCACCAAACTCTCTAATAAAAATTCATAAAAAAATATCTGCTTGTTACCCTAGGAATGACTTGGAGATGTTTTTCAATAAGTTTAACCTATTTTGAATTGGTTTTCATTGAATTATAATTGATTAAAAAATTTAAACAAATTATACACACTTTTAAATTAATTTTTTCCATTGAAGGGACCTGAAACATCCATTTCTAACTCCATTTGTGAGCAAAAAAGTGAAGAAACCTTCATTCCATTCATGAATAGACCCATATATTAAAATTTTATCTATCCTAAAGTATATTACAGACCTAAAATAAATTTTAAACATTAAAATACATCAAAAATAACTTTTGTGTCAAATTTCAAGAGTTTTCATTCAATAAAACTCAAAATATGCACTTTTTGGTGTTTCCTAGTTTGCACAATTTCATTTTTGAACACCTATACGTCTATATTTTGCCATTTTATTAATTTTTTTAGGGATAAATATCTTATTATTTTTTAATTATTACCTTTAATAAATCCTCTTATCATTCCAATAATTTTATGTTCCTAACCAATCACTTTTACCTCTCATAAATTATCTTTATGACTCTCTCTTATTTGCTTAAAACCCTGATGCTTGTACCTTTGTATTTATCCATTACTTGCCATAAATTTTTGATTTATGAATATTTATTAAGGTCTTATATTACCCATAATATATCATACCACTTTTTTTTGTATCAAATAACTTAAAAATGCAAACATACTGCTTAAAATTGATCCATTCGGGTTTAAGAAGGGTTTTAAAGCACCTATTCTTATTAACAATTATTCATAAATTTAAGCCACTATAACCTTAAAAAAATCATGTTATATTGAAATAATATATTTCCAAATATCTTCTTAATACCATTTTATCCAACTCATCTTCACCTTCATGTATCGAGCATTTAAAATTTACCTTCACTAGCTTACAAATAGCTAGTTAGAGGAATAAAAAAAAACTCTACCAAATTTTAGACTTGTGAGATATTCCTAAATGTGGCTTTAGAATTATTAATGTTATATTATTTTTATTTAAATTTTTAACCTTTACTCTATGAATTAAATCTTTTTGATAACTTGCACATAATCAACTTTGACCAATAGAGGCAAAATTGTTAACATTCTTGACAGCTTTGCAGGGATGTTTACCTGATAAACACTCAAAACCAATAGATATATCCATTGGGTTATGGAATCATGAAAATATCATAAGAAAAAAATCCTTTTCAATAAAATCTTAATAATACCCTCAACTAACTACAACATGTGCATAAGCACTTATTGAATTGAAAACTAGAACAACTACCAACTAACAAATGTGCAAGATAGCAATTAGAGGAATGTGAAAACTAAACCTAATAATAAAACATGTGCATTAAATAATTTGGAGGAAATTTGAAATCTAAAACTAATATGCACAAAATTCAATATCCACCTGGATCAAAACAAAAACCTCTCAAATCATTTTCATGTGGTTGACAAAGATGACGAACAAACTATTGTTTGAGTGCCAATCTGGTCAAATTAGCTCTTTTTCTTCTTGTTAACCTCTTTGACTTATCTCCAAATGAATCAAATAAAGAAAACATATGTCTAATATATACAAAATCATCATGTGTTTCAATACTCACCTCATATTTATCTTCAACATCAAGAAATCTTTCTAATGTAACTACATTTTGATTTAACTTCACAACCACTTTATCAATGTCTTTACAAGGAGATCTAGGCCTACAAAAACTCTCAAAGTATTAAATAAATTAAAATTACTATTTCCATAATTCATAAAAACATTTTATATCCTCACTTTTAGCTTCTTAAGGTTCACTAGGAATCATTACATCTTCTTTTATATTGTTACTTAGTTCATATCTAATACTGTTACCTTGTGAAGCCACTGCTGCAATCTCACTAGCTACTACCATATCTTCTAAAACATATTCATGATATAATTATTGAGGCTCACTTTCTACTAAAATTTTATTTTTAATGGTTCCTTAGGGTCTGAAACATGATCTTCTATGTCAAATTAAAACTCATTTGACCAACACAACTCTTGATTATCCTCTCTTCACAAATTCTCTTCTTTATCTGTATGTTCTTTTGCATTCCATATAATAGGTCCTCCTTCAAAAATAGAGATGTTGGGATGGAAAGATACTTTATTTTCTTATTTTAAACCTCTTATATTTTCTTTATAACTTGTAACTTTAGGAATAATAGGTTGATTATGATGTTCTTGAAGGAATGGAGAAGAGAATTGAAATGAATATGTTGTATTATTATCTTTCCACTCTTTAATTAATTTTTCAAACTTGGAGGTGTCTTTAAATTCATGTATTGTTTAAAATTTAAGGATGGATGGAGTAATTTAATGGGCATTAAGAAGGCCTTGAAATTTTTAAGTAATAGTTTCATTTAATATTTCTTTGAAAGAAGGGAAAGAAACTTGTGTAAGAGCTTCATGCTTCGATGCTTCATACTTATTTTTCCACTCAACAATAAACCTCTCACATTCTTTTTCTTCATGGATAAATTAAATTTTAGGTATGGGTGTATGGTTCAATAAACTTGGAAATTTTCTTTATTTGGCTTTTATAAGTTTCTCCATCTCTTTATTTTTGATTGGCATGAGAAGAGGTTCTTTCTCAAGAGTAAGCATGACATAATTAGGGGTTTTAGTCAAAGAAGGTTTCTAGGATAGAATAGTCTTAGGATCTTTCATAGGATTAAGAGTCCTAAAACTTAAAATTTTTAATCAAGTAGACTCTCTTGAAGGTTCAAAGGATTTTAGTTCTTCTTGTTTCCAATATAGGGTTTTGGACTCAATTTTTTGTACTCTTATGGACTGTTGTTGCTTTGGTTCTTATGTAGCCTCATTGTATATCTTCAATAAGTCTATCTCTTACTAATATATATGGGATTTATATTCAAGATCTTTTTTATGCCTATTTTATTCCTATTCCCTATCAATCTCCATACATTGTCTTTTAAAGTCAAATATTATCTCTCACACACTTTTTTTAGGCTGATTGAAAATAACATTACTTTGCCAAGGCAGATTGGAAACTTGAGCAAGGGTGGGAGAGTGGTAAAAATCATGAAAATAGTGATATATTTTTATTTCATGTCTACTTGAGGTGAATAAATAACTATTCCTAGCTTGATATGAAGGATATTGAGGTACAAAAGTTGTATTTTCACAAAATGAAGGATTGAAATACATACCAACTGATATTTTTAGGTACTTGGATTACTCAAACCAACTATATATAAATTAGAGTCACCAAATATTGAGTACTTGAGCAATTTATTTTCTATAAATTGCTAAAACCAATGCCAATCTTTAGCAATCTTATGTGTTATTATCCCATCAAGCATGGCAAAAACTGTTATCACTCAGAAGTGCACCCTTGCAAGAATGTGAACCTATTCTCACTTATGTTAATAAAATGAAATATATTCAATATTTATGACCTTTTATTATATATAATATCTATATTAATGGTTGGTTCCCTTTGGTACACTCACCTAATTATCTCTAAACTATCTAATTATGTGATTTCTTGACTAGGAAAAGGGTGGAAGGAGCAATGTTAAAGCTAAAAATGGAAATAAAAAATAAAAATTGGGGTGATGCACCAATTTTAAGGTCAATTATCCCTATACTTGACAAAATTTTAAATCTAAATAACATGCACACATTCACTTCATTCTCATAAAGTGAGTCTTGCATCAATATTTCACACAAAGGTCTTAACAAACACACACTAGCTTGGAAGGAATGAACAATGGTTAAATTCACTTACAAATGAGGTAAAAAGTAGACCTAGACACTTTATGACCTATAATAATTATAATATTATTCATAAATGTGAGATATTCAAACATAAACATAGGAAGATCAGTCATTCACTATTTACATCAATGAACATTAAGAACACACTTCATGAATAACTTGAAAATGGAGGAAAAATTAGTTCTTTATTGATTCAAAGGAAAGGTAGTAAAAATTTGGGTAGATTTTTAATAATAAAAAATAATAATACCCTCTTATTCATTTATAAATTAATGTACATATATAAATGAAAAGGAGAGAGATTATAAAAGAAGCTCCAGATGAGTCCCTATTATTCCTAATTCACTCCTGCTTCAACTGAACTCCACTCCAACTCAACATTCCAAAATATTTACCAAAATTATAACATAGTAAATTTGTATTTTAAACCTTATTTTCCTTATAATATAGTGGTAGGAGAGATAAATAAGTTTTAAAAAATTTAAAGGTTCTTGCATGTGTTTAAATAGTATTCAACTTGAAAAGATCTTTGACAATCCTCAGTTAACTCCTTTTGATCTTTAGTTAACTCTTTTTCATCTCGAATACTTATTAAATTTTGACTTTATTTACCTTTATTTATATCTTGGAGATTTACTTGACTTATTTTTACTTGTAACTTGGAATTTGATTTGAGTTATCTTACAAGTAACTTACAGTTTGACTTCAGCTTTCCTGCATGCATCTTGGAGTTTTGACTTGACATTTTCTAAATTTATACCAAATTATCATGGTGGGATATATATAATATCTTTTTAATTCATGAATTCTCCTCTTTCACCTTGAGTTCATCTTTTAAAACAAACACTTAGACTCTTCTTGATCTTCAATTAGCAAAGAGATGTGTTTGACTTGAATTTTCTAAATTTATCTAAAGGGGTGAAGTAAAGATAAAATTTTATTGAATGTCAATGTTATTAAACCCTTCATGAAATATTATTTCTAATTATGTGGTTGATGATGAAAATAATAGCTTCCCAATCTATTTCTTCTTCAATATGCCCATCTTGTGCAACTTGACAAAATTCTTGAATGTACTATGAGAGCCAGAAACTTGATAGATATTAATAGTTTAAATAGAGAATAAGAAAAAATATTATTTTAGCATAATCACCATGGTGGCACATACCTTCAAATAAAATTTTAGCTCCAAACTCCATATACAACTCTAAAAAATGCCATTTTGTGCTTTCTTAAGATCTCTTATTCTCAAGAAACCCTAATTTGGATTAGGGGGTCTAAAATGAGTTCCAAGCATAACCAAATACTCTTCTAATTTTTAGATAGGTCTCAATGATTCATACCTAGAAAAGTTCAAAAATCTCCAATGGTGACAAAATTGTCAATAAGTACATATAATTTAACTCCATCTCCAGAAGATACAAAACCAAAAAAAGATAAAGGAGAGATAAAAGTAACCCGTTAACTATAAATTATTGTTATTCAATCCATCCCTCTTGGTTAAAAACTTTAATCCAACCTTACAAGAGACAAATGCAAATAAATTATGTTAATAATGTAGAATCTTCACATAAGTCTCTACAACATATTCTATAGATCATGATAAAATAAGATGCTCTACATACAATACTTTATATGTTATTCAAGCATAAGATGATTTCTTTACCTCCTAATAGACACAAATCAAGCAGTAGACTCATATGTAAAGAGAGATCACTATATTGTAATTATCATCAGATCACCAACCATAATACATATCAATGTTAGGCATTGAAAAATCAAATTAAAAAGTACTAAAATGAAGTATGTATATATAGCATGCCAAAATAATAAAAATGACCTCTAATTTTTTTTATTTTAAAATAAATAGGTGCCATGAAGATCTAACTATTAATATAAATATTGATGGGATCCACTATCAACACCTCAAGCTTGATATAAATAGTTGGGATATAACTTTAAGTGTTACAATTTTCTAACAATTGGGACATAATTTCAATGACTTAAAATATTCTCCACTATTACTAGAATCTCTTAGGTACATTATACTATCTATAATATGTGGACCAAATGTCTTTAATACCATCATATGGCTAATCAACCAGAAGCCTAACTTAACATTTCATCTATGCGAGTATTGGTTGATTGATATGAATGCAATGATGAATGCTAAAGATTTGTGCCTCATTTTCCAGTTCAAAGATAAATAAATTTGTATTTTGGATGATGGCTATGATGATAAACCCATAACAACATTTGTCAGCACTAAATTACTAGAAAAGATCAAAGCATTGGTAATGATAAAACATAAATGATGGTGACAAATAAAGGAGGCAAGAGGGCCACTAGACAATCCATTATATTCTAAATGAGAGGAATAATCTCCTTTCATTCAAATTAAACTTTAAAAATGAATAAAATAAAATAAATATTCCAAAAATTCATAAAAATAAAACATTCAAAAAAATATTTAAAACATTCATATAATCAAAAATACAAAAATATTTAGCATTCACATGTTTAATAACTCCTTGACATCTATATTGTTTACTATATGTTAGTAGATAAAAAATAACTTCTATACACGCATATGTTTCATGCTTACTTGAGTGTGATATAGACATACCCTAGATACATGATAATTGCACATACAAATGTTGAGCCTTTCCTCTTTCCATGTGGCATACTATATTAGGGGAATCTACTTCCTTGGTCATGATTAATAGAAGTTATATTACTTTATGATCACCTTTTCATTATCAAGTCAAGCTTATTTACTAATGCTTACACATGCCTATACTCATAATTGCATCTATCACAATGTACTTGATATGATATGTTACATAATATCTTTTTACTAACACAAACATGCAAGGACTAGTATGATATGCTTACATTGGTTGTGAATTAATGTTTTAGGGTTTTACAATGTAAATTACCTAAGATTAAAGGGTTGAAATGTCTAAATTAGTTAGATTATATGCAAAAATTAATCATTAATTTATTATGGCTTTTAACTTATTTTAACTTTTTAAAAATTATAATAACTAGGCTTAAATAAAAACTTATCTAGAAAGTGACTATCACAATTGATCTAGGCTTTATATAGTTATGAGTGTCATTAACAGGGTCCCAAGATCTATTTGCTCACTGGATAATAGCGTCCCACCTGGATAGTAATGCCATGTTGTGGTAGCATCCTCAAAGTGGCACTAGTGTCCCCTTTGTAGGATTATTCCTACTTTTTGAGAGCACATGTGCCTGTGTTTTTAGGTCCTATTCCTATGTGCATAAAACTTGGAGTTTTTTATTGTACCTATAAAATTTGATTTAATATGAAAACCTTAATCCTCCTTTACATGTATGATATGATTAATAATTATGTGTTCTATAGTAGGATAGACTAGACATCCTTAACACCCCATTGTGAAGAGAGTTGCCTACATATTAATACTTCAAAGAGGAATCAAACCCGATGTAGTTCTCTGACCTAGTGCTTGATGCAAGTGTAAGTGAATGCTATAATGATAATGGACTTGGATGCTTTGAATGTGTTTGAGATTTGAAATCTTTGAAATCTAGGTTTAGGGCTATTGTAGATGGTAGTATATAGAAGTAGGGAAAAATAGGGATTAAATACCTTAATTTTGCTCAACTTGTCTTTTGTTTAAATAGGATTTTGCATCTATTTTCCATCTAGTTAATAAAGTTCAAATATAATTCTATTTATAGAGATATGTAGCTTGTATAAATTAAAAAATGTGATTAGGCC
Organism: Torreya grandis; assembly: GCA_037957365.1. Taxonomy (NCBI): domain Eukaryota; kingdom Viridiplantae; phylum Streptophyta; class Pinopsida; order Cupressales; family Taxaceae; genus Torreya; species Torreya grandis. The sequence continues at coordinate 2,569,730 of JARHVA010001318.1, read as the reverse complement.
GACCTTAGGAGATGCACACATTTGAAAAACTATCCATTCAAGAGAGTAAGGGCAAAATATAGTAGTACCTAGTTGGGGACACTAGTGCCATGTGGATGTAGTGTCCCAAATATGGTGTTAATGTCCACCTGGTAGAATATTAGGCAAACTATGTTAGGATCTGAGAAAGCTATTATGGGACTATGTTTTCACTGACTGTAATTGCCTATGGTTGCACAATGATTGAAAAAGTGTGACAAAGGCTCTAGGATGGATCTAAGGCTAAGCTAGGAATAGGCTAACTCAAGCAATACTTTAAGCATCCAAATACCACTTTTAGATGATTACATTTCTCCCCCCTCCCTTATGTTAGAAATAGATCAAAGAAAAATGACTAGTATAAAGGAAAAAGAAGCATACCTAGAGTTACCTTGGAAGTGAATCCTATGTAGCTAAGTCTAAGAATGAGAATCTGGGTCTACATATGTGAAATATGATTAAAAGAAATGAGTTGTAATAAAACATGCAAAAATCATTCCTTACTTAAAATATGATTAAAATCAAAAGACTATGTTGAAATAAATTAATTGAGTAAAGATGAGTAAAGAGAGTAAATGAACAAATACACCTCATTGGGTACACAAACCAATGCATTAACCTGGTGACATCTTGTGTGTGTGTACATAGTGATAATATCATTTAATATCATATACTAAAATGATGGCTTGTTCAATCCTCATATGGGTGGCTTTAGAACTCAATCCAGTTTTGAATCCATCATTACCCACCCTTTTTTGGTGGATCCTGATCTATGAATAACTTAGATAAGACTATAAGTGTGTTTAACCCTCTCATGTGGGTGGCTTAAGAACTCAAGTAAGCCATGACTCCATCATTTCCCAGTTGTGTGAAGTAGATGCATCTATAACTAGACTATGAAAACTAATGAAAGTATCTAACTAAGTATATGTAATTATGTATATCAGCTTTGCAGCCACTCAAGTATATTAGGCAGCTTTAGGCCTCTCAAAAATTCCAACCACTACATATTGATTAAGGCATGAATCTGGAAATAACATAGAATGTGATAGAAAGTGTATATAACATAGAAAATGACATGGAGTTTATCTTTTCATCTTATCAACCTATGTGTAGCTGAGTATATGGGAACTATATGTTACGCATATGCCCCCAATCTAGTATCTAAGTATACAAAATTTGAATTGACTATGTAATAACTAAATATGTGTAACTAAACTAAATGTACGAGTGATCATGTCATGCATGATGCCCCCAAATTTGAGTAACTAGTGTGAATCTGAGATGAAATGAGTGTATCCAAGCAAAATATGAATAAAATTGTCAAACATGTGACTGTATCCATGCAAATCTGTAATACACTTGATGTACTAGTCTAAATAATCTTGACTATCCTAAAGTTGGGGATACTAGATAGTAGTAACTTATGGCACTAGTGTCCCAATCTAGGTGCTAATGTCTATCTATTTTGAAATGTGGGTGATCTAAATTGATTTATGAATCTCTATTTTTTCATGCATTTGCCCAGTGTCTAATTTCTAAAATTAGGCCTACGTGCTAAAATTTATCTACGAATAGTAAAGTAAGAGCCTAATCTTTGTGACAAACCCTTGTTAATTCTCCCTCTTTTAAGGGTATTTTTGAAACCTGTGTAAGAATTATCCTCAAAATAAGTAGCTATGCAAAATGTGTTAGCTAGAACATATGCATGATATTCCAATACAATATACAAATAGAACATCAAAATGTAAAAGTATCTTAGCATAAGTAGGTAATGTAATATGTATGTTATAATCTATCATTGCACAAAGTTGTCAAGATGGATGTAATTAATGTATATCATAGTAAATCTAAGTAACTACCTAGGGGATGGGACATGATGTCCATCATGGCACCCAATTAGGAAGGTGAGATGCATGAGGTCAAATTGTTGTAGATATTTGTGACCAAATTTATACCATATTGAACATTGAGCCTCATTTTGGAAATATATATTTACTTGATTTATCTATGCTTCTTACATTGTTTCTTGGTTTGATTATGCTTTGTGAACCTTTTATTTTCCTCAGTTGTGCTTTGGTATCCATTTTTGTATTGTTTCTAGATTTGAGACTTTTTGAATTGGTAGATGTGTTAGTGTATGTTGTTTGGATGAAGTGTCATTGTGTGAGTCGTATGTATCCAATATCTATTGTATTTTCCTTTTCAATGCTAAACATGAATTGATGTGGTGCTCATGCATTCTATGATATGCACAAAAATATTTGGATCTCCTCATTGGGTGTAGAGGAGGTAGATTGATCAACTTAGCTTTAATCATTTCCCTTAGAGTCTCACTTGAACTCTTATTTGACCTTTGAATGCTTTTCTAATCACTGGTTATAAATTTACTTTTTTGTGATTTTATGTTTTGATATGTAATATTGTTTGCCACAAATTGACTAGTTGAAGATGTGTAAACATGATTTACACTATTATGTCTTAGAAGCCTTTGTATTGTAAATTGATTTTCTAATGTTGTAATATTTTCATGTAATAGTTGATTATAATTTTGTAAACCTATAATTATCTTTCTCATACTGATAATTTGATCACATAGAGTCTCGCAAGAGCAAACCCTAGTTATTTTTTACTGAACATGTAGGCACACACCTTATAGGGAAGGGGTGTCAAGAGGTTGAGTATGGAGAATAGTGACATTGGTATAGGCTAGTTCATCTCATGTAGGAATGATAGCATAGACATGGTTAGAGGGAAAGTATCTATCACCCTCATGGAGATGAGGAGGAGAAGGATATTATTTCATGTACATAAGATATGACATTGAAACTTGAAACCTAGTTGTTAGCTTATATATTAAATCCTCTATGTGTGTATGGGTTTGCTTGCTAATGAAATTCCACGTAGGAGAAAGATAACATGATATGAGATATGACATATATTTCAATTGAAATAAAACATCATCTATACATGTGTTTATGTCTTTTCTAAGTTCATTCTGAATTAAAACGAACAAGCATGCAAATTAAAGTACTAAAATTAGCAACAAAAAGTGATTAATTTATTTTGTCATTACGATCTTGATTATATGAAATATATATTAGAAGACATATGAATCTAAAATCTATTTTTTGGAAATAAAATTTGAGTATAAAGAGAAAGGGATACAAACCCTAAGTGTGTCTAGGGATAGGGTTGTTTGAATATAGGGTTTTATTGTAATAATTTAAATTATATGTAAAACAAATTCAAACCCTAATATGAAATTGATTTAATTTAAATTAGTTGTCTAAAAAAATCAAAAAATTAGAAGTATGCAATCCTAAATTATTGCATAAAATTTTGGATTAATGTAAGCTAGGGTTTGGAGTAATATTTGAAGTAAGATGGGCTCACTAAATGATTTAACCTTTTAGTGTTTCACTATGTAAATTATCTAAGTTAGATTAAAGGGTTGAGATGTTTAAATAATTTAAATAATATGTAATAATTGAGCATTGATTTTTTATGGCTTTTGACTTCTTTTGACTTTTTAAAAATAGTAATAAATAGGCTTAAAAAGAAACTTATCTAGAAAGTGACTGTCATAGATGATTTGGATTCTAAAAACTAGGTTTTGGACAATTCTGAGTATTGTCAATAGGGTCTTGGGATTTGTTTGCTCATTATACAATAGTGCCCCACTTGGATAGTAGCACCATGTTATTGTAGTGTCTTCAAAGTGGTGCTAGTATCCCCTTTAAAAGATTGTTCCTATTTTATGGGAGTAACAATGCCTATGTTTTAAGGTCATGTTTATGCACACATGAAATTTGGAGATCTGTGTTATAACTAAAAACCTAATTTAATGTGTAAACACTATTCCTCCTTATAAGTATGGCATGATCAATAATTATGTGTTCATTAGTAGGATAGGTTGGACATCCTCAACACCCCACTGTGAAGATAATTACCTACATACCAATACTCCAAAGAGGGATCAAGCCTGATGTAGTTCTCCCACCTAGTGTTTGATGTAAGTACAAGTGAATGCTAGAATGAGAGTGGACTTGGATGCCTTGAATGTACTTAAGTTTTGAAATCTTTGAAATATGGGTTTAGGGATACTATAGATGATAATATGCAAAAGTAGGAAAGAATAGGGATCAAATACCTTAATTTTGTTCAACTTGTCTTTTGTTTGAGTAGGCTTTTACATCTATTTTTCATATAGTGAATAAAGGTCAAGTAGACTTATATTTATAGAGATTTGTATCTTGTGTGGATAATAAAATGTGCTTAGGATGACCTTAGGAGGGGCACACATTTGAAAAAGTATCTATTTGAGAGAGTTAGGGCAAAGGACAATAGCACCCAATTAGGGGAAACTAGCACCATGTGGTTGTAGTGTCCAAATGTGATGCTAATGTCCACCTGGAAAACTATTGAGCAAACTAGGTTAGGATTTGAGAAATCTATCTTGAGACTATGTTTTGGCTGATTATAACTATTTGTGTTCTACATAATGATTGAAAAAGTGTGGCAAAGGCTTTAGAATAGGTCTAGGGCTAAGATAGGAATAGGATAACTTAGGAAACACTCTTGGCATCTAAATACCACTTTTAGGTGGTTACAGGTTGCTTATACTTTGTTTATTACATTATAAATTCCTTGAACATATTTTTCTCACTTGTTATTGACTTGATTATAGAACATTTAAATATAATCATTTCTTTTTGAACCACGTGCCACTATACATTATTTTTTTTTGCTATTTGGACCTTTGAATATTTCATTCCTTTGAGTGTGTGGCATTTGAATATGCCCCTTATTTTCAATCTCCTTAGACCCCTTTTGCATGACATTAAGTACTCTTATGTGTGTGATTTATTATTTACTAAGATTGTATTGTTACTTTCTATACATTGGCATGATCCATATCATGCATCTTAAGGCTTATTATGATCATGTATTTTGAGCTTCATTGATATATCTACTTATACATGTTACACGATTCATACAAGAATTATATCATTATCTTATCCATTTACGGTAAGGTAACTACCAAATCCCATTCCCCTCAACTCAAAAGGGGGGAATATTAGTGGTGGCATGTCATATAGACATGACCTCCACACTTATATAATTCTCATAGTTTATAGAGTTTCATTACAGTTTACATGATTCATATATACACTTCAATCAAAATCCTATACATTGCACTAATTTTTATAATTTTGGGATAGATTTTTTTATATTTGTGAATAGATATTATACATAGTTATAGATTAGAGGTTACATTCTAATAGATTATTTAGCATGAGACACATTACCAGTGCAAATACCATGCAAGTGCACCAAAAATTGCAAATGCATATTCAAACTTATTTACTAAGACACACTAGTTCATTACCAAGAAGCACCATTTTCATCAGGAATCAACATTTTGAACCTTTATCTATCTACATTAGTTGGCTAATTTTAATAGTATGGTTGAAATTCAATGCCCTCAATGACCTAACACTACTTCCCTTTTACATGTTGAGCTGGATATACCACTTAACTTGGCTTTTATTGTACTATCACTTGAGATGCATGACCAAGATTCAATGATATCAATGGTCATGTCACAAATCAACCTTGCACTAGATTGGGATCATAATTACCTTCTAATATCCCTCTTAAAATATATAGGGTCTATTTTTTAACCTCTCTCAGCTCCAATTCTTCATAATAAATCATCTTTACTAAGTCAAAGTATCAAGGAGCAACATGGTTGCATCGACACACAAGTGTACTCCTTCCTTGATCTCTTTATATTTAAGCATTTCAATTATTTAAAATTTCATATTATATGAACTAATTTATACTATAAAATGCTCTTATTTATATTTCATACACCAAAAAAACACTCAAAGTGGGCTCAAGTAAATCTAAGGTATGTTGTACACACCCAGGTACATATTTGTTTCCCTTAACCTAGTAATTTCATCCTTATGCATTATAAAGTTAAAGTGGGGAGGGGAGTGTAGATATTAAAATATGATTTATATATAATATTAATGTTTTATACTTGAAAAATACATATCAAATCTCTAACCTTAAGTGTTATAACTCTGTGTTGTCAAAAGGCTTGCATTCACCTACTCATTATGCCAAATTATTTATCTTATGGTCTGACCTTGTCATTTTTTATAACCTAGATCTCCTGCACTATAAATAAATCTTAAGACCTGATATATATCCTTAATTATTAATTTTATATCCTCAAAAAATTCTTCACCTTCTGACACTTCCATCCCACATAGGGACTGTTATCATTTGAAAGTGCACCCTATAAAGAACTTGTGTATGTTCTCACTTATATTCATACAATAGAAACTCTCTAAGACTTGGGTGACCTTATGATGGATAGAATATCTAGATGAAGGTCTAGTTCCCTTTATTAAATTCACCTACTTCTCCCAAAATTCTCATAGATAGTGCTTTCTTGATTAGGAAAAGGAGTAAAAGAACAATGTTAAAGCTAAAAATGGAAAGGAAAATCAAAAATTGGGGTGATACACCAATGTTGGGATCAATTATGTAGATATATAACACACTTTATAATACAAATAAACTTACACACATTCACTTCATTCTCACACAACTATTATTGCATCAGTATTTCACACAGGGGTCTTGAAAAATACTCACACTAACTAAGAAGAAATGAATAATGGTTAAATTCACTTACAGATTAGGTAGAAACTAAACTTAGACACTATATACGACCTAAAATATTTATAATTTGATGCATAAAGGTGAATTAATCATACACAAACATAGGAAAGAGATTAATTCACTAAGTTTTATCAATGAATAATAAAACACACTTCATGAAAGCTTGAGAATGGAGGAAAAATCAACTCTTTATTTCTTTAAAGGTGATATAGTACAAAATTTTGGTAAAGTTTTTGTAATTAAAAATCATAATAATCCCTTAAAATCATTCAAAATTAATGTAAATTTATAAAATAAAAAGAGAGAGAGAAGTCAAGAAGTTCCAGATGAGTCCACATGCAAGTCCTAATTGACTCCTACTTCAACTAAAAATTAAACTCAAAATTGAACTCCACTTTCAAATTCCATTTTTTTTCTACCTATTATCCCATTTATCATTTAATTTTGAAATTATTTCATGTAATATGACATCTTAGTATAGATGTACGCTATTCTTGCATGTTTGAAAAGTCAAAGGCTCTTCATACATCTTGAATCTTGAGTTAACTTGTGATCTTGCATACAACTTTTGAACTTTTTTAGTTAAATATTTTTGGTATTTATTTAAATATTATTTTTATTTCATTCATATTAAATCTATACTCTATCTACTTTCACTTTCATCTTGATTTGATTGAAATTATCTTGACTTCACATCTGGAGTTGAACTTCACTTAACTTGACTTTTTGACTTTTCTAAATTTAGCCCAAAGGAGGCATAGTAAGATAAGGACTACATGATGATGTTATAATAATTAATTTTCAATAAAATATGGCCTCAAATATTTACCAAAACTTTAACTCAACTTATCTATTTTTACATGTTTTGAACTTCACTTATCTTGACTTGTAACTTTGACAAGCTTCTTAAATGCACTGTGAGAGCTAAAAACTTTATGAATCTTCATAATTATAATATATAAGGAGTAAAAATGTGATTTTAACATAATAACCATGGTTTCACATACTTTTTTAAAAAAAAATTAAGTTTCAAACTCCATGTATAATTCAAAAAAACACCATTTTATGATTTGTGATGCTCTCTTGTTCTAAAGAAACCCTGATTTGGATTAGGGAGTCTAAAATGAGTTTCATGCCTGAAAAAATACTCTTATTATTATTTTTGAATATTTATTAATTTTTTATACCTAAAAAAAATTTAATAATTTTTAAATTCTTCAACAAACTCCCTAAGAAAAATTCACAAAAAAGTGTCTGTTTGCTGCCCTAAGGATGACTTAGAGATGTTTTTCAATGAGTTGAGTCTATTTTGAATTGTTTTTTATTTAATTATTATTTATTTATACATTTAAATTAATTATTCACACTCTCAAATCAATTTTTTCTATTTTATAGAATTGAAACACCCATTTCCAACTCCATTTGTGAGCAAAAAAGTGAATAAACCTTCATTACCTTCTTGATCAGACATGAATATTAGAAATTTATCTCTTATAAAGTATATTAAAGATATAAAAACAATTTTAAATATTAAAATACATCAAAACATCTCATATTATAAAATTTTAAGAGTTTTCATATAATAAAACTCAAAATATGCACTTTTTGGTGTTGACTAGCTTGCCCAATTTCATTTCTGAACATCTGTAGGTTTATGTTTTGCCATTTTATTGAGTTTTATAAGACTTAAATACATAATTATTTTTTATTTAATACATTTAATAAACCATATTATAATTACAATAATTTTATGTTCTCAAACAATCACTTAAAACTCTAAAAATTTGCCTTTTCTAACTATCTCTCTTGCTTGTTTAAAACCCATATGCTTGATCCTTTGTCTTTCTCCATCATTTTCCATATAAATTTGATTTATTAAAGTTTATAAATTTCCTATGCGCCCCATAATTTCTCGCGCAACCTTTATTTTTCAATAAATAACTGAAAAATAAAAATATACTACTTAAAATCGAGCAAATAAGGGTTTAAGAAAGGTTTTAGAGCACTTGTTCTTCTTAATAATTGTTCATAAAGTTAAGGATTTGTAACCTGAAATAAATAAATCAAATATTTATTTTATATGTGTCCAAAACTCCTACTTATACCATTTTATCTAACTCTTCTTCACCTTCATCTACCGAGTATCTAAAAATTGCCTTCACTAGCTTGTAAATAGCTAGTTCAATGAATAAAAGAAACCTCTATAAAAATTGGAATTGTGAGTTGTTCCTAAGAATTATTTTGGATTTATGAATGTTTTATAATTATTTTAATACATTTTTTTTACCTTTACTCCATGAGTTTATTCTTATTTAAAATTTTCACATAAACAACTTTGACCAATGCTGGTAAAATTATCGACATTCTTAGTGTCTTTGTTGGGATGTTTGCCTGTTAAACACTTAAGACTAGTAGTTATATCCATTGGGTTATTGATTCATAAAAATATCACAAAATATTAAACTTAAAATCTCTTCTTCAATAAATTACAACACTTGTGCATAAGCACTTATTGAATTAAAAATTAAAACAACGATCAACTGAAAGATGTGCAAAATGACACTTAGAGAAATTAGAAACTAAAATACTAAAAGAACATGTGAATAATAGCACTTGGAGGAAAATTAAATATAAAATTATTATGTACAAATAATAATCCATCTTCAATAATAATGTTTAATATGAATCCCATTTATTGGGATTAGGAGCTCTTCACCATCCATCTTGGCTAGTTGGAAGGCATTGTGAAGCTTGAAGCTTGAGATCATGTAAGGACCACTCCAAAACGAGTCAAAATTTTTGTGTATTCCTATTTTTTATCTATTTTCATCCCATTTTATAAATAATTCACCTTATTTTAAGCTTTTTTAAGATGCTTTTCTATCAAATGTTTTTTTTACCTATGCTTGATGCATCTCTATAGTTAACATGGAATGATTTTTGAGTTTTTATAAAACCATAAGTTCAAAATATATCACCTCCATTGGATCACTCTCCAATAATTCTACTCATTCATTACCTCCAATTAAGGGAGCTCAAGTGAGATTGGAAATTTAGCTTCTTTCCCATACACTAGCTTGTAAGGTGAATTAGTAATGAATCTCTTGAAGGTGATCTTATCAACCCATAAAGCCACTTTTTATCTCAAATACCAAGTCCTTTTATTTTATTCAATGGTTATCCTAAATATCTTCAACAATTTCTTATTATTAGACTCAGAAAGGCCATTGCCTTATGGATAATAATTTGAAGAAGTATTTAGATACACACCTTTTTTGATAGCCCATTGACTAATTTTAGCTCTTAAAAATGTGATAGTATTATCTAAAATGATATTATAAGGAACACCAAAACTTCTGAGCAAGCCTTCATATAATTCCAAGGCACTAGAATCATTTGCTTCTTTCTAAACCACTACTTCTGTCTATTTAAGTAATTTTTGATTATAAGTATCCACTTGCGGCTCATACTAAAAGTTGGATTGATCAGATCAATGAAGCTGAAACCCCATTAGACAAAGGGTTGATCCACTGGAATGGGTAGAGGTATTGAAGTAATCTTATCTTTTCCTACAAACCACACACACTTCTTGCACTTCTTTACCCATGCATGAGAATCTCTAAATATTTTTTTTCCAATAGTATCCACCCCTCATGATTTTAAGGGATGTTGTTCTTGCTAAAAAGTAGCCTCCACCTTATCTATCATAAAATTATTTAAGTAAATTTTCAATTTTAATTGGCTCTATGCATCTCAACAGCATGCCATTAACATCTTTTTTGAACAATACATCATCAACAAGTCGAAAAGGAATAGATTATAGCATAAAGTACCTCCTCTTTGAACCATTTAAATTTTGAAGATACATACCACTTTGAAGTTAACTTACCATACTTTGAAACCAATTTTGTGAAGGTGTATAATTGGATATAATATCTTCATCATTCAAGATCAAAACTCTCTCTTTGATTTTCTATATATCTTGAGCCAAGTGATCACACAACCCTTTACCTCTAATCAACTTTATTACATTTATTTCCACATCATATTCTATGACCCTTGTTATCCATTCTGCTCTGTTTTTACTTATGTCCTTGTTCAACAAGAACTCTTTGATATTAGGATGGGTAACCATCACATGTTTACTGTTGTTAGATAACAAGTGCCTAAAATTTTTGAGACCTCTAATAATGGAAAGTACATACTTCTCAACAAATGTGTACCTCATTTCATAATCTTGAAAACCTTGGCTAAAGAATGTTATTAGTTGCTCCAAACTTTATGAATTTTTTTTTATAAATATTATTAAAATTATATCAACATTAGCATATGCATACAACACAATGTCCTTTGAAAAATCAGGATTGAGGAGAGTGAGAGCATTATCAATGGCTTGCTTGATGTTTTCAAAACTTTTTGTACCTTCTTTGGTCCAAGTAAATTTCTGATTTTTCTTGAGCATAATTGTAAGAGGCTATAGCAAACTTTCAAAATCATATATATACCTTCTTATAAATTTAACCTTACCAATAAAACTTTGCAATGTTTTCTTATGATTATGCAAGGACAATACAAAAATAACATCTATTCTTTCTGGATCAGTACTCAAACCATGCTTAGAAACAACATGACCAAGGAGTTTACCTTTATGCACTAAAAACACACAATTATTTAAGTTAAATGACACCCCATATTGTCTACATCTCTCAAATAACTCTCTAATATGAAGCATGTGATCATTTTCATCCTTTAAAAAACATGTAACATCATCCAAATACACAAGAATAAACTTATTGATCAAATCTTGATATGCCATATCCATGGCTCTTTGGAATGTTGTTCCTACATTAGATAACCTAAATGGAATTTTTTGGTATGAAAAGGTGCCCCACTCTATGGTTAAGGTTATTTTGAATTAATCCTCCTCCTTCACAAGTATATGGCTATGTCCACTATAACCATCTAGAAATAAAAACCTTTCTGAACTAACCACTAATTATAGTATATGTTCCATTGATGATAATGGATAATGATCCTTGAATGAGTCCTTATTCAAAACACAAAAATCCACATGAAATATAATTTATCCATTCTTATTCCTCATAGGAACAAGATTAGCAACCCAAGGGGAATGCTTGATAGGAAAGATGATAACTGATTCAATCAACTTATGAAGATTTGTTCTCATCAAAGGTTATAACCTTGGATTAATTGGCCTTTGTTTTTACCTTATCGATTTTGTGCCTTATTCTAATTAAATGTTTTGTTGAGACAAACTATGATAAAATCCTTTCAAATAATTATACTCCAATGAAATCACATCAGCAAACTCTTTACATAAATCAACAAATGATTCTTTTTTAGATTGAGAGCATACTTTACCAGGTTTTAAAGTTTTCCCATTGACTATGTCAATGCTTGCATAGTCTTCTTATTTGGTAAAAAAAGAAGCTTTCTCCCTTATTACCTCTTCATGCCTACTAAAAATATTCTCAAGTATAACAAGACCCTTGGGTAACTAGTTAGACTTAAGTTGAGCTATTTCATCACCATACTACTGTAAAAGTTTTAACTAATTTATAGAATAAAATTTAGCCTCTTCTTGTAGGAAATGAATAACTTGATCATCATCTTTAAAGACTTTAAAATTTAAATTATTATCAGGAATAAATGATCTTAACATAATATTTATGTATGGCTGAGTTTTATCTATCTTTACATCATCTGGAATGTCAAACCGTGCCCCAATTGTAGCCAACCTATTTACATGCTTATTACTCTTTAGGCACTACCTGTATGTCAAATACATCAAAATATTATATAATATCCTATACCTTATGTTTGTATTATTTTATAAATATATTCTTACATATATTCAAATCTATTACTTGATGTACCACAAGCTCACTATCTCAAATTTCTTGTAAAAGATTAGGTCCCATCTTTCTGGCCCATTGCAAAACATGAACTAATTTGTTAGAGCATGTAAACTAAAATTTTACATCAACAAAATACCTTAGTTTTGAGGGATAAATAAGCATCATACCAGCCCCTATACCATATTTATTCTATGAGCCATCAAAATAGAGTTTCCATAAACCATCATTTGGCTCACCTTCTTTGTATAGAGCTGGAATTTATGCATCATCTTCGTGCAGATAGTAAACTCGAAGTCCTTCTTCCTCTATCATATTTTAAGGATCATGTTCATGTATATTAGTATCCCATTCATCAAGAAAAAAATTAGGTACACCATCCAAAGATGAGTTTGCTTCAGCTTCACTAATTTGCTCTACCTCATCTGAGATGATACAATTAGCATTAATAATACTAGGCATGTATGATTCTATATGAAAATGAGAAATAATCTATGAATGAATTGTAACTTTTGTCCCATACCTTATTCTAAATAAAAGGTATGTATAATTAGCTAAAATATACCCACCTATAATTGAAGTGATGTCACATGATAAGCACATAGCAAATTATAGAGAAAGATCCACCACTACCACATCTTGTTAAATAGTCACATTGTGGGCATATATGAAGTGTTAATTTTATATTATTGATTATACTTACTATCTTGGTTGGAGATCCATCAATTTTTAAAACACTCTTAGTGTTTGGATCATATGCCAAACCTAACTTATCTGCAATCTATTTTAGCATTATTGTGCTACTTGCTCCAATGTCAACCATGTAACTATGAACTAGTGTATCATCAATAATCAAGGAAAGATAAAAAGGAAGAGTCTTGATTAATTTTTTATCATCTTTTATGACCTTTACCCTTTTATATATCTCTTATTTTTATTTTTTCGCTTGTTGATCCGAATTTGCTAGAATCACAATTTCCTTCTCTATTGGTTTTTTAAACAAACTAAGCCCTGAAAGCTCATGTATAAGTGTTTATTTTTGTCCTGGGATTGCTAATGAATTTCACATATTCATTATGACATTAACCTTTTTCATATGATCTACTATGTTAAATTAGGAGCTTCCAACCTTTGGTTGTACCTTTGGAGCAATATGATGCTCTTATGTTTGAGGCACTTGGTGAAGCTTGCTTTCTTTAACATGTTGATTTTTCTAAGCTAAAGGGGAAAAAATATAATCATTAGTAATTTTTAAAATCATATCTGAAATATTTTAAGCATTACTTACCTATTTTGGCTCATCTATATCCTTTCTCTTGGATCTTGTAATAAAACTCTTTAATTTGCTAGATTCACCAACCTGACTTACTACCACATGATCATCAACTTGAAAATTCACCAAAGTTACATCTGGTTGTCCTTGTCCATGAATCAATTCCCCTTGTTTCATCATAGATTCATTGCGTTATCCTTCTTGTATAAAATATTCCTCTCATGTCATTTAAGGATTTACCATATTTTGTGATAATGAAGTGTGATTTTGCACATCATTAGTATTAGAAAGTTGCTAACTTGAATCTTGCATTAAATTATTTTGTACTGGAATAAGAGCCTTGGATGAGGAAAGAACATTAGTATTAATTGTAGCATATTATTTAACTATTATAATATCTCTTTGATCTTGATATGGAAGTCTATTATCTTTATAGCCTTGGTAGGGAGATCTTGATTCTCAATATAGATTATATGTGTCAGGATTAAGAGCACACTTGATAACCTTTGTATAAGCAACTAAACACGGAATTTAACAAAAATGATTAAGTAACTAGAAATCAGAAACAACACAGAATATGAGAGACAATACCTAATTGTATTAATACTCTTTCAGAAGAAATTACAATAAAGAAGATGCCACACTCTTCTTCCCACACCTATAGGGCATACAATAATCTCCCTCAAGAGTTTTCTCTCTCAACTACGGTCACAACAAACAACTCAAACATAGAGTTGTTGTTCACCTCTACCAGTCAGTAACAATATTGCCAGTACCACCGAGTATACACACATACTCCAAGTCTGAGTACACCACGTACTCTAAGTAGATCTCACCTGATCTTGTTACCTATTGTGTTGTTGATCTCCCTAATCTTGCTGCCACCTACAGATCAACCTAGTTTTGCACACCAGCAAACCTAGATCTCGCACACACACACATGTAGATCAATCGACCTTACTTACCATGTAGATCTAACTTGATCCTCCTATACCACAGATCAACTTAGCCTTGCACACCTACTGACCTAGATCTTACACACCTGGAAGAACCCTTCTCCCTTGGATAGAACTCTGATTCTACAGAACTGATTCTACAAGAATCCTTAAGAGTCTATAACTTTACAATACAGCCCATGAGTCTATTATATATATCCCATACAAACAATAATTAGACTTCTAGTTACAATAATTAAAACCACAGCTCTAAGACTAAAATTAGTCTTTACATGCAAACAACTAGTTCGTTAAACAAACTATTCATGAAACTAACAATTCTGGAACCACACAGGCGATCGACGTCAGTCGCTGTCTATCTAGAGATGACCAACGTCAGCCCAATCAATGATCGATGTCGGTAGCTTCATGTGTAACCCTGACCAACATCAGTTGGCCTGACCGACACCGGTGACTGTGACACTCAGCACCTCCTCCATGTCTGCATCTTATGAAGCTTTTAACTCCACAACCTAACAATCTCCCACTTGGAGATAAATAGCTGCACCTGTACCTATACATCATCTAATTTGTTTCCTAGCTTGTATCCTTCTTCAAGTTCAATATTGAAGACCAACCACCACAGTGAACCCTGTGATGCTACTCCTGTCATCCAAGTAACCTGCCATATCTGATTCTACATACCCATGTAGAGAAGTCCCTGACCCTGCATAGCATGAATCCCTGCTGCTGGTCCCTCTCAGATACCTGAGAACCCACTGAACTGCTCTCTAGTGCTTTTTTCCCAAATTAGCTATGAACTTGCTGACAACACCCACTACTAGGGCAACAACAAGTCTAGTACACATGTACTCAACCTCATCATGTGAATTGGGACCCTGTTCTATGAACTATCCATCCATAGGTGTGCTAACCGATTCTGCATCCTGCATCTTGAACCTCGCCACTACCTTATCCACACAATCATCTAGAGACAAAATCAAACTGTGACCTTCCATGTCTCTAGAAAAACTCATGCCAAAGAATTTTGCTGCTCTCAAATTCTTCATGACATACCACTAAACTAACTTTACCTTTAGCTTAGCAAAACCCTTCATGTGTGACCCCACTACATACAGTAACAGGATAATGTTGCAATCATTATCCAACCTGGTAAAGTAAACACAATGGTTACAATGACATTGACTAAAGCCATGCTTTGTCATACACCTGTCAAACCTGTACCACTATCCTGCAGCTTGCTCAAGACCATATACCCTGGCCTTCCATCTCATGTGTCCATTCTCTCTCTTCTTTAACCAAGGAATCCATTCATCTCTCAGTGCTTTCATTCTGGCTGGTAACTCTACCAAATCTCCCATTTGGTTCTCTTCCAAAGAATTCATGCCATGCTCCCACTATTTCCTAGATCCCACCTGTTCTTCAATGAGCAACAAGTATAAAGAAGGGGAATAACGAATTTGAGGCTTACTTACACTTTCAATCCTCCATATGGGCATTTGAGACCCCTTGACGCTTGTTGTCTAACCAAAATCTGTTTCCTGGTCGACCCTGGTCTGCACCCGACCGATGTCAAATCCACCTGATCACCGACGTCGGTTCCCTAACCGACGTCGGTGTCCTCCTAGTTGCCAACGTCGGTTTTATGACCGACGCTGATATCCACTTTCCTGACACTACTAACTTTTTCAGTCTACACATGACTGATGTCGGTACCTGCCTTTTTGATGTCAGTTCCTCCTGACTGACGTTCGTAATTGTGTTTCCTTATAAGTGATGACTTTTTACCCATGAGCTCACCTTGGATCAAAACCCTGTCCAAACTGCCTTGCTCAGAGTTATTCAGTCCCCTCCGTTGATCTATGTCCATCATCTCCTCTATGAACACCAAGGCTTTCTAGTTCTTAAGTTTGTTAAAGACGTCTGACTTCCTCTTAAGAACATGCATCTCCTTCTTACTCATGTGACCAAGCCTATAAAGCCACATCTTCACAATAAAAGAAGAATCAATAATACAAGTAGGTAAATAAAGAGTACCTACTTTCTTACCACATGCTAATTCAAGTGCATCCGCTGTGAGAGTTACTGTGCATCTCTCATCACCAAACTTTCTTGAAGAAATTAACCTCATTTTCAGAACTGGGACCTGCATGACATCCTTCAACACCCATGTGTTGGCCATTTACAATTTTAGCCGCACTTCCCCTTTGTTAATACTTTGACAAGGCTCACCAACCCCTAAATAAATCTTTCCAAAGTCTCTATGGACCTTAACATGGAAAAATACTCTATTTGGGGCTACATGGAAAGAGGCAACAGAATCTATAAACCAAGATTCTACTTTATCCAAGGAACATATAAGAACAACCAGTGCAATAATACCTACAGCACATGCTTTTTTATTTTCTTCATGCTGATCATCAACCAACCAGCAATTTTTATTTACCTGCTCTTTCTTTCCATAACTCCGTAATTGATCATTCTTGATTTTGAATTCCTCCATTCTTAGCTTACTCTCTTCTACCATTGCTATACTCCCACTCAATCAGAAACCCCTGAGAGTGACCTATAATTAAACACAAACTTGCTCCCTGCAACCTCACTCTGATACCTCTAACCTCGCTCTGATAAACCAGCACCCTGGCTCTGATACCAATTTTTCAAGATTAAGAGCACACTTAATTACCTTTGTATAAGCAACTAAACACAGAATTTAACCAAAATGATTAAGTAACTAGAAATTAAAAACAACACAGAATATGAGAGACAATACCTAATTGTATTAATACTCTTCCAGAAGGAATTACAATAAAGAAGATGCCACACTCTTCTTCCCACACCTCTAGGGCTCCCACACCTCTAGGGCATACAATAATCTCCCTCAAGAGTTTTCTCTCTCAACTACGGTCACAACAAACAACTCAAACACAGAGTTGTTGTTCACCTCCACTAGTCAGTAACAATACTGCCAGTACCACCAAGTATACACACATACTCCAAGTCTGAGTACACCACGTACTCCAAGTAGATCTCACCTGATCTTGCTACCTATTGTGTTGTTGATCTCCCTGATCTTGCTGCCACCTACATATCAACCTAGTTTTGCACACCTACAAACCTAGATCTCGCACACACCCACACCTACAGATCAACTGACCTTACTTACCATGTAGATCTAACCTGATCTTGCTATACCACAGATCAACTTGGCCTTGCACACCTACTGACCTAGATCTTACACACTTGGAAGAACCCTTCTCCCTTGGATAGAACTCTGATTCTACAGAACTGATTCTACAAGAATCCTTAAGAGTCTAAAACTTTACAATACAACCCATGAGTCTATTATATAGATCCCATGCAAACAATAATTAGACTTCTAATTACAATAATTAGAACCACAGCTCCAAGACTAAAATTAGTCTTTACATGCAAACAACTGGTTCGTTAAACAAACTATTCATGAAACTAATAGTTATGGAACCACACAGGTGATCAACATCAGTTGATGTCTATCTAGAGATGATCGATGTCAGCCAATCAATGATCGATGTCGACAGTTTCTTGTGTAACCCTAACCGACATCGATTGGCCTGACCGACGTCGGTGACTGTGACACTCAGCACCTCCTCCATGTCTGCATCTTGGTGAAGCTTTTAGCTCCACAACCTAACAATATGCGGGGTGATTTGGTGCTTGAGATGGCCTATTAATGGCTTGATACTACTACCTCCTTAACTAAACTAATTCATTACCAAAATATTGTAGCATAATTTTTAATTCATCAAGTTCACTAGATTGACTATGAGGATCTTGATCTTAATTTTGAGGGGATAGAATTAGGGATATTCATGGTTATTTAAAAGTTATAATAGGTTGTAATTATAGAAAAATTGGCATTGGAGGCCTAGGTGCAAGTTTACCAACATGGGGGTATTATGTTCCATGTCTTCTAAAATCTAAGATTAAAATTAGTCATGAATTCATGTGGTGCTCTCTTTATGGTAGTGATTTTTTCAACAAGAGATATATGGTCTCATGTATCTTCAAATTGCCTATAGAATGGTTCACCTAAATCATCCCAAGAGGTTATGAAATTAAAGAGAAGGTTCCTATACCATTGCAGTGTTTTTCCCTTGAAGGATGCAACAAGTAAATAGATGCAACATTATCTCAGGTAATATAGTGGAAGGAACACAAATTGGCCACATCTTTGATATATTTTATGGGTGTAGTTTGATCTTCACCTGTAAAATATTGTATACTT
Source organism: Torreya grandis (assembly GCA_037957365.1). Taxonomy (NCBI): domain Eukaryota; kingdom Viridiplantae; phylum Streptophyta; class Pinopsida; order Cupressales; family Taxaceae; genus Torreya; species Torreya grandis. Next base: position 2,550,638 of record JARHVA010001318.1, on the reverse strand, counting down.
TTGAGGACTGAGAATAAAATATCATCATATTGGACCAAATTTAGAGGGAATCCATCATTGAAATCAATAAATACCTGGTTCTTTAGGACATCCATTTGAATAATAGATTTGAACTTGAAGTGGTTTACATAATAGATTGATTTGGTGACTAAAATAGTCTTTTAGGATATGGACTTATTATCAAAAACCTTCTTCTTCTATTAGAATGCTTAGCTAATTCAAAAATTTAAAATGGTATACCTTTACTTATAGACATTTTAGTTAATTTAAAAATAAAAATTCTAATTCTTTAAACTACAAATATCCTTATTTAGCTTCAATTTGTGTCCCACCGGATGTGCCAAAAATTATTATCACTCAGAAGTTCACCCTACAAAGAACATGTGCATGTTCTCAATTCTATTGATATAATTAAAACTCTCTAATTTATGGGTGACATTATGATGGATATAATATCTATATGAAGAGTTGGTTCCCTTTTTTACATTCACCCACTTCTCTCTAAAGTCTTATAGATAGTGCTTTCTTGACTAGGAAAAGGAGTAAAAGAATAATGCTAAAGCTAAAAATAGAAAGGAAAACTAAAATTTAGGGTGATGTACCAATGTTGGGATAAATTATGCAGATACCTAACACAATTTAAAATATAAATAAACTTACAAACATTCACTTCATTCTCATACAATTACTCTTGCATCAGTATTTCACATAGAGGTCTTGAAAAACACTCACACTAGCTAGGAAAGAAAGAACAATGGTTGAATTCACTTCCAGATTAAGTAGAAACTAGACTTAGACACTATATATGATCTAAAATATTTATAAATTTGATTAATAAAGGTTAAATATTATTACATAAACATATAAAAGAGTGTAATTCACTAAGCTCTATTAATGAATAATAAACACACACTTCATGAAAGCTTGAGAATGGATGTAAATTTAACTCTTTATTTCTTCAAAGGTGATGTAGTAAAAAAATTTATAAATTTGTTTAATATAAAATCATAATAATACCTTATTATAATTCAAAATTAATATACATATATAAAATAATAAGAGAGAGAGAAGATAAGAAGTTCCAAATGAGTCCACATGCAAGTCCTAGTTCACTCCTGCTACAACTAAAAATTTAACTCCACCTTCAACTCCACTTTTTTTTCTAGTTATATCGCATATATAATTTAATTTTAAAAATTATTTCATTTAATATGGTTTTTTAATATATAGGGTGGCTATTCTTTCATTTTTGAAAAGTCAAAGGCTATTCATACATCTTAAATCTTGAGTTAACTTATTGTGATCTTGCATACAACTTTTGATCTTCTTTAGTTGACTCTTTTTGGTCTTTATTTAACTCATATTTGTATTTAATTAATATTAAATTGAAACATTATTTAAATCCACTTTCATCTTGAGTTTATTTAAATTATCTTGACTTCACATTTGGAGTTCAACTTCACTTGTCTTGACTAGCAACTTGCATGCAACTTGACTTTTTTAATTTTCTAAATTTAAACCAAAGGGGGCATAGTAAGAGAATTAATACATGATGATTATATAATAATCATTTTTAATTAAAATATTGCCTCAAATATTTATCAAAACTTGAATTTATCTTATCTATTTTTGCATGTTTTTAACTTCACTTATCTTGACTTGCAATTTTGACAAGCTTCTTGAATGCATTCTGAGAGCCAAAAACTTTATGCATCTTCATAATTAAAATAAATAAGGAGAAAATATATGATTTTAACAATATAACCATGATTTAATATATTTTAAAATAAAATTTCATCTCCAAACTCCATGTACAACTCCAAAAAACATCATTTTATGTTTTGTGATGCTCTCTTGTTCTCAAGAAACCCTGATTTGGATTAGGGGGTCTAAAATGAATTAAAAACATGAAAAAATATTCTTAATATTATTTTTTTTATTTATAAATGGTTCATACCTATAAATTTTTTAAAATATCCAAAAAATTTCACCAAACTCCCTAAGAAAAATTCACAAAAAAGTGTCTGCTTGCTACCTTACAAATGACCTGGAGATATTTTTTAATGAGTTAAGTCTATTTTGAATTAGTTTTCATTGAATTATAATTTATTTATTCCTTTAAATTAATTATTCACACTCTAAAATTAATTTTTTTCATGGGAGGGACCTGAAAAACACATTTCCAATTCCATTTGTGAGCAAAAAAGTGAAGAAACCTTCATTCCCTTCATGATTAGACATGTATATTAGAATTTTATCTATTATAAGGTATATTAAAAACATTAAAAAACTTTAAAAAATTAAATTTTATAAAAACATAACTTCATATAAAATTTCAAGAGTTTTCATTCAATAAAACTCAAAATATGCACATTTTGGTGTTGACTAGCTTGCCCAATTTCATTTTTAAACGCATGTAGGTCTGTATTTTGACATTTGATTAAGTTTTATGAGAATTAAATACCTAATTATTTTTTAATTATGACATTTAATAACCATTATTATCATTACAATAATTTTATATACTCAAACAATCACTTAAACCTCTCAAAAATTGCCTTTTTTTAATGTCTCTCTTGCTTGCTTAAAACTCATATTCTTGATCCTTTGCCTTTATCCATAATTTTACATAAATTTTTAATTTATTTAGGTGTAAATATTTTCTATATTTTTAATAATTTCTTAAAACCCCTTTATTTTTCAACAAATAACTCAAAAATCCAAACATACTACTTAAAACTGAGCAAATGAGGGTTTAAAAAGGGTTTTAGAACACCTGTTCTTCTTAACAATTGTTTATAAAGTTAATCCATAGTAACCTAAAAAAATTTCATGGAATATTTATTTAATATGGGCCTCAAAATCCCCCTAATATAATTTTATCTAAATCCTCTTCACCTTCATGTACCATGCATCTGAAAATTGCCTTCACTAACTTGCAAATAGTTAGTGAGAGGAATAAAAGAAACCTCTGTCAAAATTTGAACTTGTGATTTATTTTTGAGAATTATTTTGGCCTAATTAATGTTTTATTATTATTTTAATACATTTTTATACATTTATTCCATGAATTTATTCTTTTTTAAAACTTGCACATAACTAACTTTGACTAATGGTGGAAAAATTGTCAACATTGACATTTGCATCGATACAAGTGTCCAAATTCTTATCAAATGTCTAGTCTTCAAAAGTCATATAGTATGACAATATTTTAAATCCAATGGGTCAACCCATTTTTTTATTTAACTTTATCATGATATATTTATAAAAGGTGTGGTATAATTACAAATCTAAGCTTACTCATTATCTATCTAGAAAATACCAAGAAAACACCTATTTAAGCTCAATCAATTAATTGCATAACTAATTTCTACTTCTCTATTCTTCACTATTTTCATATAATTCATATTACATGTTTTAAACACTTAAATAATAACCCATGATTAATATTTGTCAAGTTACATCTAAATGATTACATACCCTTTCATATAGTATATTACACCCTTGTACACACATAAGCCAACACATAAGGGAGAACTACATATATCTAAGGCTCTCCTTAGAGTATTGACTATATATACACCACTAAATGATATAAATATCCTTGAGTTCATATTGACATCATGATCATACTAACCCATTTTTTGTGAGGTATTAAGATCTAAGGTGAAGAAATAGGGTTTGATCTATAAATAGTCATCAATAGCTCGTGTGTGAATAAAAGACATTAGCAAAAATAAAACATAAAACCCAAAAATTTCTAAGTGGTCACTCCATAATATAGTGAATATTTTTGACCAGATAGTTTCATTGATAATAGGACACATACATCGACACAAGTGTCCCAAGGTTGATGTAAGTGTCCAGGCCTCTAAAAATAATATTTTCATAATCTAGAGACTAGATCTTGATCTTATCCCTGCTTGTTTCCACCTATACACTTATCATATCTACCTTCAAATTTTATATTAAGCTAAGTATTATCTTTTCTTCATGTTTATGCAATCAAATTATTATTTTTAATGTACTTTATATATTTAACATAACTCAACATTTAATTTAGAATATTCATTTATCTAAATTTTCAATTCATTGACCTACTCTATAATAGTTTCATTCATCCATGTGTGTAGGCTATTATACCATTTAAACCTAAACAAAAAAAATCTAAAAATATGTTAAACAATTTGAATTTTGAGATATAGGTACATGATATATTTTCACTGATATTGTTTGAGAAATGTGTAAGAAACAAATATGCTAAAGGATTGAATGCATGTATTGAATTATGTGGTTAATCATATAACCATCTTAAAGTGTACTATTTTATACTTCTAGGCAATAAATTGGTCAATAATTTATTGTTGGACACATACTCCAAATATGTTATATGAAATTATCTCAATTGTTGTGTAGGATCACCTTTTCCATCATATAATGTAAGCTTAGGTACCACAAAATTAACTAGTAAAGGATATGTTGAAATATGTTATGCAAATGGAGTATGAAATATAATATGAGGATCAAGAGATTGATTTGGTTTTAAAGTGTATATACTAAAATATAATTTATATAGTACCTCAGTATAGTATTCTTAGCAAATACCTATCATGGTTATACATTTCAATTCTAGACCTACCCACTACTAAAACGCTCGCATTCATTATCTCTTTGTGCATAAATTATTTATCTCATAATCTGACCATTGTTATTATGATGACTAGGCCTTGTATATTATGTAAAAATATTTAAACCTCATTATTACCCTTCACTACTATTTTTGGACTTGTACATGTTGTCTAGCTTCTTGAATAATTGTGTCCCAAACAAACACTTGCATTGATGGACGCATTCATTTTTTCTATAAAGAGTCTAGTACCCAAAATTCATCTAAATTTACAAAATAAATGTATTATAAAAGTCATCTAAATTTATCTAGTGTGAGTTATTTCTAAAATAGATGGGTAGCTATAAAAGATTAACCCTCAATCATTCTTCACCTATAATCACCATGAAAATCACATACAACTCATAAGGCCATATACCAAGAAGCACTCAATCAAGAATTAAAGTGATCAAACCTACCCTCTTCATCCCTATTTTTATATCATTCATAGGAGAAATATTTTTATAGGTCTAAAACATTCAAGAAGCATCCCATGATCCATATTTTCCAAGTTAAAATCTAAGTCACTACATGTCTTTATTTATCACACATTACATCATTGTGTGCACACAAGCCAACACATAGGGGAGAAATACATAAGTCTAAGGTCCTCTTTGGAGCAGTGGCTATGAAGGTAGTGCCCATTAATAGAGGAGTCTTTAGGGTATCTCGACACCATGAGCCCACTAATCCATTTTTTTCATGGTCACGCTAAAGGTAAAGACTTGGTGTTTGATCATTTGATAAAGATTTATAACTTGTGTATGAAATATGAAGATATCAAAAGAAAGGTGATAAAAACCCATAAGAATATAGGTGGTTGCATCTAGATCTAGTCATATTGTGTATAGGATACCTACATCAATGCAATTATCCAGATCTGACATAAGTGTTCAAGGCCACAAAAAGAATATTTCTAAAATTTTATGATTTTTCTAGGATATTCTTATAGTCCACTTCCAACCTCTTCTAGATTAGACATGCATGGAACTGTAAACTAGCTAAGTATCATTTATTTCTAATTCATTTCAATAACTATCCATAAGTTTACTTTACTATTTCTATCAATCTTAATTATATAAATTTAAAATATTGTTTATGTGAGTTTTATATTAATTGGCCTACTCGTTAGGTTAGTTCACCACCTTTATGTAAAAGCTAATTTAATCCCCTTAACCCTAGATTTACCCTTATTTAAAATTCAGGGTTCAACTTTTGGTGAACCTGGCCTTTGGTCTTCAATCCCTAGATTGCCCTAGGGTCTTCTAATTTTCTTAATTACTTTAATTATTTATTTCTAAATTTAATTTTCATGATTTATTATTCCCTAACATTTGTATATACTATATTTTCTATTACCATATTAACCTTTGGAACATTTATAATGGTTAAAAAATAAATTATTCCTCCTCCTTAACCTAAGGAAGGTGATAACTACCATCCCTCTAACTAGGTCCATGTTATCACTTCTTCAAGGGGTAAGGTGACCTATACTACAATTTCAAAATATGGTAGCCAACAAACACTTCAAAAATCCCTAGATGGTACATGTATGCATATTCAATCAATCTGAATCACCTAGAGCTTGTCTTGATGAAGTCCTTAAAGATCAAAACATCATTATGAGCAAGTTAATAGAAGAGTAACAAAATAAAAATTAGTATTTAAATTCAAGGTTCACATCCTTGAAAAATCAAATTACACACCTATAAAATCCAAAACATGCTAGTATTAATTATGTGTTTGCATCTTCCTCTAGCAATTTTATACACAACAAAGTTTCATATTCAAATGAAAAGCTACAACACAATATATTACAAAAAGTGATTCAAAAAGTGAATAAAATCCTAATAATATTCCAATTGAAATACTAAGATAAATGCTTTGAAACAAATTATTTCAACTACCTCCTCTATATCTTACAAGGAGATCAAAATGCAATTGTGCATATCATAGAATGCTTGAGCATCATATATATTATTATTTTACACTAAATAAAAAAATACAAAGTCATAAAGATAGTTATGATACTATCATCAATCCATCAACCAATAAACCCACTCACATTATGAGTACCTCTCCTAAAGCATAAGTGCCAAAACAATAAATATAAGTGCCAAAGGATAATTCTAAACATAAACAATTGTAAATGCAAAACCTAGAACAAGAAAAGATTCAAAGTAAAAATATAGAATAAAAAATAATACAAAAAGATGAAAATGAAAATGAACAACTACAAATGACAATGTTACAAAAAAAGCAAGAACAAAAGTTGAAAAATCAAACTCGAGATAAGCAAACAGGGATTCTAAAAATAGGGTTCTAAATAAAGGATTTTTCAAAGCAAGACATGCTTACAAAATCAAAAGATAGAAATATGATTGCCAAAGATCCAAACATCATATCCATTCCATATATAAAGGAATAAATAGTTAAGTGCAATACTATAAAATCTATGCTTTCATATTTAAATAAAGAGGCCAAGGCAAAATTTTCATCTTTTCCTAATGTGCAGGAAAATATACATGACTCTTCTCTATCCCATAATGAGGTGCAACATTTTTTAAATGATAAACATACTCAAGAAAAATAAAATTTCAAGAAGGAAATTCCAATCTATGGTGTAGTTGGTTTTTCATACACGGATGCTCAAAATGACAATCACAAGTTCAAAAACAACCTAAGAAGTTCCATGTCTCCTATAATAATGATTACATTATGATTATTATCCTAATAATATAGAATATTGGTATGATCCTAATGATACTTATTGCTTAGAATCTGAATATGAGACACATGATATAGAGTGTTCATAAAGGCATCTCCTCGATGATTACATTGGATTCTAATAGAATGTTTCCTTTTACATGTCTTCTTTGCTTCTCCTTCCCAATATTCCAAAAAAACAAAAAAATCAAATATTCTAAAAATAGAAAAAACATTCAAAAAATCAACATGTTCTTAGTAGTACTATTTATAATAATATGTTGTTTACTCTATGTTAGTAGATAGCATATAATTCATTTCCTATATACACATATGTTTCATGCTTCATTGAGTGTGATACAAACATACATAGGTACATGATATATCCACATTCAAATTTTGGGTCTTACCTTCACTCACATCATAAGTACATTGGGGGCATCTACTTCATTGATCACAACACACCCATGTTATATTATTCTACAATCACTTTCCATTATCACGTTTGAGCTTATATATTGACACATGTCTATAACCATGCTTATGCATTTCACAATGTACTTGATATGTTATGTACTCAACATTTATTATAAACATGTATGTTTAAGAATTAGTATGATATGTTCATGTTGGTTGCTTATATTTGTCATAATTTTTCCATTTTTGGAACTTCCTTGAGTATTTTTCTTGCTTATTATTTTCTTGTATTTTAGTGCATGTTTTAGCATTTGAATATGTTCCATTGATTATGGCCCCCATGCCATGATTGCCTATTTGGAAATTTAGCTATGTCATTTTTTATTTAATGTGGACATTTGAATATGTAATTCTATGCTTTATGTATATTTGACTAAGTTGTGTCCCTTTCATTATGTAGCATTTGAACTTGCCCTTTATATGAGGTTTACTTGGACCATTTCTTTTTACTTTGATTTTGAGTGCTCTTGTGTGTGTGTCTAATTGCTTGTTGAGTTTGTATTGTTACTCTTTAGATATTTCCATGATATATATCATGCATATAAGAACTTGATATGATCACATACTATGTGCTTCAATGTTATACCTACCTAGACATGCTACTCATATATATTACATGATCCATATGCAACTTATACAATTATCATATTGTTTTGAGGTAAGGTAACTACTAGATTCTACTTTCCCTCCCTTTAGAATGGAGGCATGTCATAGAGGTGTGACTTTTACATTTTCAAAGTTTTATATTTCACTAGGGGCATGCAAAAAGACATGACTTCCACACTTATTCAGTATTCAGCATCTCCACATTATACTGGGGGTATGATATGGAAACATGTTCTCCACAATCACACCAATTCTCAAATTTCCTAGATTTAGTGGGGGCATGTCATATAAATATGTCCTACACATTTGCATCAATTTCAAATTCACTAGATTTCACAATTATATGATTCATATACATATTTTTGGTAACATTATATGCATTGGTACTATTATTATGCCTAGATTTTTAGCTTGAGACATAAATGAGGTGCATATGCCATGTAAAGGGGTACCTAAAATTATAAAATCAAATAATTTTATAGAATTTAAATATTATTATGGACTATTATTATACCCAAGAAGGACTATTATTGACTATTATCGAGCTAATCTACTGTAATAGTTGGTTCATCTTTGGAAGGTTAAGTTGATTAAATCACTCAATATTATCAAACATATAATTTAGATATGATTAAATCATATAAATTTACTAGGATTATAGATTATATTTTATTAAATCATCTACCCTCACCATATATATTAGGATTTGATTAAATCACTCACTAGATTATGCACATATTTTGGTTACACGATTGAGATGAAACAATCTCAATGGTCATGTTGTAACTCACCCTTACACCAATGTTGGGGTCATGTGTCCTCTAATGTGTGTGTGTGTGTGTGTGTGTACTTGCAGGTTTAGAATTGTCTTAATCTCATCTTCAATACTTCATAATAAGGCATCATTTTAAATTAAATTACCAAAAGGCAAGATAGTTACATCGACACACATGTACTCCTAACCTTGATCCTTTTACTTTCAAGCATTTTAAAATTATTTAAATTTCAAACTTCATACACAAGTTATATACTATAACATGCTCTTGGTTGTAAGTTAGTCATTATCAAAGCACTCAATGTGGGCTCACTCAAAGACAAGGTGTGTCATACACACCCAAGTACACATTTATTTCCTTTAATCTAATAATTTAATTACTATGTTAAAGGGGGGGGGGGATGTAGATACTAAAATATGATTAATGTAGTACATCGGTATTTTACACTTGGTAAATATATATCATGGTTGTACCTTTTAATTCTATATATATTTGTTGTTGAAAGGCTCACATTCACTATCTCTTTATGCCTAAAATTATTATTTCTTAGTTTGACCATTACTATTATGATGACCAAGCCTTCTATATTGTGCAAAAAATTCTAAATATAATTATTATCCTTCATTGTCAGTTATGGACCTATACATATTTTTTAGCTTCTTAGACACTTGCATCTCAAATAGACACCTATGTCGACGCAAGTATCCACTTTTCCTATAAATTGTCTAGTGCCCAAAATTCATCCAATTTTTTAAAATAAACGTATCCTAAAGATCAGCCTAAGTAATTTAACTTAAGATATTTCTAAAAGTGATGTGTATATATAATATCAACCCTCATTCATTTATCACGTAGCAATCACCTAGAAATCACATACAACTCACAAGGCCATATACTAAAAATCACTCAATCGATAATTTAAGTGAGCAAACCTACCTTTATATATCAATTATAGCAAAAGTATTTCTATAATTATAAAGCATTCAAGGATCATCTCATGAGCCATATTTTCTAAGTTACAAGCTAGGTCACTACATGTCTTTGCTTATTACACATTCATCCTTGTGCACACACCATCCAACATGTAGGGGAGAACTACATAATTCTGAGGCCCTCTTTGGAGTAATAGATATGTAGGCAACACCCTTTGACAGGGGAGTCCTTAGGGTAGCCTGACACCATGAGCCCACTAACCTATTTTTTCCATAGTCACTCCAAGGGTGAAGAACTAGGGTTTGATCATTTAACAAAGAATGACAACCTATGCACATGATATGAAGATATCAAATGAAAGACAACATAAAAATTAGTAGGCTCCATGTGGTCATATCTAGATCCAGTTAGTATTCCATATAGCACATCTATTCTAGGGTTATGCATCTACATTGATAGAATAGTCCAAATCTAACGTAAGCATCTAAGGCCACATAAAGAATATTTTTAGAATATAATGATTATTTTAAGATCATCTTCTAGTCCACTTTTAACCTATTTTGGATCATACTTGGATGCACACAATAAACCAGATAAGTATAATTTGTTTCCAATTTATTGAAAAATCTATTAATAGTTGTACTTTACTATTTTTTACAATCTCAGTTGTATAAATTTAGAATATTGTTTATCTGAGTTTTCTATCATTTTTCCTACACCTTAGGTTAGTTTACCACCTTTGTGTAAAATTTAATCTAATTCCCTTAACCCTAGATATCCCCTTATCTAAAATTTAAGGTTAAACACAAAACACTTTGTTCCATTTTCAACACATTAGTTTACAATCTGCATAAGGGATTGTGCATTAGGAATAAAGTGTGTATAACCAAAAGTGGTATCTTAAATGATTAAGTAGGAATTTACATACTAATCTATGGAAACTTGTGAGTTGCTTCCATGGTAGATGGTGGTAAAAAATTGGTATCAAATGATGTCAAAAAAGGTAAAGAACCCATAGTAATATAAATTTTAAATAATTATCCATACTTACACTTTTTAAGTCCAAAAGAATTTGTAAAATTGTACGATAATCTTGAGGTTGATCACGAATTGCATCTAATTTTTTTTTTATAATTTAAACCTTATTGACCTCTGGTTGTTCATCACCTAGAGGTGGAAGTTCATCTTAATGCACATATTAAGAGTCAATATTATCTTAATTATATTGTTCATGTTCTAAAGTATTATCATGCACTTCTACATATTCAACTTGTTCATTAATATCTGAAGGCTATAATATACCTATTGACAAGTTTGACCTCTCAGGTCAAATTGTCACCCCTATAGTTTAAAAATGTATTTATCATGTTTGTTTACCTTTTTTAAAGCTATGTTAGTGTTGACCATTCTGACCACAAGTCAAAATGGGTCAACCCCTTATAGCTAAAAACTTAGATAGGGGCCTAATATAATGTACTACGGTGTTTTATAGTTCATTAGATATGATTTGATGTCATTTTTGCCTTCATCAGGGTCTAATTAGTATTTATGTCATTTTGAGACACTTAGAGATCATAAATAATTATTAAATGCAAGTGGTGCAGTTTTCAAGGTGTCTATGTGTTCCTAACTTCCTTTTAGCATCCAAGGTGTCAGTTCTTATCAAATGATCTAGAGGATTTTCACTCTTCATATGGTTCGAGATAATTAATTAATATCCTATTTAATGATATTTTTTATTTTACCATGAGATACATATTTAATTAATTAATATCTTATTTAATAGTTTTTTTATTTCACCATAGGATATATTTAATTAATTAAATATTATATTTAATGTTATTTTTTATTTTACCATGGGATATATTTAATTAATTAAATATATTATTTAATGGTATCTTTTATTTTACAATGAGATATATATTTAATTAATTAATATTCTATTTAATAGTTTTTTAATTTTATCATGAGATATATTTAATTAATTAAATATCATATATAATGGTTTTTAATCTACCATTGGATATTTTATTTATCCAAGTCCTAAAAATATACTATTCCCACTTCCACGTAGATAGTTATTTAAAATAACCATGGAATATATTTTTAAATCTTTATCCCATATATCAAGAATCCTACCACTCTTATATTATCAAAAAGACATAAAGATTCTTTTAAAGAATTGATGTGGTAGTTTAATCATGGGTTATTTAAGATAAGCATGGTTGCATGTTTTCTTTTAAATCCAAGTCTTTATTCCACCAAAGAAATGTGGCATTGATTTCTTCGAGGCTTGTTAAAAAAAGTCATGAGAATATTTTAATTATTTAATTGTTAAACTCCACTTGATTTCCCCCACTTGCAAAGAATCATACGGCTGGTGGAAAGATATTTAGTTCTTAATTTATTTTAGTGGGGAGATTATGTTTTTTTTATTTGGTGGAGATTTACATGCATATTAATCTTTTGTTAAAAGATTATCTCAAGTTTTTAACTCCAAGATTTTTCAAAGACAACATGGTATTTAATTTAGACAAGTTTATTTCTATGGTAATCTTGTGGTAAAAGCTACGTGGTATATATGATGTGTAAATAGTGGATTCTATTGAATTATCCACCTAGCCAATAATCTTGGCATCAAAATAGAGTAGCATATATGCGTTAGAAGATGGTGAGTCTATTTTGGCTTATATTTATCACAAAAAATATTTGGCATTGATCATTTGATCTAGTATGGTGTGGATCATTGGATTTAAGATGCCAATATAAAATAACCTATTTTTAATGGAACGTCAACCCAAAAATAGAAAAAACTCACCATTACAGGAAAACAATAATGATTCTCAGCCAATGTGTGAAGGTAGAAGAAATACTAGAAAGCTATGTTGTTGAAACAAAAAAAACTCAATTCAAAGAAATTATTAGTGCCCTTATAGGGAAATTTGTTAAAGCCCAACCAATGCCAAGTAGCATTGACAAATATATATAACTACAGGTTATTTTACAGAGGCAACAAGGGATTTTGCACAAAGGAATTTTTCAGACAAAGATATATCTAAATTATAGAGGCAACAAGAAACTCAAATAAATTAAAGAGGTTTATTTTTATTTGTTACATAGATATATTATGTGCTTTAGAAGAATTCTATTTTACTCAGAGTTATTTTATAATTATTCTTGAAGAGTTTTTAATAGATCAAAACACTCATAGAGTGGATTCGGGGATGTAGCCATTTGGTGAACCCCATAAACAAATATTTTGTGTTATTTTTTTTAATTTCTTCTCTATAATCTAAAATTCTTTCAATTTTTTTAAATAAATTACAGAATGTTTATAAATTAATTATTAAATTTACTTAAAGGAAAATTGGAAAATTAATATTTAGTTTCAAGGGAAATTGGAAGTTATTACTCAGTTTTTATCCAATCTAAGCACTCTATAAAAAAAATTACAAGCTTGGATTTTTAGATCAATTTTTAATTATTTTTGTAAAATAATTAAGAAATTATTTTATAGAAATAAAATATTTATGGAATGGTTTAAATGAATAACAAATTATATGAGTTTACCAAATCACTCATATTTAGAATTGTTTAGATTTACATTTCGATAAAAAATTAAATTTTATTTAAATAAATTCTAAAAATTGACTTATATTAAAATATATTTTTAAATAAAATAGTATTTATCAAAAGGGGTTAATTATTGCTCATGGATCAGTTTGAATATTAAATCAATTTTTTATTTTATTTAATCAGGAAAGTGATAATTCTGCATTTAATTCTATTTCATTAAAGGAATTGAGATTTTAAGTATCTGTTTAAAAAATTATGATTTATCTATAGGGGTAAATCTGGTTTCCAAATTAGTTTGATATCAGAATAGTTAGAATATAGAAATTAACTTCAGATTGTGTAAAAAATTGAATTTAGTTTCAGTATTGGTTGGATTCTTTGTAGACTGTTGTTGACTCAATTTGTAGTGTTGAAAGTATAGGTTATTTTTAGAAACAAGGAACCATGGGCAAGTTATCCAAATAAGAAAAACTTGATGAGCTCAAAGCATTTAATAAGTAGATTCAGAAAGAGAACTATTTCTTGAGAGAAAATTTTTACTCCTTAGAAGACGAGATTGAAAGTTTAAGAACTGAGTTGCAAGACAAGGATGAGCTCTTGGCAAGACTACAGAATGGTGAATAAGTGAAAGATTTGTCTTCCACATCAGATGCAAGAAATTTGATAGATGAATACACTGTAAGTCATCATGTAGTACTCACTCTCATTCAATTTTAGATATTGCTTTTGGTGTTTTAGAAAAATACACTAAAGATATTGGGTCTAAACTATTATTTAAAATGAGATTTGAAAGAAGAGGCATTGGTGAAAATGGATAAGGCATAGTTAACCCCATTCAGGTAGAGGATAGACCTCATTTTACAGGATTGGGATTTAAATTTGGTGATAAGATTGAAATAGGTGAATGATCCAAGTTAGTTGAAACTACAAATAAGAGACCTATACCACAGCCCACAAAAGGTAAAAATAATAATGGGTATTTTTCTAATAATGTTGATTCTAATTCTATCAGACAACGTAAATATTTCAACATTCTTTTTTATTATGGTACACAAAACTTGTGCTATGTTTATCCATGCACTTTTTATGGATTGTCTAACCACTATGTAGCCAAATTTTGGAAACATAAATCTTTTTTAGGAAATATTTTGAAAGACCACTCTCCTAGATAGTGTTTTGAGAATGGCAGTAAGAGTATGTTTTCCAAAAGAGTGAATAAATATTTTTGTACTCATTGTAACAGGAAAGAACATGAGATTAATAGGAATTAGAAACTTCATCCTAAACATCAATAGAGAGTTGTGAAAAAAGAAAGCATTATTAAACCAATAGTTCGTATATAACCCATATAGAAACTCAGGTAAAATCTAAGGATAATCTGGTTAAGCAGTTTGGAAATCAATTCTTTAGTTTCATGTTTACATAGTTGTGATAGTTTATTAGCATGAAAATGTTCAAATCAATTTTAGGGACTCCATTTGAAAGGAATATATTTTAATTTTGAACATGATTTTTGAAGCTACCAACTGTGAGAAAATTCAAGGGACTAGTTTATCATATTTGGATGATTTTTTCATGTTTATGGTTTTGCTAAGCTCTGTTTATTCTCCCTAATAAGTTTTTGAATTTCTGATGCATTGGTAAAGGAATTAACTCATATTTAAACTTGGAGATATTTTCAAATAATTTTAAGATTTGAATTTGGTTTATTGGAGTAACCTATAGAGAAAAGCCAAAGGATAGGTTTATTATACTTGGATTATTTTTCTCACATTTGAGTTTTGAAAAAAACTCAGTTTTAAAACCTTAACAATAGTATATGCATATTAAATGGGGCATGATCAGTATGTCTATTGTGAGAAAATTCGCATTTCAGTATATGTATTGAGTAGGCAGTTTACTTCTATTTACAATTTGGTATTAGGTAGATATTTTTTTCACTAGTATTTTAGGGATTCAGTTTGATTTTTGAATCGTTACCATGATATTTTGTAGTGATATTTTTCAGAAGAACTGTTTGCAGCTCTAAAGAATGATTTGACCTTTTGGGGAACAAAAGGGTCTTATTGGGAAGGTTTGATGTAGAGGATATTCACTCTTTATATGATCCAAAATAATTAATTAATATCTTATTTAATGATATTTTTTATTTTACCATGAGATATATATTTAATTAAATATCTTATTTAATATTTTTTTTAATTTTACCATGGGATATATTTAATTAATTAAATATATTATTTAATGGTATCTTTTATTTTACCATTGGATATATATTTAATTAATATCCTATTTAATAAATTTTTTATTTTACCATAGGATATATTTAATTAATTAAATATCTTATTTAATAGTTTTTAATCTACCATTGGATATTTTATTTATCCAAGTCCCAAAAATATATTATTCCCACTCCCACGTGGATAGTTATTTAAAATAGCCATGGGATATATTTTTAAATCTTTATCCCATAAATCAAGAATCCTACCACTTTTATATTATCAAAAAGACATAAAGATTTTTTGAAAGAATTGATGTGATAGTTTAATCATGGGTTATTTAAGATAAGCATGGTTGCATGTTTTCTTTTATATCCAAGTCTTTATCTCACCAAAGAAATGTGGCATTGACTTCTTCAAGGCTTGTTAAATAAAGTCATGGGAATATTGTAATTATTTAATCTCATAAGTTATACTCCACTTTATTTCTCCCACTTGCAAAGAATCATACGGTTGATAGATAGATATTTAGTTCTTGATTTATTTTAATGGAGAGATTATTATTTTTTATTTGGTGGAGATTTACATGCATATTATTCTTTTGTTAAAATAATATCCCAAGTTTTTAACTCCAAGTTTATTTGTATGGTAATCTTGTGGTAAAAGCTACGTGGTATATATGGCATGAAAATAGTAGATTATATTGAATTGTCTACCAAGCCATTAATCTTGATGTCAAAACAGAATAGTAAATATGTGTAGAATATAGAGAGCCTATTTTGGCTTGTATTTATCACAAAAAACATTTGACATTGATCATTTAATTTGGTATGACATGGATCCTTGAATTTAAGATGCCAATAGAAAATAGCCCATTTTTAATGAAATGTTAACCCAAAAATGAAGAAAACTCGCCATTACAAGAAAACAATAATGATTCTCAGTAAATGTGTGAAAGTAGAGGAAATACCAAAAAGCTATGATGTTGAAACAAGAAAACCTTAATTTGGAGAAATTGTTAGTGCCCCTACAGGAAAATTTGTTAATGCCCAACCAACGCCAAGTAGCATTTGAGAAATATATATAATTGCAAGTTATTTTACAGAGGTAGTGATAGAGGAAGCAAGGGATTTTACACAGAGGGATTTTTCAAATAGAGATATATTTAGATTATAGAGCTAGTAATAACCTCAGATAAATTAAAGAGGTTTATTTTTATTTATTGCACAGATAAATTATATGGTACAAAAGAATTCTATTTTACTCAAAGATGTTTTTTAATTATTCTTGAAGAGTTTTTAATAGATAGGAACACTCATACAGTAGACCCGGGGACGTAGCCATTTGGTGAACCCCATAAACAAATCTTCTGTGTCATTTTTTTAAATTTCTTCTCTGTGGTCTGAAATTATTTTAATTTCTTTAATTAAATTTATGAAATGTTTACAAAGTAATTTTTGGATTTACTTAAAGGAAAATTGGAAAATTAATATTTAGTTTCAAGGAAAATTGGAAATTAATATGTAGTTTTCATCTAATCTAAGAACTTTGTAAAAGTTTTTATAAGCTTAGATTTTTGAATCAAATTTTAATTATTATTGTAAAATAATTAAGAGATTATTTTATAGAGATAAAATATTTATGGAATGGTTTAAATGAATAACAGATTATATGAGTTTACCAAATCACTCATATTCACAATTATTCAGATTTACATTCTGATTAAAAAGTCAATTTTATTTAAATATATTCTAGAAATTGATTTATTATATTAAAATTTATTTTTAAATAAAATAGTATTTATTAACATGGGTTAATTACTATTCATGGATTAGTTTGAATATTAAATCAATTTCTTATTTTATTTAATCTAGAAATTGATAATTCTACATCCAATTCTGTTTCATTAAAGGAATTGAGATGTTTAGTATCTATTTGAAAAACTATGTGATTTATCTATAAGGGTAAATCTAGTTTTTGGATCATCAGACATGTCAATTTCTAACAAAAAACTTACAGGTGATAACTAAAAACCAAGAAATTAGGTCCAAAAGGAATTTCAAAGGTGTATATCCTATGAGAGGAGTATCATGTGGGAGAAAGTTATGAGATGTCTCTTCAACTTCTTCAGACTCCTTTCTATGTTTGATCAATTTTGGGATTACTAAAAATAGTCTAAAACCGTTCTACTCATTCATCACCCTTCTAGACATGTAGAACTAGTCAACAAGTTTTTGGTTGGTATGACCAGTAGGAATACTTTCAGGTCAAATGCCTTTGGGGGGTGATAGTACATTCAATCAACTTAATTTCATGCTTGAAGTATAAGGATTGGTCACTTGTGCTTTATGAATCATCCTTTATAAGATAGACTATGTAACTACATTCTATGGTTTGATTTACAATTGCATCGAGTTATAGACTTTCATAAAGCTTAAGTATGAATTGAACATAGGGCTGCCAAGTGTCACAATTTTAGAATCCCTAGATCAAAAATTAATGGCATGTGGGTGATCTCCCAAAGTTAATAAGTCAAATTTCCTCAAATCAAGATCAATGGTGCATATTTTTATGTACAAAATTTGATCGATGATCCATGTTGAAGACTAGGGTCAATAAGTCAAAAAAGATCAATGACGTGCATTTGATTATCCATATTAAGGATTGATAACATGTGTTTAATCATGCATATGGATATTGATGGTGTGAATCAATTCAATAAGTCAATAATTCTAGATTGCATGCAAGGCCACTGCATGGCATAAGAGTATTAACTGAATGGAGATTGATAGTAGGGTACACAGAAGGCATGTTAGACTTCCAAGTGTTACAATCTTAAAAGCCTGAATCAAATATCAATGGCCAACATTGAAATTAAAGGCCAAGAGACTTCTGAGGAGATTAATGGAGTGAATTTGATCAAGTTTTAAGGGACATGATATGAGGACATATATTCGAAGTGACAACACCATATTTTAAAATTAAATAAATAGTGTCAAGAAGATGCCACATAGATAGATAGGTTAGATCAAAAAAATTGTGGACCCAAACATGCAAATGTATAAATATGAGATCAAAATATGATTTGGGTTACCAAAGCAAATACTTCAAATTCATAAACCATGTAGTCTCATTAAATTACATGCAATAGTTTTAACAAAGTCATGGAGGGTTCATGAGGAACATCAATCCTAGAATGATAGGGATCTCTTTATATTGACTATATAAATGACCTCATTAGGTATATAGTGATGCCTCTCTCTCAGTGCAATCATGAGATCTATCACCATTTAGTGGTGGGGCATTCCAAAGGTCTAAATGATGAAGATAGTTTTTTTGAGCAAGCAAAAGGAGTTCTATGCCACATTTCATGAGTTCTATGTCTTTGAGGGACATTTGTCCTATCAGACCTTGCATGGTCCATCTCACACTTCATTCTTCTGCATGCATAACTCCTTTTCTCATCATGACACATGTTCTTATGACTCTTGGACTTCTTTCTTCTCACTTCTCTCCAAAATTCTATCAGTAGTAGCTATTTTGGCTATTGTAAACTAATACCACACCATGTATGGTGAATCCCTACTAGAATGACATTATATTTTGCCTTTACACAATTAATATAAGTCTAGTTTTGAGTTCATGAACAATTACCTAACTGTGTAAAGTGATGTATGGTGGAGTTAGTGATAATTCTCGATCTTTTCTTCCCTTATCCTCTCATGTTTATGCAAGAGTTCCTATTCGAATATATTGTATAGAGTGTATTCAAGTGTGTTAGGATCATTTCAAATGTGAATTTATTCTCAAGTGTAAAATATACCCTCTAGTTTATTTATATTTTGTTACTTCAAGCATCCCGCCTCTATATTGAAAAAGATACTTCTAAAACTTAGAAGCTTATTTGTATGCCTTATTTCATTATGATAGAGTACGATATTATTTTAGAAAACATATTGGTGTATCACCCCCTTAGAATAGGTTAATTTCATGAAAAATTATCACTCTTTTCTCACAAGCAAGCACTAATTTAAGTGATAAGCATTTCAAAATACATTCAAGGAGCTAGCCCTAAAATCTAGAGGCTCACTACCACTATAGGTACACCCACATACTTGGAAGTGTTCCCATATTGCCCAAATATGTAAGAGGCTTTAACAACCTCTTCTAAGGTGAAATATTTTGTGATAATAATTAGTCTTGTAATGTCTTTGGAGTGGTGACTTGAAACCTTGATTAGCATTGTTTAAGGTAAATTTAGAAAAATTAAGGTAATGATTATTTTTATCTTAGATTAGCCTAGTCATGTCATGGTCAAAAATAAGTGAGTCCAAGAAGTGTCATAGGTTATTAGGTTGATATTTAAGTTATCTTTACCCCTTAATCACTTTTTATAAACATTTCATGCTTCTTTGGAGAGATTAAGGTTCTTTTACAAACTTTAAGGTAAAGTTATGTGAGGAAAAAGATGTTTTTAGCTAACTCCCACATGTGTCAAAGCCAACCAAGGTGATTTATACATACATGACACTTTTTCAATCTTATAAAAGAGTTTATAATGTGTATATTATACTTATAAGTCAGAGAGTGGTCTGATTCTTGCATTTCAATGCTTAAGAGGTAGTTTTAAGTCATTTGTATGGACTTAGCATATCCACTTCTAAGTGAAAATGTTGCAAAGGTGTCTCTTGGGATTATATAGGTCAAAAAAATATTTTCATTGCAGGTATAGGTCCTAAAAGTGCAAAAAATGCTTCCTTCTCTTCATCACTCCATTGGCAAGCTTGCAAAGGTAGTTTTCATGTGGATGGTATGGTCAAGAGAAAGAGAGTCAAAGTCTGATATTTTTGATAGAGAGGGAGTCCTAGTAAGATTCAAATTTTTTAAATTTTTTTGTAGATCCATTTCCTCTCCTTTATGAATAATTGTTAAGACTCCAGGGTACTCCAAAACTACCTATAAACCCCACAAGCTCATTTTTCTTCTTTGAAATAGCAATTTGAAACATGTTGAATTCATAAGGTAAATTAAGGGGGATGTTTAGGGTCTATGTAGACATTTAAAATGTTTCTCCAATCCATAATTAGCATGTGTGGGCTTAGATTGATAACAAAACTCCATTTTTTTTATATTACAAGATGATTGTCATTGTTCCTCATGGTTTTAGGGTTTTCCACAGGTTTCCAATGCATATAAAAAGATGTTTGAATATTTCATCATCTTTTACTTCATTAAATGCTCTCTAAGAATCTAAGTGCCTTATGTACCAGTCCTCCAATTGCATTTATGTTCCTAACTTGAAGACTATGTTTTGATGTTGTCTGCAATAATGGTTGAAAAGGGACTTGTCTTATATTATTAGAGGTGTGTGGTCATATTAACCAACATAATAAGTAAAATAAATCAATGAAGGGTGACCTATCAATAAAAACCTCATGAAGTCTTCATATAATAAAAATGCAGACCTGTAGGTTTCATCCTTATGTGAGATATATACTTATGATCATGAAGTGGTCTAGAGCCTCTTGAAGCAATATTTACTACATTTAAACATGAGAATATTTGAAGATAAGATTAAAAATTATTAATTTTTATTCCATAATCCATCTCTGATCAACTGGGCTCAAAAATTTTAAACAAAAAAATGGAGTGTTAAGCCCAAGGACAGTCTACAAGCCTACAGTAGGCAGTATGAACAAAATAAGTCTCAAAGGTGCATTGAAAGTGTTCACAACTTCTTGAAACAAGGTATAAAACATTAAAAATTTGTATGCATTATTTTCATGGTTTAAATATGCTTCCTTGAGGAGCCTAAAATGACTAAAATGTAGATCTACATGTTTGCAGCCCTGTAGGTCTCCCTTTTGCATAAAATACAATAACACTTGCTCGAAAAGGTGATTCAAATAAATGAATGAAGATGTGATGGGTAATGATATGAATGGAAGTCATAAGGACTAAGGATGTCTTTAAAACATTATAAAAATTGCAATAATAACATTCATTTCAAGCTCATAGTCACCTAGCCCATAACCACACAATCAGCCCTGTGTATAGGCTTTTAAACAAGCCTTGTATCCTATGAAATAAGTGTAACATAAAGATTATATATACCTAATTTAAAACATATTAAATAGGGTATAATAATATAAAAAGGATAGAGACCACACTAAATATTTTCCCATTCTAGGTATGCAATCAATATTCTAAATGGTTACCTATAGGTTTGCTTGGATAACTCAAGTTGGTTTCAAAATTAAGAAGAAGAAGCAATGTAAAACATGGGGATTAGATCTTGGATAGAAATATTAAGGCATAAAGAGTCATTTGAGGTCAAAGATACTCAAAGGAATATTATAGAAGGAAATGACCAAATAAGACTACATGAACACTATACATACAATCAAATTGACACTCTACAGGCCTGCCTTGTAGTTGGAAGTTGCATACTTGATTTGGTTAGGAAAGAAGGTCTAAGAGGAAACCAAGTCATATTTAATTGATCTTATAATGCTAATATGGAATATTCACATGATAATCAAGGTCAATAAGGATAAGGTCAAGGCTTTTGCAAGTTTGATTAGACCAAGTTGCCTTAAGCCTCTAGACTACACAGTACTGTGTGTGTACATTTTTTGATATAAGAGTGATCCGTTGAAAGTAAAATGGGACCTAAAGAGCTATAAGATTTTATGAACCCAATCAAGAGATTTATTAGAGATTGCATTCGAGCCTGGGTAAAAGCCTTATAAAGCTTGAAGATAACTAGGTTTATGGGAAATGAGGGGAAAAATGAAGATAACTTCATAATATTTGCCTAGACTACCAAAGTGTTAAAGTTGTGATGAGAGTCATAGACAATTAGTCATGAGGGGAATAGATGTTGGAAATGGACTGTATGCACTAAGGTAATGACCAAGTAAGTTGATTAACACCATTGAAAGAAAAAATCTCTTTGAAAACAATTTAGAGAGTAAGATGAGACAATGCTCACATTGTGAATAAGGATCAAGTGAGTTCCAAGGGCATAATATCATTTAAGAATGGATCCTTGTTATAAACTATCATAGACAGTCATTTATTGGATAGGCTTGAGAGGGAAGATGAAATTTTTATTATATAATAAAGGATTAATGAGGGTTGTAGTGAGAAAAATATAGGCTCCTAGACTTTGAAGAGGTCAAAATCAATTGATAAAATGTAATTTTAAAATCCAATACTTAGTCAAATAGTCAAACATACACCATACAACCAAGAGACTCTTGGCACACACAGTTAGGCATGTGTGTGTAAATTATGAAGAGAAGGGTTTGTAAGGATGAGTAGAGAACATAGAGACCTTGAGAAGATTATAAATAATTCATGAAATCTTTATTTGAGTTCTTACACCTTTGTCATAGTAAGGTTTGAGGAAGAAATCACTATAACAGACCACTAGAGTAAATTGGTTTAGGTTGCCAATAAACCCTCATGTGTGAACAGAGCCTATTCCAGGCCATTTGAGGGATCAATATGATTTAACAGACATTATATATTCTCATAGTGGATTTTTTAAACCCTTTTGAGGTATTCTAAGCAACAAACAACTTTAATAAGGCTCTTAAGCACATGATTCTCTTTCTAGACCTCACCAAACTCAGCTTACCTAGCTTGAGAGGCACCAAATTTTGCTCAAATATCCTATGATAAGATACATGGTGTCCAAATATATTAGGGTACATTATCAAGGTCTATGCCCTCAAAAATTTAGGGATTAGTTCTCAAGTTAGTGTCCTCTCCTTTATGAATCATTGCTAAGAGTGCAAGGCACTCAGAGGCTACCTAGAAGACTAGTTTTGACCAGTTGCAAGAGACTGATCTCTTAAGCTCTTAAAATGAGTTAAAATAACCTTACCATCATGGATCACTCTAATTAGGTCCCTACCATGACATTTTATTGTACCTACACCTGTATAAATTCAAAAAATGTTATACTTTTGTGAAGTTTTAAACTCCAAACAGGGTATAGAAGATCATGATCGGTTGAAAATTATTAAAGAGGATACCTTGGGTTGTATTATATATATATATATATATAAGTCCAAAAATATGTTCAATTAACCTTGAAATTTATCAAACAAATCTAATTTTTTAAGGCAGTCTGAAATAGGCTTGAGAGAAGGAGCTTTCCAATGGTCATTTCATGGTTTGCCTACCTACACAAGGTTCTAGACCTTCAAATTTGGCATGGAGGTTTTTTATAGGCTAAAAAAATTGAATCACACAACTTTATTGTGGTTTCACATGTGTGGGAGAGGTATGGATCTAAAAAAACTCAATATTTTAGGTATGGAAGCCTATTGAGGAAAGAAAATAGTAAAAATAGTGTAAATCCACTCAGTTTCAAGTCCTAAAAATTGGCATGGAGCTATAAGGGGATACTGGGTCCTCAAAAATGACTTTATTTCCCAAAGATCATATGTATTTTCTTCCACATAATTATATTTACCTATTTTGAGGGCTATAATGAATTGGGAGTGTTAGGAACCCAAGGAAGCACCATTGATTACCATGTACAAGCAACTTAATTGCAGAATTAAACCAGAAGTAACAAGTAACTAGAATTCAAAAATAACACAGAATATGAGAGACAATACACAATTGTATTAATACTCTTCCAGAAAAGAATTACAACCAAGAAGATGCCACAGTTCTTCTTCACCTTACAGAGGCTTCCCACACCTCAAGTGTACAGTAATTCACCTTCAAGAGCTCACTCTCTCTCTTACGGTCCCAAAACAAAACTAAAACATAGAGTTGGTGTTCACCTCCAACCAGCCAGTATCCACTACTGCTAATACACCGAGTATACATAGATACTCAATCGAGTACACAACATACTCCAAGTAGATATCCCATGAACTTGCAACAACCTGCAACTCAAATGATCTTACTTATGGAAAGAACTTCCTTGCCTTCCTCTCTTGCTCTCTGATGTGTTGCTATCATCTTTGATCCTGTTGTCACCTACAAATCTCCTTTGACCTCGCACACACACCTGTTACCATGTAGATCTCTCTACACCCTGAAGAACCCTTGTCCTTGCCTCACCAAGTCCTTATGATTCTCTAAACCAGTAACCCAGTGGATCTTCTCCCTGATCTAGCACACCTGCAGACCAACCTGATCATACACACTCGGCACCCCTGTGGAACTAGGAGGAACACCTTGCTCTCTTCACACATAGAAGGAGCTAACTTTGCTCAACTCAACTAGCACACATTACAATATAGCCCATGAGTCTATTATATAGATCTCATGCAAACAATAATTAGACACCTAATTACAATAATTAGATCTGCAGCTTCAAGTCTATAATTGGCTATTAACATGCAAACACTCGGTTCGTTAACAAACTATTCATGGAACTCACAGTTCAGAACCGCACAGGCGACTGACGTCAGTCCCTGTCTGCCTAGAGGTGATCGACGTCAGCTGACTCCTGCTGACGTCAGTTACATTCCTATCCACCACTGGCTGACGTCGATCAGCCTAACCAATGTCGGTGACTGTGACACTCAGCAACCTCTCACCAACCTCCTTCCCTGTTTGCATCAATGAAGCTTTTAGCTCCACAACCTAACAGGGAGAAAATACAAACTATAAGTCCAAAATCAAATCTTTTAGAGGGTTAAATGGCTTCAAGTGACTAGTTTCAAGTATAATATGATGTATAGATGACATCCATGGATAGATATTACTTTTTTAAATTTAAAATCAATTTTTGATCTTCTACGACATGTTAGAGGAGGAGTTTAAGTGGTCAAATAACCAAATCAATGTATAAAAGCTCTTCAATAAACTTTTTAGGTGATATATATCTCCTATGCCACTTGAAAGATAACAAGAGGTCAATAATTAGTTGAAATAAGTATTCAAATGGTTGAAGGAGTTCCAAAAACCTTAAGGGGACCTTTCCTCTCTCCTACACCAAGTCATGAAGACAAAGTCAAAGAAGCTTTAAGAGCCTTCTAACGGTCCCAACAAAGTGGAGAGACATCATAAATGAGAGGATTGAAGGAGTAAATTGATGAACCTAATTTGACTTAAAGGCCTATTCGCAAGGATTTTGACTTCTTTATCAAGGAGGACAATCAAGAAGGAATATAGGATATGCAAGCAAAGATATAGGCACTTGTATGGGTCAAACTCTAAGAATCAATGCTTGGGACTTCTTCAAACCTTCCAAACAAATCTACCTCTACCTCCTATGCCATTTTCCAAGAGATTAAAGGGAGAATTTAACATGTATTATGTAGGAGTTGAAGGAAGAATAAGTGGATGACTCATCCCTAGTTTTGGGATTTTTGTCTCTCTCTCTCTCCTTTCTCATCTTCTCTTCAAGTATGCCTATTTTTAGAATTTGTATGGATCATTAACCTAAGTTTTGGCAAAGCCCTGCTTATAAAAACACTTTTATTTGGCTATTTGAATTGAATAAGATTGAATTTATCATCCTCAATGCTTATGATTAGTGTATATTTTATGGTTTGTAGATGAATGTCAATGATATTGAATGTGTCCTTAAATTTGTCCTCTCTTATGTACCTATTTACCAGTGGTTAGCATAGTGTGATTTAATAACCTTGTATGTATGGAAAGTGTAATCCTTAATTAGTGTCCTAAAGAGACCTAATGATCAGCTACCTTAGATCATGCATCAAGCTAATAGCCTCTATGTGACATATTTATGTTTGAAGATTCCTTATTTAAGTAGTGCAACTACATTCATGTCATAAATTAGCTTCTTAGTGCATTTTATCTAGGTGAAGGAGATACTTTGGTGTATCAAATCCTTAGTTATATTTTTATTTCATGTTATCTTCCTCTCTTTTCCCTTGTAAGCTAGTAGTATAGTGTAGAGAGTCTAATTGCTACATCAAGGGGAGTTAGACATGTAATATAGATATTCAATCCACCTATTAAGCCACCCAAAACCTAGGATTACCTACATGATACTTCATATTGTGAATGCTTCAACAACCTATTGCTATTTTGGCTTGTCAAGGTCAAATATCAACCCCTGTCGTTCAAAACTTTTCTAAGTAGTGCTTACCCCATTCAAACCAATCTAAAACTAAATAATTTTACCTAAAAATTCAATTTTATATCTTCAAATATAAAAATTAAAAGTTAAAATATCATAAAATAAGTTAAAATACCTTTGAATATATCCAAATATATGATATTTGCTTAAGTCTAAAGTTTCATAACTTTAAAAGGTGTTTTATTATACTTTCTAAGCCAAAAAGACCCAAGTCACCCCCACACCTGCCAAATTTCCATATTAAAACATGAAAAAGGTTTAAAAGTATATTTTTTCATGATATAACATGTAATTCTTCTCAATTATTCTATTTCAAGCAATGGAAGGCTTAGTTATTTATTAAAAGGCAAAAAAGACCCTTTTTCCTTCATTTTACAAGCAACAGTACAGATTTTGTATGGATTCCATACATCATGGGAAGGGGATATAAATATCAAGGAATATAAAATATTTAGTATGATTATCATGTAAATTTATGGCCATACAGGCTCAAAACCATTCCATTCTAGGTGTTTTCTTTGTTTGCACAAAAGGACATGCCTACAAGTTTTCTAATGGTACGATCTACTGAAGGAGAATGTAGGTCTAAATTTTGGGATGAAAAAACTAGAATTTAAGGGATTATTGATGGATTAAGTGGATTTTAAATTATATTCTCTAGGATCATGAACCATTCAGTTAAAGATAGGCCAATTTTTTCAGCCCTGTAATCAGAAAGGCAACCATTTTTCTTCATTTTCTCTTCACCTTGGTAGAGTTTCATGAAATTTCAAGTTTTTAAAAAAATTTGGGGACTAAATATACCTATCCATGGTATCCTTCATCTATTATTCATGAATTTGAGGTTACAATAAGCCTCACAAACATTGCCAGTCCATTTCTTTAGTTTATGAGCTTGCAAGGAGGAATTGTATGGTCAAGAGGAGAGATGGCAGCTCCAAGTTTTCAAAATAAATTATTGCAGTGTTTAGATCATGTTTATCATGATTTTAATAATAATAATTAAATATTAAAACAATAAATCCCATGTTCATGTTCTCAAAGTGCCTAAAGAGGCCTAGTTTAGCATATATTAAGGTTTCTTTACAAATTTTAAGGTTTTTGAAGAAAACTTTGATTCAATTTCAGTCTCTTTCCCTCCTCCAATGGCATCCAAAATGTGGTGTGATGATTTATTTACCATGTTTTTATTTGACTCCTTATTTTGGCCTTATCATGCTCCTTTCCCACTTCCATTCCATCCACCCCAAACCACTATCAAATCATTATGTTTTTCACTATGTTTTGTGTCTCTACACCCTCCTTTCATGAATTTCCCTCATCTTTCTACCATCCTTCATCCCTACCACCCTCACACCTTCTTATTCCATAGTTTCATGGTTAAACCAAGAGAGATGAAATAACCATCAAAATCATAACAAGGGAATATGGGCACAAGTCAAGCATCAAATACAGTCAAAAGAACATCTACAGTAGGCCAAATCAATCAAATACTAATCATGAAGGTACATGGATATTCAAGAAAGAGAATTACCTCCTTGAAAAGTCATCCATATCAAATAATCATTTTTCATGAAGTTAAGGAGGATGGAGGTCATAATGAGCATGAACAAGAAGACTATGCACTCATTTTACAACATATGCACCATAAGGACAATGACCTATAGCCATAGGGCTAATGGCATATCTAGGTTTTGAAAAGTAATAGGATGACACAATGGTTTCTAACCATTTTTTATGTGGATTTTCACTTTCAAAAGAATCTATTAAGAATAATGGTAATGATATAGCATGGTCTCCAAGCCCCAAGCATAGTTCACAGTCCATACAAAGGGACTTACAACCAACATCTACAATCAAGTATAAAGAAAGGGTATGAACTTTGTAAAGTTTTGATCATGTTGAAGGTGGTGTGAATAAAATTTATCAAGAGGGATTCTAGGAATCCAAATGAGACTTCATTTCAGCCCATAACCCTTAATAAAAACTATTTTTTCATCAAGGATGCCTAATCAAGACCTAAATGCAGTTCTATAATCTTCAAGTTATTCATCCCAACATGAGGATACAGAAGCTTTTTGAGGTTCATAGAGCAATCAATAGAATTTCAGATTGGTTTCATAAATGAACTAGGAAAATAACAATTTAGTTCATGAAAGGGTTTGAAGGTCATAATGTATACCTACAGCCAACATAAAACTAACCTACAGTCAACTAAGGACACCTAATGGCCTATTCCTAGGGTCAAAACAAGCAGGAAAGAGATAAGGCTAGTCATATAAGGATGGTTGAATTCATTAAGATGGATTAAGAACAACACATGATCAAATTTTTCAAATTCTTAAGCATAGATACTCACCTACAACCAATTATCAATTACGAAATATAGCCAAGGAGAGCCTACAGCTACCATAGGGAGGAAATTGGTGCTTAGGTGTGCATTCAAGGCTTTTGAAATTTTCAAATAAGGTCATTTATAATCTATGAACTAAACACTATGGCATGATACAAACATGTACCTTGTGCTTTATACACTGAGAAAGACTATATGATGAACTACAGCCAGCCCTAGAATCATCTACAGCTAGCCTTCAAGCTAATGAGCAATGCCAAGATATAACCTACATGATTAGGGTCTTAGTTGTCATGTTTGTTTCAAATTTTAGGAAGTTTTTTTGGTATAAATGTTGATTAGAATCAACATAGAGGGGAAATGAGGCTAGTACATTCATATCCTTGATTGATCACCATCTACAACCTTAGAGTTAACCTACAGGCCTGTATGATCATAAGGAAGATGGTTTTTTAATTATCAAAGAGACATGTGAGGTGTTTGGAGGCCCTAAGACATTGATATCACTAACCTCAATTAGGGGTTCAAAGAACATATAATCCCAATGTATAATCCATTCAAAGGGATCATAAAGAGACCTAGAGAGCATGAGAGATACCTACAGCCATACTTCCAAGTTAGCAAGGAGGATGTGGAGCAGTGGTTTGAGTGATTAAGGGTTTCACAACCTCTTTAAGGTATATGGGGAAAAATGATGAGTTATATCATTAAAAAATCACTAGGGTAAGACTCAAAGCATGTAATATCTCAGTACTGAATTTCTAAGTAATGCCCTCAGCTACAGTCTATACAATTATAGCAACACAGTCAAGTGTTAATAAGGGTTTGTGACTAAGATATAGTAGTTGATATTTGAAGAATTAATAATATAAAGAGCCTAGAGGAGGTTTTAAATGACATGATGAGTTGAAAATATGGATAATGTAGGGTATATTCAATAAGGATATAGTCATATACCAAGATCAAGACCTATAGTCCTCATGGAAACACAACATACAGGCCTAAATACCTTAATGTGAGGAGTCAAAAGGAGTGAGAAAGACAATAAAGAAGGTTGACTATGATATAATTCAATAATTTTCATTATTTTTGAATCAAAATCACTATGGGTGATAATTTGCCACTCAGAAACCTCTATTGCTTGCAATTTCCACCTACAACAAGGTCTACATTCTCTCTCATAGGTCATAGGCAAACAAGTTTCACTCAATGACCTTATCCAATAAAGTATCTATAAATTTTATAGGCATGTACAAGTTCATAATATCTTAATATCATTATTCAACTCATTGAGACATCAAAAAACATGAATTAAGATGATAGTACATCTGATGTGTGGAGATTGATTATGTGAGGTCAAGGATGCCTTGTATTAAGGGATCAAAGCATGCTAGGAAGGGGTAGAGGATGTTTTCAATAATTTGAGGGATCTTTTGAGATAATTTAATATTATTTTGATATAAATAACATCTAAACACCATGAAATCAGCTCCTAAAACACCAAAATATAGTCAAGTATGTCACAGTCCATGCAAAAGAGGCAAATTTGAAGGAAATTTCAAGATTCTGGCATCTACAAGTGGAATTTTTCACCCAAATTTGGTACACAACATAATCATGAGTTTAATATTTATCCACCCAAGTTTAAAGGACATTGTATGAATTTATTTTCTTGTTGTTTTGTCACAGTCATCAGCATGTCCATTTGAGACCACCATTGGAGAAGGTAGCATTTTGAAATGCTATGGAGGCTGATAAGTATAGGTGAGAGTTTTAAAATAATGGTATCATGTTTTTAAATTATAATAATACCTTTAAATAGAGTCAAAATTCCAAATCCTATGCAACCCATCCTCATATAGGGTTTTGCAAGCATACAGGCATATAAGCCAAAAAGGTGTTTTTGACTTCTCAAGATAAAAGATTTTTTTAGAGTGTTTTTATGGCATGGTTCAGACCCTATAATTTTTTTTTTTGGAATTGAAAAGTATGGGAGGATTCATTTTCATCTTGGTGATTTTTATTTTTTTTTGCAGCTCTAAACAGCCTTCCAAGCCTCTTGTTCAGATGCTCATATCTTTCACCACGTGAAGATTTTATCCAAATTATCTCAGTATGTTTTGAGGACCCCTATACACTTATAAGTAATTAATAATTTATATCATTTTAGAGGCTTTTATTTATGAATAATTTCTAAGAGCGTAGGTAACCTAGAATGCAATCAAAACCCTACAGGCAAATTTCCTCCACATGATAACTTTGCATATCTTTTGCATGGGAACCCAATATTTTTAGGGGTGTTGAGGGGGTTAATGTGATACACATAAATGGAAATATTTTTTGATTTAGAGGTTTTTTCCTTATCAAAAGAAATATAAGTAAGCTCAACCTGAGTACGCCTTAGTCTAGTACTTCTTCTAAGAGAGGTAGGAATAACTTTATTAGATTACATAAATTATGAAATGAAAACTTGGAAGATAACTGCTAAAAAATAAATTTTCAGATCTAAAAAACCTAATACAATAATTGGAGACAACAAAAGGAAAGAGAAAAACCTTTAAAACATGAATGATTAGGATTTGTAATATTTAATCAATAAAAGGGTTCACCAATATGTTTTATCAAAATTGAGGAAATAAGGAAAATACTTAAGTCCTAATTATGACAAATTTATACATAAAATTATAATATTAAGATATGAAATAAATTAAGTATTTATCATTTCAAACTTGATAAATATGGAAATATGATAAAAAGGGAAAAGAACATGGACAAATTACATAGTTGGAAAATGATAATGTAGGACTATATATGTAGATCTAATTGTGTTATTATGTTAATTGATTATGAATCATGAATAGGGGATTTGCTTGATCTCTAGATGGGGCCACACTATTCAGACAAGGTCAACCTACATTGTCGTCCATAGAGAACTTTGATGTCCAGTAGGGTTTTTACACTCTATGAAAATATGGGTCTATGCACTGTCACCTATTGATCTTATGTATGTGTTATGCGATGCACGATCTAATATTAAAACCATTATGTACCTTTTTTCTTCACTTAAAACCCTAGCTTGGTATATAATGATGAATAACATAACAAAATAGAAAAAGGGGTTAATGGTTGAAGTTGTGCTTAACTTCAACACCCTCTATTTTAAGCATTGCCTACATACCAATACTCCAAAGAGGGATCAAACTCCATGTATTTATCCCATGTTATAGTGTTGTGTATGAAAGACTTGTGTAATACTAAATGTTGGTATAATCATGGTGTATTCATGTGATTCAACCATGACTCTTAACCTTTGAGGTGTATACAAACTTAGTTCAGGGCTACTAGGGTTTTATGGACTCTGAATTGGGAAGAATACATGTTTTTTCCTCAGTGTGTAATTATATATTCTAGTGTCTTTCCATATATGAGCCTCTTGTGTGCAAAATGGTTTGAATTGTGGATTTCTAGTGATATTTTGGGAAATTACTTAAATGGTGCTTGTGAAATGTCCAGGATGACCCATTAAGAAATTTTGAATTTGATAATTTAGTTGTTATTTGGTGAGAGGAAGCAACCAGTGGAATCAAATGCTAACAATGTGTGGGATAGTCTTGAAGGAGTGACCTTGTCTAGGAAGGAGAGGTAGCTAAGCCGGAAGTATGAATAATTCAAAAGATGAGCTTAGGGTATCTAAAGTGAATATTAGGGATAATTATGTATGTGTATTTTCTTTAGGGATCATTCACATAGAGATAAAATAATAATGGCTTAGATTCATGTAATTGGCATGAGCTGAGTACATGTAAGAGGATGGTCACAAGTGCATTATTTTAGCATTACATATTAATTTATATGACTATATAACCACAACAACCATATTTATGGGTGATGTAAATAGGAGACATACCTGGAACACCATTAAACACTTAATTTTTCCATGAATGTAGCAAAATCAACCAACACATAGTAAAAAACAAACTTGGGTCATTTTCATAGTTCTCAAAGGGGTGGGGAATACCTATGTCACCACCAAAAATCCAAAAACCTAGGTATTTTCCATTTGGACAAATCTCAATGATTGTAAAGATAAGTTGTTTGGGAAAATATATACAATTACAAAGGTGGACGAACATGGACCAAACAAAAAACTATAGATTGAGCTTTAATTATAAAAACAACAAACACATTAGAAAACATTACCACCAAAAATAAGTACAACATTCACACAATCTTAAAAATTTAAATTTAAACAAGAAAATAAAATTCAAAGTACTTTATTATTTGTACAAAAAGTGTTTTGTTTGATAGGGAAACATAAATATCCTAGTAAGACCACAAAAAATATGCAACCCACAAATAGTAACTTGCTATTCAACACTAATAGAATGATTTTTTTATACTAACATAACATAATGGTGATGAATATTATGCATTGTGGGAGTGAGTGAGCATACTATAGTGGCAAAGGTGAGGAGGAATAACATTGAGATATATAATATGAAGAATAACTGGAACTTGGATAAGCTGATGGATCAACAAAAATGTAGATGCTCTAAACTAACAATGAACTACCAAACAAAAAAAACAATAAATGAAAATAAATGTGTGAGACACCAAGTGAAATGAGTGAAATACATATATCATCTTGATGTGTTGATTTCCATATGAAAACCATGGATTGGATTGCACTATGACACCACTTAATTATGAATCAAGATCTCACTTTTTTTTTAAATTTAGTAGAAAAATGATGAACCCAAACACATTTTGTTTGAGGGCCAAATTTCATATTTAGGGTGCCTAAATAATTAATGGTGACATGATGTTTGAGTAAACTTAAGGGTTAATGTAATAGTTAATTGTTTCCCTTTTTATTATTAAGTATTCTTATGATGATTGTATTGATGTGATGTTTCCCACATGCCATGTTGAGCCATGAAAATGTAAATTTGAACCTTTAAAGAAACAAATTTGAATCTAAATAGTAAAGTTACCAAGGGGAAAACTACACCAACCACATCATCGTGCAAGTCACCATCACTGTCTAACATGATAACATGACATGCATAATCCTCAAAAAAGTAAACTTTAACTACGATTGTGATACAAGTGCCACCTACATTTGGTCTCAAAAATATAAAAAATATTTCTATATACCTCTACCTCTTACATAAGGGAACTTGAGACCATATAATTAACTATGCTAACACAGCCGAAAACACATTCATAATCCTCTTGTCATACACTAAGTAAGAGGAGAAGAGAACAATGAATAAGTTTACTTCCAAACATAAATGGTGGCAATAATGGTGGAGTGATTGACTCATATTTTGAATAATATATGGCTTACAAGTTTTAGGTTTGATTTGAAGGAGTTAAACATTCAAATGGGGAGGTTCTGGTTAGATTAGATGAAACACACAACCATGCAAGTATAAAAATGAGCACAAACATGGTAGAACAGGTAGACAAATAGAAAAACATAAACATGTCAAAAGAGAGTAGAAGAGAGTAGTGGGGACAAAGTTTGTCGTGGACAAGATCAAAGGCATTGTGCATAGTGGTCAATCTTGGCAAGGCCAACATTTATAGACACATAGCTCCTAGGTGAGTCCCACACTCCCTTTTTTTTAAAAGGTAACTCTTTGTCCTATACCTTTTATATTCAAATCATATTTAATAAATATCATATATCAAGCTAGACTACACTAAAAAAAACCTAAGAAATGATGGAAAAATAATAAGAAGGTAGTGGGATTATGGCTAACTTGGTAGTAAAGAACATGCCATTGTTGGAAATGATAATACAAAACCATTTAAAAACACATCAATGTCAATGATAGAGAAACATACAACCACCAATAAGAAGGAAATAGGTGGGTTTCAAATAAGGACATAAACACAAGGGCCAATGATGGGAATGATTCCTCATGGAATTTTGGTAAGCCCATTGGACCTCATAAAACATCCCCTATATCTCCACAAGGATATATTGACAAGGGCATGGGAATCATACATTCAATCGCACATGTTAGGATACCCACAGGATAGTATATTAGACACTAGTGTAAAATTGATCTATGTTAACATAAAACAATATAAAGGTATTTTTAAAGTGAAATTAGTCTCAAAAGTTGAGATAAACTAGGAATAAAAACTCATAATTATCCTACCAAGGGCAATCCTCAACACTTCATTATTCACATCCATAAAGCAACAAACACACAATATATGCAACACAAAGGCAAGAAAGGGGTAAATAAAAAGTGAACACATTGCTTAAGAATAAATTTGAACTGAATTAGGTTGTCAAATCATACACCCAACTCACTCGCCATATGCAACAAGAGAATGATAATACACATCAGAATCATAGGTGGGTTATGGAGGATAAGGAGAATGGGAAAAAAAAAATATTTGGGCAGCAAACAAAGGGAAATTGAAGCATATTCGATGGATAAAGTGGAAAGAAATGAAGATAACCAATAAATCAAAGAACTGTATAGCCTAACACCAACACCACTAATATGCTCACCTGAGATATATGTTAATGAATTAATGAACATGAAAATAAGGCTCGAAGACTTAGAAAAAAAAGAAATAATAAGAGGATAACAACATGAAGAGGTTATATATTCTAATTGTAAACTTTTAAGAGAGAATAAAATACTTAAGTAGCAACTAAACATCTTCTAAAACAATATGTAAAAAGGGAAGCAAGAGTTGATGTCGATAAAACAAGCTTTAAATCATTTTAAAACAACATAGGAAAATAAGACAAAACTTAATGAAGTAAGGAGTCCACCACAAGAAAAAGAGTCCCAATCCACAATTACAAATATGAAATTAAAATAAAGTCACTTGAGAATTTTAACATAAGGAGAACAAGTCTTGCACTCAAGTAGTAAGAGGACCTTCAAATGAACATAGGGAGATAATATAAAAATGTGTCATAATGTAAATAAGATAAGAACATGAAAAGAATGATAGGTATTCAAAAATCATTATTAAAGTATTGAATGATTATGGTAAGAATGAGAATAGTAAAAAATTAGCAAGAGACTTCCTAGCAGACCAGCTACATTGGATAAGTCATATTCATCAAGTAGATATAATGGGAAAATTGATAAGAGGAGGAAAGGACATACATGTAATAGTTATCTTGAAAAACAAGGAATAAAAAAAACAAGATATTAAGGAACAAAATATATCTTATAAGGACACACATCTACCTATATGAATATTTAATCCCCATGCAACAAGAAGAAAGAAGGAAATAATGGGATAATTTGAAAGTAATAAAAGATGCAGGAAAATGGGCATGGTTACATAATGGAAAAACCTAAATCAACCACCAAATGACAGACAAAAAATAGGGACTCAGAGCCCCCTAGGAACACTTGACCTTGGTAATCTAGAATTATAGAGGTTACCCTTGGAGAAGAGGTCCTAGGTTTGAGCCCATAGTAGAGGGATAAAACATTATAATTAGGTTTCAAAGTTCCATATTTTGAAGTATATAAGGAAAAAATAGTTTAGAAAAAAAATATCAAAAGTGGCAAGGGACATGGAGGGTTATGGTGTTAATCAAAGACACATGTTGTGGAATTATAAAAATGGAGAAAGATGACTAAAATAAACAACAAATATGGCTGAAATAACAGAAAATGAGTTAAAATTAGGCTTGTTGCTTGTTATTTTGCATTGAGATGCTAAAAAACATACAAGAAGAGGAAATAATTATATGAATAGCCTTATGTATCACTAAAAAGAGACATTTAAATATTCATCACTTTAGGAGAAGTCTTGATCATGGGCATACTTTATTCTAAACAAGTTATAAGTTATTTTGTTATAAGTTTGAACTCTCTCTCCCAATTATAAGATATATATTATATAGAGTAGGTCATCAAGAGATTTTTTTATTCTCTTAATATGATTGCTTCGTACTCTTAAGCCTTGCCTTCAAGTCAAACACCCTCTCTATATATGGAACTTCTATATGCTCAACCTCCTCTCTCATTTTAGGGCTTGATTCGAGATAGGGCTAGGGGATAAGGATTGATTCTCATTTGATTACCTAACCCTTATCTATATATGGGCATAAAATAGACATATCAGGAGAGATCATAAGCTATAGATGTCTCTATTCTATATATAGTAGGTCGTTAGCTAGATAAATATATAGGGCCCCAACCAACTATATAGAGTAGGAGTAGACCATAGGGCCCATATCTATATATGGGCATAAATGCCCTAACCTAAAGGCCCTCCAAAAAAATATTTTATTTTTTAAATCCTCTTTCTTATAATTAAATAATGACCTTCCTGATGAGAAGGTCATTCTTTCCACTATTCCTTGTATTCTCGGGGGATCCCATGCTTTGAGGGAGAGAATATGTTCTTCCTGCACCTTAATGATAGAATGTTGCAAATGCAAAATCTATTTTTCTCACATGTATAAAGAGTTTAAAAGGGTTATCTAATTGATGGTTGACTTCAAGTTTGTTGTTGTGGGAAGTTGGTTAAGAGCTAAATCTAGGGGATTGGGAAGATTTTTCCCACCCCCACCCCACAAACAATAAAAAACCAAGATCTTAATTTGAGGAATGAAGGGGTAATGAGGAACAATCTATTATGGTTAGAAGAAGAAGAATACCAATGTTGGGAAAGGAAATCATAAGATAGAAAGGGGGAGTTACATATTATGGATCAAAACTATTAGGACTATGTAGTTTATATGACATGGTTATATGTAATGGCATGAGAAGTTGAATTTGGGAAACATTACCTGTAAAACTTACAATGGTCAAAGAGTGGTAGATTATGTTATTTGTTCATAGAGATCTATCATGAGATTCATGAAGCTTGAAGTTGGGGACTTCTCTATTGAGATGAAATCATATCACAATCTAATATATGTAAAATTCAATATGCACATAAATCATCAATAGGGAGGACCAAACCACCACAAGCAAAAGAAGAGACATCTTCAAGGTAGAATCCTCATGACTCAGGAGAATAGATAACTCTTAAAAGTAGCCCATGAAAAACATTTTCAACAACATTTTCAGGGAAAAAATAAGATTACTTCATCTATGGGCAGTTGGCTAACAAATAATAATATGTTGATTTCCTTAAATTAAAAGGCTCTAAATGCATGCAAAATTATTACACCTAAGAGTGGAAGTGCAAGTAGTTTTTAGGTGAACTCATGGTATGATAAAGAGTGCAAGGAAACAAAAATAACTTTGAGAATATTTGGAATGACCAAAGAAAGCAAAAAGGCTTATGAAAGAATAATTAGATCTGAAAAAGAAAGCTACATGAACAAAAGGAAAAAATAATTAATATATCTAGGAAAGCATAATCCCAGAGGTTTTTAGAGGGAACTACAACAAAAAAAGAAAAAAAATAGAGAATAATATTATAGATACCCAATGGTTAGAGTATGCAAATCTACTCTATGAAAGAGATTGGGATAAAGATAACCCTACTATAATCAACATAAAAACTAAGCTTTTTTTCTATGAAGGATATCACTCAAGGTATAACGAGACTAGTAAGGGGTAATGTGCAAGACATAGATAGGATGCAAGATGAATATCTAAAATGGTGCTTAGAAACCCATACACCACACAGTAAAATCATATTCAAAGGTATCATTCAAGAAGGCTTCTCTATAAATTGGATGACTAGTGTTGATGTCCCTCTCTATAAAATGTCGATATCAATAATCCATCTAATTATTGAACTATCATGGTCAATCCCCTCCTTGAAAAGTTATTTGGTAGCATGATAGAGCACATAATTAGTAGTTGGGAAGAAAAATAAGGTAAAAAGGCAAAAGGTCAAGCATGATTTAGGCTGAAACATGCCATTATCAACTACTACATCACTCTTATATACTTGATCAAAAAAGTAGGGGATACTCAAAGAGAAGAATTTTTTGTTGCTTTGGTGAATTCATAAAAGCATTTGGCATGGTCCCTAGAAGTAAAATTTAGAGTAGAAAGGAGGATCTTGGAGTTCAAATATAGAGTGAAAATGCATAAACTTTATGATCAAGTTAGGGCCAAAATCAGAATAAGTAAAGGAATGTCAAAATTCTCTGGAAGCAACACCAGAGTAAAATAAGGATGTCTTTTATGTCCCACCTTATTTGGGTTATAAATTGATAAATTAGATGAGTGGATATTATAGGGGGCATCTATCTATCTAATTATGTTATAAAGTTAGTTTTATATACAAATGATCTTATTATAATTGCAAAAACAACCCATAGTTTGAGAAAATATTTGAAAGCTTTATATATCTTATACCAAGAGATGGGAATGCATTGGTTTTTTCTATTAACTCTTCCCTAGGGTATTGAAGTGTTTATTTCGCAACAATATAACGCACTATAATTGCATGCAAGACTGAGCTCTTGTGCACTCACTTGAAACATGCAGCAAGAAATCAATTTTTGTGGGTTATGTTGCATAACAATACACTTGTCATATATTGATACTTGTTCACATGTCTTGATTACTGACTAAATAGAAAAATAAATACACAATTGTGAACTTGTTTAAATTACATAAACAAACACGATTAAGAAGATAATTTTCATGAGATTCAAAGTATGTGTTACACAAGTTTAGATAATGTAGATTTTATTCATTATAGTCAAATATGAACCAACAATTACATAATAAATGTACTGATAACTCAATGATGCAGATTAACTAACAACTATAGTATAGCATTAGAACTAAGATAACTTTTGTGATTTTTTTATTACCATAATCAATCATTACATAATACCAATGTTCAAACGCATTACAAATTTCTACACAAGGGTATTTATACTTGGTTTTCCCCAAGCAAGTTGTTACATTAATTATGATACTTTTGGTGACTTGCCAACGATCTCTAGTGGACTGAGAGTTGTGGAAGTTGTTTACTTTTTTTCCCCTATGGACCCGAGCCTTTTTACCCCTATATTCTCATTTGGTGTTGGATCCTTGTTTCCAAGTGTCCTCCTTCATATGGGTTGGTACAAAACTCATGTATGTTTCAAGTTTGTTTTATCCTTGAGAATCATTCATCAACCATTTCCCACTTCTTCTGCACTCCCCAAGTCTTTCACTAATATACCAAGTCCTTCACTCTTGGGTTCTCTATGCCTCTCTT
The DNA here is from genome assembly GCA_037957365.1 of Torreya grandis. Lineage (NCBI taxonomy): Eukaryota > Viridiplantae > Streptophyta > Pinopsida > Cupressales > Taxaceae > Torreya > Torreya grandis. Next base: position 2,510,062 of record JARHVA010001318.1, on the reverse strand, counting down.
TTGACTAGGTTTTCTCATACCATGGTATTCCATATGATTATCTTCCTCATCATGGTCTTCTTGTGTCATGCTCATTTTATACCATGGTATTCTATGCCATGCTCCTTCCACATCATAAGCTAAAATACTTATTCAAAATTAGGGATCCAACATCACCCAATACTATGCTCTTAGTTCATCTTAGAGTAAGCACCAGTCTCAAAATCAATCAAAAATTTAGGGCTAACCTATTCAATCTAATTTTTTACATCTTCCTAATGTGATAGGGTGTTAAATAGATTTGTTATTATTTCCTCGATTAACACTTTCAACCTTTTAGTCTCCTTGGGTTGATCTAGATACTCACTTACCTTATTGACCAATTTTTCTAGGGATGTGGAAGCATATTTTTGAACCTCTTCAAGTGTAGTGACCACATTCACAACCTATCCTTAAAGCACTACAATTTGGAATTTATTCGCTTTTGATACATGTTTATTATTCCTTCTATAGTTTTGACATCCTTAAATGACTTAACACACTTGGTGTAGTCTTTTATTAAAAGAGAGGCATTCACCAATTGTTATCATTGAAACTCTTATGCTTGGATTGAAGCTTCCAAAATTTTATTAGGCTGTGCCAACTTCTCAAAAATCCAATCTAGGATAGGGATCACCTCCCCAATTCATTGTAAGGCATGCCTATAAACTTCCACTACTTTGGAAAAACGTTTAGCTACCCATAATATTTCATTTCTTGGTGCAGGTCGCTCCTTACATTGTTTCAATAGGAGATCCACAAATGTCTCTATCTTATCAATAGCCTCTCCCTCTAAAGGGACCCCATATACCAATGTTGGTTCCTGGCCCAAAATAGCCTTACATAAATCCAAAAATTTAACCTTATCTATTGTGGTGACTTCTAGCTAGTGTTTCAATGTGGCCACTTCCTCTTCAAGTTTATTTTGAGTAGATTCTTCTTTATTAAACAACTTCACCACCTTGCCATGTTTTTATTTTGTATGATGCACATTTGAATATGAAAACACATTTTATCATGTTACTTCAAAGGCTATTTTTAAAAATGTAGCACTAGTTTGTAGAGAAGAAAGTTGTTGAGGATCAACCTAAAGAGGTGTGGGTAGCATTGTTACTTTTGAATCTCATACTAGGCTATCAGGGGGTATTTCAAAATGGTGTTCCTAATTGTATATGTCTAGTAAAATAGACATATTATGCCTAGTGTCTACAGTGGCATCCTCTAGATAAAAATGGAATGTAAATACAATAATTTGTCAGGAACACTTGTCTAATATTAGGAAAATAAGTTGGTGGTTATATCAACCTTAGGTGGTTAGAGTATAAAGTCAGCAGTTTGTTTCCATTTGATGGGATCCCACTCAAAGATATCGACATCCATGTCTTGTACCAAAGAAGTAGTGATAATGTCCTTGCCACTAAATTATTCTATTTCAAAGCCATCTCTCTCTTCATTGAGTGGATCTTCAATGTTAACTTGTGCCTTTTCAAGGGTGGTTGATTCCTCTTATACCAGGGAGGGTGTTTTTCCTAAGTTTGACTCTTCCTATTCTTAAGTTTTCCCACTAGTTCTTGGTAATTCCTCTAGCTCTTTCATATTACCATCCTTAAGCTCTTCCTATTCCAACAAAGTCATTTGAGTTTATGGTGTTGAGCCTTCTGGTTGACTTTCCAGTAGATATCTTTTGGGTGAAGCCCCTGGTGGTGAAACCCTTGGAAGTGGTGCCTAAATAATCTTTTGCCTTTTTGGTGGTTTTAACTGTAAACTTGTGTTAACATCATGCCCAATACACTTCTTATTATCAAGTGGTGGCACTAGGGGAAGCTTTTGTCTATCATGTTCTATGCTTCCCAAAGCTTTTTTCTTAGGTCTCAACATATAAAATAGATAATAAATTGATTGATGGACCATAGTTGGGTGAACTTTATGTCAGTTATGTCTATCTCAAGCTTTTATCATTATGGTTTCTTGTCAAGATATCAAAAAAATTTATGGAGAGTGTGAATCTCTGATTGAATTCATTATACTTCAAGGGTTAGGGGTTACACATCATATATGTAGTTGATCAAGTTGACAAAGTAATACATTTTGAAAGCATAGGGAAATTTTAACCAAGTAAAAATCTCTCCAAAGTGGGCCATCCTAATACATGCCAAAGAAAAATGTTGTTTGATAGCAAATTTAGCTTGTTTGCCAACCTAGATGGGTAAGTCATTAAGAATGCACCATTCATTCCCATAGGCTTCCTTCATACCATCATACCATGACAGCATTTTGAGCCTAAAATTTAGAGTTATATAGCTAGGGCATGTTAACATCTTGTATCACTCCACATGGGACTTGTTCTCAGGTGGGTATAGCCACTTTAGTTCTCCATAGGTGTAACCAGGTACACTAATTTCATCGAACACCATTAACAAAAGGAATACACCCCATAAGAGCTTATGGCTAGGTGTTCATTGGGTCTTCACTATGTCTATTACAATTTTACTTGAAAAACACATTACCTAGTTATAATTCACACCCTTGGTTACTTAGTGAGTGACATATATATGGGCCATGTCCACCTCCTTCCCTTGATCATTGCTAGTAGGAAGGTAGGGTCTTGTAAGTTCTTAATATGCATGGCATGGCCTTGTTTTTGGTACTCTAGCATTGTGGTGGTCTTTTCTATTTCCTTTGAATCCTCCAAATCAAATTCTAGGTCTACACCAAACCATTGCAACCCTAACACCTTATTGATTCTTTCAACGATGATTTTTATTCGATGCCCAAAAAAATAGATATAGTCTTCATGAATGCATGAAAGCAGAAATTTGATTAGCTCTATTAGTTTTTCAAAATAAGGGAGGTAAAAAATATAGAAGAGCCTTACAAAATCCAAGGTATTGAATATTTTCAAATCATAGACCAATTCACTCCTAGTGTTTTATCACTAAACTCTATAATCATTCTGAAGCTCAACCTCATTTCTAGATTGGTAGTGGTTATAGTCAAAAATGGTACAAGTTGGCACATTTGATACCCAATTCTTTGTGCACAACACCTTTTCAAGGTATTTCATCTCCTCTATTATCAACTATGAAGGTGGAATTACTTGGGATTTTTTCTTAGTTTGGTGTGGCATCCTTATCCTTTGCCTTTCATGCACTCACTCTATTCTTCGAGTGTTTCTTCCCTGATTAATATTGTTTCCCCACCAACACTTATCTCCTTTACTTTTAGAATAGCTAGTAGTGGCTCACTTTGTTGGGCCTTTTTCTTAGGTTGCATCACCCTTCATGGAGTATAAATTTTGAGGTGTAGTTGTCCAATATTCCCAAAAGAACACATGTTTTCTATGGAAGTGTCTCAATTTTCTTACTTTGATGCTCATTAATTGCAGACACCAACCTCTATAACCTACATTCTAAAAATTTCCTTTGCATTATTTCAATTTAACTATTTTTTGCTTGATCATTCAAATAAGACCCCACTCAATGATCAATAAATGGGAAATTGATACTCTACACTTGTCCTAGAATCACTTGAAATTAGTTGTTCGCTCTTCAGCTCTGTAAAATCACATTCAAAGTAAAGGTAAAGTTTAGAATGAGCCCCCAAATGTCCTTTTATAGATTCAAGGGGGTAAATTGCATTTACTACCCGCCCTTTGACCATCACTTCTTTCAATCAATATGATTGACGGTCTCCTTTATTCAACTATCACTTCTTGTTATAAATCGAATTAATTTTATTACCATGACATGATGTTGGCAGACTTGTCATAATCACTACCTATTTATATTAATGGCACATCTTATCACATGTTTTGTTTCAAATTACATGATAGATATAAAAACATTTCAATATTCATACCACTGGTGTGAATCTCTATCCTTGGACCCCTCTACTTGCGCATGCATCCCTATGGACCATTTCCCAACATAAGTAACACCCCTTACCCCACACTAAATATGCATTGTTGTCCTCCAAAAAAACATAAGTACTAAGTTATAAAAAGAAAATAAATAATAGAAAGGGGCATGCAACTAAGGCAGTTCTTTATTAAAAGTAGGAAATCCTAAACTAATGGCATATGCCTTATTGATATAATTGAAAATAAACTTAAGTGGAAAAATATGTATGTAGTTGGATACCATTGTAATAACCAAGAATAAATTGGTCATCTAATCTTTTTAAATGACACGTCACAATAGGACAAATACTATGAATAATAAAAGGACCATCCTAGTGAACATGAAGTTTCACAGAGTGGCGTGCAAACTTGGAGTCATAGATTAAAATTTGCATTCATAGGGTAAATTCTTATGTTTAAGGTGGTGATCATATTATTCCTTATGTTTATGTTTCTCCACATATTGACTCCAATGAGTAAGGAAATATGCTTCATCCAATCGTAACAAGGAATCCAAATGTGTTTTCAATGATGGTTCACCATCTACTTGTCCAATGCATGTAATGTAAATAGAAGGAACCAAGAATTTAATTGGAAGAACTACTTTGGTTTTGAACACCAAATTGAAGGTGTACTTTTATTGAGGTACTTGAAAGTTGTCTAGTAAGCCAAAAGAACTGTAGACACCTAATCATCCCAGTCAATGCATCTAATATTACAAATTGTTATAACTATTATTCCCAAGATTTTATTGAATGCTTTAATAGTGCCATTTACCTAGGAATGATATGGTGTTATCTTGTGATGGGCAATCATAAATTCGGTGAGTAATACATAGACAGTCTCATTAAAGAAGTGTGTATCATGATAACTTATAAAACTTAATCGATAGCCAAATCTTGTTATAATATTCTCCCATATGAAGTGCATGGTGTTTTTTTGTAATACAATCTCATGTTGGCATGGCCTCATCCTAGCATGTGAGATAATCAGTTATTATCATGATATAGCGATAACTTGTACATCATCCAAATGGGTTGATGGGGCCAAAAAAATCATAGGATATAATAGCATTGCATCCAGGCAATTTGGTTTCCCCACATGCTAGAAAACATCACATTATCATACATGCATCCTGGCATCTTGCAAAAACATGGGCCACTATAGACCAACTAACAAAACTTTGCACGTAGTAGCCTCATCGACATAGTGTCCTCTAGCGATTCCTTCATGAAATTCATGGAGTACATCAGGATGATCATGTTTCATGATACAACATCAAAGTATTTCATCTTTTCTAAGTTTATATAGGTCTCTTCAAATGAGCTGGAATGGTGTAGTGTCGATAGCTAGTTGTTTCTAAGCCCGCATACTCAAATGATCTGGAGTCGTGCCAAAAGTTAACAAGGTTGTTATGTATTCTAGCTCCTTAGGAACATGTGAAATGTGAAATAGTTATACATTATGCAAGTCATCTCAATGGCTTGCATTGGCTCACCAAAATCAATTATGGAGAGATGGTCAGGATTGTAATTGGTCTTACCTAGTTTGACCATGACAAAGAATTGAAATTCTTAGAATAACACAATCCAGTAATAGACATGATCATGTAACACAAGTTTATTAACTAAATATTTTAATGCTTCATGGTCTATATAGAACACAAAATGAGTCACCAATAGATACTATCAGAACTTTTATAAAGCATAAATAATGGAAAGTGATTCTCATTCTATTGTGGTATAATTAGTCTTAGCTAGAGTAAGCTTTCTACTTGCAAAGTAGATAGGGTGATCAAGGTGACCCCCTCCAGACTACACAAGTATTGCACTGATAGCCATACTATAAACATCAACATAGATGTGAAATGGTTTAGTCCAATCAGGGAATTGGAGAATCAATACAGTGACGAGTTTATCTTTCAAGGCTACAAATACATCTCAGCACAAGTAGGTTCAAAATAAGTGTTCATTGTGTTTCAAAAGTTCCTCTAATATCATGATAATCCTTTCATAACCTCAAATAAAATTTTGATAATACTCAGTATGACCTAGAAAGGTGTGAACTACTCACTAGGATGTTGGTGTTGGCAAATGGAGGATGATGGCAACCTTAGTGGGGTTCACCATAAGTCCATTTTAGTATATAATGTGACCAGGGAGAATGTTGAATGGTGTAGTAAAAAGACATTTCTTTAAATTGAGTGAAATATTTGAAGTAGTCAACAATCCTCAAGCATAAGCCTAAGTTTGGAATAATGGTCTTTCACCATGTTGTATATTATCCAATCATCCAAATAAACCTAAAGGAATTTATGTATGAATTCTTTAAAGGCCTCAATGATTATTTGATAGAATACAACAGGTGCATTCTTTAACCTTAATGACATGATGGTATATGTAAAATATCCCCACTCAATAGTAAATGTAGTCTTAGGTCGATCCTCCTCTATGATTTGGACTGATGGCACCCAAAAAATCCATCTATAAAGGTGTAAATTTCACACCCAATGACTCCTTCAAGGATTTTTTTGATGAAAGGCATTAGAAAAGGATCAGTAATGCAAGATGCATTAAGTATTCAATAATCAACACATATTATGATGCACCAATCTTTCTTTATGCTTATTACTATGGGACTAACCCATTTATACTTGTCAATAGGAGTTATATCTCCAACGTTCACCATACTATCAATTTCCTCTTTCACCCATGTACATAAATTTAGATTCATTTTATACGGCCGCTTCTTGACTAGGTGAGCACCTTCAACCAGTTTGATACACATTTTTTCTAAGGATGGGTGAACACCTTTCATTTTAATATAATTCTTTTGGAAATCATCTTGGTACTCTTTTATTAACTCAAAGACTTTAGAAATCTCAGTATCAAACCAATAGTTACCCATAATAGCTATCCTTGGTACATCCTCTATGTCAATGTTGTGCTGGATAGTTTGAAGTGGTTCTAAGTATGGGTGGTCAATATTAGGAATAATAACATGAATAGTTTGATCACCATAGTCTGTGGAGATAGCCAAATGATTTATCAATGGGTCAGGCAGTTCGGACCCTTCACCTTCATCGACATGGAACACTAGTTTTTGTTATAGGTATAATCTACAGAGAGCAAGGGTGAATCAATGGTGGCAAATAATCTAATTCAATTTATGAACCCTTACAAATACTTAAGCATTCAATAGAATCATTCATGAACCATACATATCATTCATAGTAGTGAATAATGAACATAATAGACTATCACATACACAACACAAGATCTACATGGGAAACCCTCTTGGGGAATAAAACCCACTTTCAAGCCTGCAAACACATTGAATACTATCCTATAAGATGATCACAAACAGATACAGATCAAGTCTTTCTGATCAAGAACCTTGGTCAAGTCCTGACCTAAGGCCTTTAGTGAAACATCAGTTCCATAAGGAGCACCTACACCTAAGATGATCAAGTCCTTCTGACCACCTGTTCAGTCAAGTCCTTCTGACCTACAACCTTGATAAAGTCCTTCTGACCAAAGGTTTTTAGTGAAACCCTATTTCACAAGGAGCAACTACCCCTAAGGAAAATCAAGTCCTTTAGACCCTTCTTAAAAAGAACACTTCCATCTTAAAATTGATGTCTTCAACACCTGATGATGGACCTCTAATTATCTAACCCCTATATAAACTCTCTCTATTTCTGAAACAAGCCTCTCACATAGGCATGCCATAATCTCTCTCCTTACTCACTCAAACAATCCTCATATGCATACTCAAATCTTTTTGCACAACTTCAAATTTAAATATCACTATACTATCATCAAAAACATGATCTACAGATCATACACATGGTCCTTAATCTTCTATGATCATCAACCCAATATATGGGTACTCTAACTCTCCTCTACTTTCCTTCGCTCTCTAACTCTCTCAAATCTTCCACACAAAGTCTAGAATCATCATCTTCGATTTCACTATATAGAGAGATATCATGAATTAATAAATCCACATTAATGTTTGTCAACCACAATACATGCCTTCACCCTTAATGCATCTTACATAGGTCATACTTAAGCATAAAGCTCTTTCAAATAGGCCTAAGTCACTTATAGATCCTATGGAGACCCATTCAACTTTTTGACACTTGTCTGAGCATAAAAAGAACATAGGACCACTTACAAATACATAGGTTCACTCCTTATGTCCCCTAGGACATCCTTAAATGATCACAATCATCTTATCTCACCTCTATGTATGCTCAAACAACTCAAATAGAGACCTTATAAATAGGAACACCATTACCAAACATACAGTTAACTTCTTAAGTATTGTTCATACTCAATAAAGATTGATCACACCTCTCAAATACTCACAGAGCATCTTCATTTAGTCTACAACACTCCCAAATAGCAAGGTCATCATGAGACATCAAAATGAGCTCAAATATCCTTCTTGAATCTTTTGAAAAATAAGCACGAACATATAGTTAACTTTGAACATTAAAATCTCTGATTGTACACACTTCTAGATCTTCAAATCAGGTTCATTAGATGTGCCATGGAGTCCTCTTCATCTTTTATTTTTACAGAAACATAAAATTAATCTTTTATTGAAATATATGGATAAATTACTAAGCAATAATTTTTCCCTTAGTAAATTCAAATATTTAAATGGCAACTATCATACATAAACCTCAAACATAATGCTCACATCTCATGTCCTCTCAGCTCAGATTAAAACATGCACCATTGATTTTGTACAAGCTTAAATGCATAGTTTACTAAAGCTAAATGTTAAACATCTGATAGTTGACCTTATCTTGTGTAATCTAGAAACATTGACTCAACATGCTTCATCGATCTCTACAGATTAGTCAGGTCTTTAATTAATAACACTCACCACTCGATTAATCTATATGAACACCTGTTCATCATTGGATCCTTATCCTATAACTTTGCTTGGTCATTAAACATCATGCAACTATCCTCATCTCACTGCTTTCTAATGTTTTGGAGTAACACACGTCATCGATCTTGCTCAAAATTTTAACATGTACAAAGATGACTAAGTATGGGAACCTTGCTTATCTACTAGAAGGCCAACTTTGAACCTTAATAACTTTCACCACACTTCGGTGCATCATCTCAAATTTGGACTAGATGATCTCCTCACATAGGAGAATCCAACCAATAAAAATTTAATATTAGAACCCATATATGTGAAATATATGCCATCATCAACATGTTCACTCAAAATTTATTATCACACACAAATTTGGCTAAGTATAGATAAACACAGTCAAACTGCTTGGGTGCCCAACTTTGCATATACATATCTTTTGACACACTTTGTTGCATGATCTAAAAAATAGCAAAAATAAAATAGGATCAAAAATAAACAAATCCATATGAACACATTCTCCTAAAATTTCCACACATGCGAGATCTGCCACCATCAAAATGCTTACTCGGCTCTTCTAGCCACTTTACAAATTTGGCTAAGTATGGGAAAAATAATGAATTCTAACTGAGAGGCCAACTTTGCACCCTCATATCTTTGATTGTGATTTGATGCATTACTTGATATCTAATGCATAACAACTAGGGACTAAATTTATCACAACCATATGACCAACTCCCCTTGACTCATTCTCACGTCGCAATGGTGATGTCATAAAACTGTGTACCCAAATTTTCTGCCACTAGACCCATTCTGTCTAGATGAAAACTATGGACTACCAGATGAATTCAGTTTATGCACATAGGCTCTCAAAGCATAGATAAAATCTTAGGGACCTTTTTCACATGCTCTAATCACCATACTCATCCCAAACATCTCTAATCATGCGAAAACTAAAGAACACTCAAGCCTCCTTTAAGCACACTAGGATAAACACATTGCACACTTTGTCATTGTTACTTAGGTTATAAAATTACTTCATCCACTCAAAATAAAACCTCCATGACATCAGCATGACATCATTGACAACTCTCCAATAATCTCCCCCTTTGTCATTGATGTCAACAAATAACATATATAATAATATACAACTCACCTTCTCTTTCTTTAAGCACTCCCACAATAGGAACTTTCTCCCCCTTTGACACAACAAAAAAGTGGGCACTATCTGATCCTAAGGACCTTTAAAGACCATAAATAGGAAAGGAGCATCTTATAAATATGATACAAACTCCCCCTTACTTTGAGCCTACCTCTTCTTGACTTGACAACATCCTTCTGGCTCCATGCCAATAATCACTTCAACCATGCACTATAACCAATGAAGATAGAACACACAAAACACTAAAAATTGATGAAACTTACCAAGAAACATCTAAGAGGGACTCCCCCTAAGATCTCTGAGCCACTACACTTTTTGAGCATCTTCTGATCTCCACACACCATGAAGAACCACCATGCAGAATTACCATTCTTCTTTTTCAAGACACCTCCATGACCACCAACTTTGCATATGCAATATAGCCTCTTTACAGACCTCTGGAGAAATATTATGAACTTGTTGCTCTTCCTTAACCATATACCTTCTATTGATTCATAGAGAAATAAATGACACCTAAGCTTTGTCTTAGATACTCAAATGTATCTTTAGATAATGGTTTGGTTAAAATCTACAAGTTCTTTTGTAGGTATATGTTCCAACTTAACACATTGATTAATAACTTGTACTCTCCAAAAATGATATCTAATAGGAATGTGCTTAGTTTTTGAGTGCATAACAGGATTCTTTGAGATACTAATTACAATAGTATTATCATAATAAATATGACAAGGTCCATTTTATATTACCTTATAATCCTCCAAAGTTTGTTTCATCCACATGACTTGAGAACAAGAGGAAACTACTATATACTTAGCTTTTTTATTTGACAAAGACACTGAGGCTTATTTCTTCCTTATCCAAGACACCAAGCATTACCTCATGAAGAAGACCCCACCATTGGTACTCCTCCTATCATCCACACAACCTACCCAATCTGCATTAGTATATGATTTCAAAGAGCATTTTTTACTCTTGGTATACCATAAACCATACCCTATGGTGTCTTTGAGATATCTCAAGATCCTTTTGACTGATTTCAAGTGAGATTCTCTTGGGTTATCTTGAAACCTTCCTACAAGACCCACTACTTGTATGATGTCAGGCCTAAAAGTAGTAGACTACCAGAGACTTCCAATCATCAATCTATACAAAGTTTGATCAACTTTTGGTGAGTCATCTAGTTTAATTAACTTGCATCATGTGATCATTGGAGTACCCATTGGATTACAATCCATCATATCAAACTTCATTAGCATATATTCAATGTATTTAGCTTATGAAATGAATATCCATGTATCATGTTGATTAATCTATAATCCTAAGAAAAAAGATAGTTCTCTCAACATTGATATTTTAAACTCAGTCTTCATAGTGTCTAAAAATTCTCCACTCATTTTATCATTATCAAATCCAAAAACTATGTCATCAACATAGACACCAACAATCAATTGATGATTGCCTTTTGTCTTAATGTACAAATTACTATTAGCTACCCCTTTTTTAAAGCCTTGACTCAAGAGATACTTATCTAACCTATCATACCAGGCTCTAGGAGCTTATTTAAGACCATACAAATCCTTTTTCATTTTGCACACAAGATCTTGATTGCTTGACATGAAATATCCTTCAGGTAACTCAATGTAGACTTCTTCTTCTAAGTTACCATTCAAGAATGTATATTTCACATCCATTTTATATACCATAAAATCTTTGAAACTTGCATATTCCAAAAAGAGTCTAATTGCTTCCATTCTTGCTACAGGAGCAAAAGTCTCATCAAAATTTATTCCTTCAACTTGAGCATATCCTTTACACACCAATCTAACCTTGTTCCTTATGACTTCTCCTTTCTCATTCATTTTATTTTTTAAAACCCACTTGGTACCTATCACATTTTTATCTTTTGGCCTAGGAACTAAGTTACATGTTTCATTCTTTTATATTTGATCAATTTCTTCATTCATTGCAACATTCCAACTATCATCTTTACTAGTTTCCATGAATGTTTTGGGTTCAATCATGGACAACAAAGCTGAGTAATATTTATTTTGATTGATCAACATTATCCTTCTAGTCTAAAACCTTGCACCAATATTTCCAATAATTTGAGAGATTGGATGATCTTTCTAAATTCTTCTATAGGGGGCTTTAGAGTCTTATCTTTCTTCCTCCTCCTCATCTTCATCATCTATTTGAATGGATAACTAATCATTGTTTGTAATAGAATTCTAAATTGAATCACTTGCCTACAATTTTGACTTTTTGACTCTACTTATCTCATCTACCTTACATTTGAACTTTCAACAATCTTGTGAAGTCTCATATTGAAACACCTATAGGTAGTACTGATAGAGGAGTAACCTAAGAAGATGTCCACATCAAATTTTGAATCAAAATTTCCAATATTCTCTTCATCTTTTTTGATGAAGCACCTACTCCCAAACATTATGAAATGTTTGACATTAATTGCTCTATTCTTCCAATATTCATAAGAATTCTTATCACTATTTACTCTGATTTGACATCTATTTAGGATGTAAATAGAAGTGTTGGTTACCTCTTCCCAATAGCCATCTAATAATTTTGAATCTTGAATCATGGTTATACTCATATCTCAAATAGTCTTATTCTTCCTTTCAACAACACCAATCTTTTGTGGTGTTCTAGTGGCAGAATATTGTCTTCTTATCTCTCTTTCTTCAAAAAAATCATCAAATTTATGAGACCAAAACTCACCTCCTTTGTCTGATCTCACACACTTGATCTTTGAACCTTTATAGTTTTCAACAAGGGCTTTGAATGTCACAAATCTTTAAAAAGCTTCTAATTTTTCTTTAAGAAAGAATATCCAAGTCATCCTAGTAAAATCATCAATGAGAAGCATGAAGTAGCTATTACCTTGAATACTTTGAGTTCTCATAGGTCCACATAGATCAATGTGGATCAACTCCAATGGCTCTATCGTGGTTAATTCTTTAGTTTTTTATTTTCTCTTGGTTTGCTTCCCATGAAGACATGCCTTGCAATGAGAATAAGAAATCTTAGAAATCTTGGGCATATGCCTTACCAACCCCTTTAAACTAATATTTACCATATTCTCAAAATTTATATGTCCAAGCCTTCTATGCAAAAGCCATATTTCTTCCAAATGACTCATGAAACACTTCTCTTTCTGAGATTCATGGAATACATACATGTTTTTATCTATTTTATAAACCTTTGTAACTAATCTATCAAATTTTGCCTTTCTTATTTCACATACATCATCATGAAAAGTTACAACATTTCCTTATTTACACATTTGTCTTACACTTAAAAGATAACCATTATCAAAACTCATAGTACCTTTGCCAATAATATTAATAGATTTGTTACAACTAAATCTCACAGTAACTAGGTTGGTCTTCTTTAGAGACACAAAATTGCTTTTATCTCCTGTCATATGATTTGAGCATCCACTATCTATGAACCATCTCTTATTCTTATCTTCTTGAGTATGCAAGGTTGATTGAACAAACAATGACTCTTCCTTTGGTGGTTTACTCGAATTTTGCTTCTTTTCTTCTTTAGACTTAGTCTCCTTAAACCATTTGATAGTGTCAATGATTTATATCTCCTTTTTTCCAAAATGCTCTTCTATAGTTTCTAGCTATATGACTTTGTTGGTTACAATTGTAGCATATGAGATCCCTTTTTATCTCTAGAGAGATAGAGCAATTCCTATATCGATGACCGAAATGGTTACAGGAGAAGAATACCCATTGAAGACATAGTTCATATTTGACCTCCCCTTTTATTGATCATTATTGATCAATGAATTTTCATTCTTGACCCCTTTGGTGGAGATGGAATCCCTTTTATCCTTAAATAATAACACATCTGAGTAAGTCATGAATTTACTTTCCAATTATTCTTTATTCTTGTGTTTTCACACCATTAATTTATGATTTAAGCACATACTAGTTTATCTTGAAGATAATCCATAACCTCTTTATCAACCATCGTACCATTAATCAACTTTAAGTGGTTAAACTTTGCAAGAAGGACCTACTCTAATACCAATTGTTAGAGGTGCAATCCACTAAGATTAAGGGGTGAATCAGTGGTGGCAAACAATCTAATTCTATTTCCAAACACTTGCAAATACTTAAGCATTAAATACAATCATTCATGAAGCATACAAATCATTCATAGTAGTGAACAATGAACATAATGTAAGATCATATACACAACACAAGATCTACGTGGGAAACCCTCTTGGGGAATAAAATCTACTCTCAAGCCTGCAAACACATGGACTATTGTCCTATAAGATGATCACAAATAAGTGACTAATCAAGTCCTTCTGATCAAGAACCTTGGTCAAGTCCTTCTAACTTAAGGCCTTTAGTGAAACAACAGTTCTAGAAGGAGCACCTACCCTTAAGATGATCAAGTCCTTCTGACCACCTATTCACTCAAATCCTTTTGACCTACAACCTTGATCAAGTCCTTTTGACCAAAGGTTTTTAGTAAAACCCTATTCCACAAAGAGCAACTGCCCCTAAGGAAGATCAAGTCCTTTAGACCCTCTGTATACACCTTAAATTGGTCAAGCAACCACACATATCATGTATTTTCACATTCCTTTCATAAGAGACTTTAATTGGAGAAAACGAGCCTTATTCACATTTATCCATGTCTTTTGTTTTACTTATCATGGTCTTATTTCATACTTGAGTCACCTTTTTACTGATTCCTAATCATTCATAGACTTTCAAAACTTGATTCTAGCTCAACTAGACCCCATTTTCCATGTTTATTCCATCCCCTAGGTCTTGAGCCTATAGGATAGGAGCACTAGAGTTAGACTATAGAATTGGATGCTAGGGTATCCCATTTCCAACACTCCTATCCAACTGTATTTTGAGTCCCAATAGTCAGTTTACCTTGCTTAATGAGTTTTGATCACTCTTTAGCTTCGTCCTTAAGTTTTGTTAGTCTTTTTATTGTCATCTAAATGTCAATAAAGTTACCAAATTCAAAACAAAGAGTCTCATATATAAAGGATTTCACAAGGCATTTTATATCTATCACTTACTACTTTGGCACAGTACATAATTAAAAATTAGTCAATAGTATAGCTCAGCATTTTGCATCACACATAGATTTTCATGATTAATCAAGGGCCTAAGCAAAAGTCATTCTTACATCTACCATTGACGTTAATTATGCATGTTCCCTAATGGAGAAATATATTTGATATTATATCCTAGCTTGAGGGTTAATGTAGACAATGATCAGGATAGCAAGGGTTTTAAATCATGCGATGATTCTTCTCCTAACCCAATTTTTTTCCCTTTTGTTTTTAATGTATTTATTGCTTCATGTGTGTAGATAAACCTAGGGTTAGATATTAAATAAACTCTACAAGGAGCACCTTCGATAGTCAAGATCTAAAATTTCACAAGTAGAATAATACAAAAATAGCAAGCAAAACCCAAAAAAAATAGACCTCTGTCACGAGTTTGGATAACAGTGGTAGGACCTAGACTATAACACCAGACCTCAATGTGTCTTATTTTTAGTGCTATTGTCTTTTCATCAAATGAAAGATAGATCAAGATTCCTGACATCTTCCCAGTCCTGTGACGTAGTTTTCAACCCCTAAATCATTCATTTTAGCCTATTTTTCTAGATGAGTTTATTTCTTTCCCTATGTAATTAATTTAACAAAATCTATATTTTACTATATTAAATTAGACTTTTTCCCTTATTCCAGACCCTTTATTATTTAAGAACCAAACACTAGTTTCCCAAAAATAATAAAATCATTTGGTGAACCTGACTTACTTTGAACAAATCTAAAACTCTAGGTACCCGTAGGGTTTTTCCTTCAAATTTTGTATAAAAATTTAATTTCAAAATTCTAATTTTTGTATAATTTTTTGTGCATTAATTCTATTCAAATATTATTTTAGAATTTAAATTATTGCAATAATTTTCAAAACTTCTAAAACCCTAACCCAAAACCCTAGATTTATAAATTAGGTCCTCAAATGCTAATTCTCCCTCCCTTATAATTTTAAAAAAAAATTAAACTTTTTGCAAATTATTTGGAGTGTCAAAAATATTTTTAAAATCTTAAAATTAGTAGTTATTATGTGCAAAAATTCAATTTATAATTACTAATTTTTGTATAAATTTTTGTACATTTATCTTATTCAAATTTATTTTAAAATTTAAATTATAACACTACTTTTCAAAAATTCTAAAACCTCAACCCAAAACCCTAAATTTCTAATCTAGGCCTTCAAACCCCAAGCCTTACTTACAATTTTTAGAAAAACATTTTGGAATATTTTCAAATTGTTTAGAGTGCCAAAAATATTTTCAAAATCTCTATGTTAGTAGTTATTATTGCATTCATTTGCTTAATAATACTTTTTCACATTCTCTTTGGTAAAATAAATAAAATGGCCACTAAGGCACTTCTTCCCTCTCATCCCATAGATCAATTTATAATTTTTTCTCATAATTATAATAATGAATGGACAAATTTTCAAAATTGCACATTAGCTAAAAATATGAAAAATAATTTCATTTACAATGAAGATAATTACTATTGTTGTAATGAGGAATATGATGATACATGTGAAAGTGATAGTGAAGAAAAATTAGATGTATCTTTTTCTGTCAAAATTATCTCTTTTATTCCCTCTTCTAAAGAAAATAATTTTGATAAATGGGAAAGATACTTTTCACCTCATTCACCTATGCACAATGCACCAAATGAACAAATTAGTCATACACTTCTAAGTGAACCTCTTATTGGTGATAATTTACATCTATGTGAACCTAATCTCTCTCTCTTTTGCTACTTCTATGTTCAAAATACAACAATATAAATCAAATAAAATCAAATTTCCAATACAAAGTTTAAATGATCCATCTCATGCTCTCAACTCTACTTTATCAAAAGGATGTCTAAATGATAACTCTTTTACTCTTACTTCTCATATTGCAAATGAAAATAATGCATACACTCCATCCATGGATAACATAGATGCACATAATATTCTAATTTCACATGATAATTTATTGCATATCAGAAAAGAATTAAATTCTTCTCTTACACCTCTCCCTAGTGACAATGGAAGTGATAATGAATATGATAGTGAACATGCAAATGAATATGAAAATGAGAGTGACTATGAACAACATTTCATCTGTGATAATGCATGAATAATGATGATTGTTATGTACATAGTGAAGAAAAAAATGCATCTCATGTTTCTAACTCTTCTCTCACTCTTCCTCTCAATCATAATGGACTACCAAATGTTGTTTCTACTTCCATGCATGATTTCATTTCAAATAATACACATGTTAATGATAATATCAAATCTTCTACTCAATTAGAATGTGATTCACTAAAACATAAAGACACCAATGAATCTCCCAAGCCACCCCCTCCTATAGTAGCGCCTGTTTCTCACTCTTCATCTAAAAAGAATGGTAGCCCACATACCTCTACCAAGGTCCAAGTTACCATTCCTCCAAAGGTTCAAGTGAGCACACCCCCTCTCTATGATCTAATTACTAAATGTAGCATTCCCATGGCTAAAATTAATGATCAAATTCAATGACTAAATGAACCACTTCAAGATGGTAATATACCATCCTAGGAGATTATTTCTTTGATGCATGCAGTTAGTGAATTACAAGACCAAGTACATTTCCTTACCTTGGAAAACAAGGCTTATAAATCATGGATGGATGACAATGATCTACATGGTAACCCTCTTTTGAAGACATTTATAAAAGCTTCATTGCCTAAGCATTTCTAGATGCCATCATTGCCTCACTTTGATGGAACTTGAGATCTATTCGTATACCTTCAAGTTTTTTGAAAGGCTTTACCATCTCATGCAAGTCCTTTGATTATATTGAAATTGTTCTAGCAGACATTAGTGGGGGAAGAACAAAATTGGTTATTTCATCTACTCCTTGTTGGCTCCTTGCACACATATGATGACTTAGAGGAGGCATTTTTCAGACATTACATATCAAACACGGGCCCTCATGTTACATATGAAAAACTTGCCACATTGCATCAAAATACTTCAAAGCTAGTTAGTGATTATATCTTATGATTCAAGATACACATGTTAAGATTAATCTATAAACCATCAGATTTAGAGATTCAACATATCTTTATCAAGGGGATTCATCAACCTCTCCTCAAGCATCTATTATATCAAATAGAGTCCTCTTTCAAGCACTTGGGATATACAGTTCTAGCCTTGGAAAATAAATTAGGATTGATTGAGGTAGATTCAGTTGATCGCATTACTCTAGATTTCACAGTAGTACCTCCATCTACATCTCCTAGCACACAACATCCACCATGTCATAAACAAGATAGGAGACCTCAACAAGAAAAGTAACTAGTTAAGAATAAAGAGCCAATTTCTAGAGCACAACCTACAATATGTATTATAGAGAATAGTAGCAAGGCACCATTACAATTTGATTCAAAGTGGGATAACCCATGTCTCATATTATCAACACTACTCGATAGGAGGATAATCACATTACCTTCTACTCATTGATGAGATCTACATCTCTTACATAGACAACTACATCAGCCCTTTTATAAATATCATCGTATCTATGGATATAAAGATAATGATTGTTATGGACTCAGGGATTGCATTAATAGATATGTTGATAATGGTATCATAGCATTCACATAGGGGGCATTGAAATCTACTCCATCATGGATTCATAGACCTCATTTCTCCATGACTAAGTCATCCCAAGACATTCCTTCAACGGAATCATCAGTTACTCATTGTGAGAATAATGTAACTTTTAGGACAAAGCCTCAGAGGAGATCTCCTATTTCACTTATTTAGAAGGTTTGAAAACCAATACAATGAGAGTAGCCTAAATTTAACACTATAGTCTGAGGAGTACATAGTGTAGTTCCATATACATATCCATCACAGTCATAGGCACTATAGCAGAGTCCCACTCTAGACAGATATTCACTATGATTAAGTTTTTTGGGTCCTATCTCACATAGCAACCCACTACAATTAAGATTAGAGGAACCCACATCACAAAGTATTACTCTACAGAGATATTCACTATGGTCAATTTTTTTGGGACCCATTTCACATAGTAACCCACTATGATTGAGATTAGATGAGCCATCATCATAGGTTTCAGCTCCATCTCGATCTATCACTCAGTCATATACATCACAACAAAGGCCACAGGGTACTATTTCATGCAACAATCCACTACGATTGCAGATAGATGAGCCTTCTTCATAACACATAGCTTTAGTTTCACATCCAATAAGGTTATATTTGATAGAGTCTCCATGCATAGCTATAGTTAGTGCACAACAAATAATATTAGATACAACGTATGTTCCTACATAGCATGAGTAGTATGGGCACTTGTTCAGTTAGCTATTAGGGTTCAGATAGATATACGACACACATTCATATCAACATCAATTCATAACTTCACTTCATGGAGTAAAGGTAGAGACAAAGGGATAGCCTTTGTATTCTTGAGCCACCTATTCAAAGGGATTGGACATAGTTCAAACATTGATTAACACATGCATGATTACATAACTTCACTTAGTGGGCAACAATGGAGCCAAAGGACCAGCCTTTGTATTCTTGAGCCACTCTTAGGGAATTGAGCATAGAATGCTCTCTTACATCCCTTTGTACTAACAACTAACATTCATAGTTTCAAATAACCATCCCTATCCAAACCAAATTATCCAACTCCGGACCTTACCAATATCTTATTTTTCCAATCTTAAACCAATTCACTTTATCAAAACAATTTACCAATTATAAAACCAACATTTTTTTTGCTCACATATGATTACGAATCAAACCTAACATCATACTTAAACATATCATGAACACTCAAATGACATCCTAAACAACATTTTACCAAAACATATGCAACCTCAAAATCAATACCAAATCAACTATTTCTAATCAACCTTTTAAAAATTAATATACCAATATATTCCAAAATCCATATCACAATACACCTGAGTCAAAACCAAAATAATATCCATATATATAACAAAGTTTTCAAAACATATGCATTATATCAAGGTAAAATAAATCATGAATGGGCATCATGCCCTCACTCTTTCCTCTAGTACTAGTCTCATAATCTAACCTAGCACTCAATGACCAAACAACTCCTCAACCTCCCAAATACCTCTTACGATGACTCTCTCACTCCAATAGCCAACCATGCTCCTCATGTAAGTCCACATATCACCATTGAATATTTTTGTATTCATCAATAATCCTCATACTCATCAATCCAAAATTAGGTGAAGGCATCCTATGCCTATCTAGCTCAGCCCTCAGCTCATCTCTCTCTCCCACTGCCCTAACATATACAACTTTAGCTATAGCATCTCTATCAAACAAATGCACATAAACATAGATAATATATATTGCTCATTCTATCAAACCCTCCTCTACAACATCATTAGGTACATGCCATGTAAGCTCTCAGATCATCGACTCAATGATGGTCTTCCAATACTCATCATCTCCACTTCCTATCCCAGCATGTGCTTCATCCTGAGCACCTCCCACTCCACTTGCACATAAAGTACAACACTACATTAGATATATACTTTCAAATCAAAATAAACAAGCACAAACTTATACACAACTTAGATATAATTACTACTTACCTCCCATCATCTAGATTAGTATAAGATCCTCATACTCGAGAGCATCCCCTCCATCAATAGGATACAATGGAACCCACGGATGCCCACCATGTGTTATATGTCTCTAAACATCCAACATCATCTACATCTAGAATATATATAGCTACATCTCATGCATCCAAAGGTAATGGAGCTAACTTAGCCTTAGTAGGCCTTGCACAAGCTCCTACCCTTGTTGGTACTTGTGCACTCCTCACCCACACCCATACTACTATGGGCACATCCTGTGGAACCCAAAACTATCTAGTCACATGCTCATACTAAAAGTGCTTGTACACTCCAACCCATCGATCATGTATCCAACAACTAACCCTCATATACTACAATTGTACTCCATGCTTGGCCCACCCAAGAAATCCTTTGCATGACCTCCATATAATGTCATCAGCTACCAGTCTATCTAACACCCATCTATAATGATCCATCCTAGGAGATCAGATAACTAGTGTATTCATCCAGCACTCCCCAAATGGTTATGGAGGTTCCCACCTCTCCCTCAGTAATCTTATCGACTGCATAACCGTTATGTGCTCATAAGCCCAATAAAGCAATAATGTCATTGCACTCAATTTGCCATTAAATTCCTCCTGTGTAAACCTGTATATATCCTTGTATAGGTGAGAAAGCATAGTCCTACCCCAAGAGAACATAGTGCCATACACCTTAATATTGTGAACAATAATATGCATCTTATATGTAATTGACACTCCACTCCCATCCACAACAATGAAGGAAGCCAAAAATATGGCTAACCACTTTTGTAAATGTGGAACACTAGACTATACTATAACTAATAGTAGCACATCACTATCATAGCCTATTTGATGTACACTTGAAGGTATACTAGTAAAATAAAAGGATGCATGATCAATAAAATCAACACCCATGCCATCTTATAATGTCACACACCATCCACTAATTGGTATATGTAAAATAAGATACACACCCTCTAGAGTCATAGTAATCTCTCCTATAGGAAGCCAAAAAGTACATGTATCTATATTCCACCTCTCACATAAGGTGGTAATCAGATATATATCCCACTACACTGTGCCTAGATAACACACATGACCCAGCCATGCCCTATCCATGCCAACTCTCTCATCAACAGACAATGGTAACATCCTCAATGTCTCCATCACTTGACCTCTGTAGAACTCCCTTGTTTGTACCTCACCCTAAAAAATACCAAAAATGACATTTATATAAATTAACCATGCCAAGTAAACAATAAAGCTATACAACAACATGTAATAAATCAAAATCTCAAAAAATCAAGCCCAATGGAAAACAACACTATAAAAAGGACACCAACACTAGATAGGAGTGTTTGAACCCAGACAACAGTGTTGAACCCTAGATAGGAGCACTGACTCCTAGACAGGAGCACTGAAACTAGTCAAAATTTTCCTAGGACACTTTAAATAGCTCAAAAACATCAAAAATAGACTTTTAAATAGGCAAAAATCATGCATTTCAGCTACTAACTAGGCTAACATCACCACTAACCTAAACTTGGGCTATCAACTGCTCAAACTGAGTTGCACTAGGTGTTCATCTCCTTAGCATATCTCCTACTCTAGAGCTCCAAATCTCAAACTAATCAATGCACAAATGAATTGAGAATCAATCCAACTTCTTATATTATCTGGCTTTCTCAATCAAAGTAAAATACCATTTTGCCCATAACTTGAACCCCACAACTCCATTTTTCAAACCATTTTATTCCACAAAATCATGATAATGATACCTTCAACATCACATGAGCTTTGCTATCTTAATACTTCATTTGAATACTATAGCACACACATCTCTATATTTTTCTTATTCCCTAACATATGCTTGATCATTACCAATCAAAACTAGTTCTAATTTTAACAACTCAGTATAATCAATCAAACAACTTCTCAATCAATTCAACACATACCAATCTTACATCTATTCCTATGCCACTAGTCATCACTTTTGGCTCAAACTTCTCTATCACATGATTTCATCCCTATCCCTTAAAGGGGGGCATCATTCCTACTATTCCTATTCCTACACTTACCCCACATGCTTATCCACTCTCATAGATGGATACACTATGGTTATTACACCTTCAACATTCATATTATCAAATTTAGCTCAAATCGATTAAAATAAAATAGTGACTTAGATCATATGGGTCACTCAACTTCACTCAAGACATTCAAGGGGATATACCTTCAAGTTTACAAATACACAAATTATTTAGATATAGTGGTTCAGATCATATGGATCCATAGTGACTTCAGTTTACAAACACAGATTATTTAGACACTGTGGTTTAGATCATATGGATCCACAGTGATTTTAGCTTACATATACACAAATTATTTAGATACAGTGGTTTAAATTATATGGATTCATAGTAAATTTGATATAGATTTAGACTCAAATACCAGATTTGGGGGCATGTGCATTACTACACATCTCACACATACAACTTCATACAATATGACACAGTTATATGACTAGATAGTAGATTATAAGCATAGTGCAGAGCATAGTGTTTTGATCTCCAATTTTACACATGGGGCATGACACGATAAGTCATATCACATGTGGTTATATAGATTACCAGATTATACATACACATCACTCACATACCAGATTTGGGGGCATGGTATAGATGTGCATGTTGGTATAGATGTGCATGTTCCTCATCACCCAAGATTAGACATATCAAATGGTAAGACATGTCATTCTCCTCTTACACATTGACCAGAGTTTCATATTACACCCAGTTGTATCTAGGTTGTCACCGGGTTGGACCAAACATCCATCTATAGTAGTTGGTCCATTATATTACCCAAACCTACAATACAAAAGTTTGTACACGACAAAGGATAGACATTGGTTTTAGGCCATCAAACATTTCTCAGTAATAGTTTAGATATTCAGAGTGGGAGCATGAAAAAAATTTCTCTTCACAACATACAAATTCTATACACACATTCTAGATTACATGAGTTTATGTGAGACAGAGAGAAGACATTGGTTTTGAGCCTTTGAGCATTTCTCATTCTAGTCAAATTTAACACAGGGGGAAAAAATTTCCCTCCTCTATGATTACATGGATTCCACTTTCAGATTTAGTACATGGGGCATCCATTTCAATGATCCTTTCTTTCTCTAGACATTATTTATCTCTCCATCCACTTCCCTAGCCAGGAAGTGAGTTGGACCCTTTGCGACACATTTGTCTCCATGTAGGTAAGTTTAGGTACGCATTTTCTTTTATTTCTTTTACTTTAGTACCTCGTTTTATTACGTCACTAGAATAAAAGGGGGGGAAATGTATACACCCTAAATTGGTCAAGCAACCACACATATCATGTCTTTTCATAGCCTTTTACAGGAGACTCTGACTGGAGAATATAAGCCTTATTCACATTTAGCCATGTCTTTTGTTTTACTTATCATGGTCTTGTTTCATGTTTGAGTCACCTTTTTGTTGATTCCTAGTCATCCATAGACTTTCGAGACCTAATTTTAGCTCAACCAGACCCCATTTTTTATGCTTGTTCTATCCCCCCAAGTCCCAAACCTGTAGGATAGGAGCGATGGGGTTAGACTATAGCACTAGACCCTAAGGTGTCCCATTTCTAACACTCATTTCTAACTATATTTTAAGTCCCAATGTTTATTTTTCCTTTCTCAATGAGCTTTGACCCCTCCTTGACTTTCTCCTTAAGTTTTGTTGGTCTTTCTAATGTCGACCAAATGTGAATAAAGTTCCCAAATTCAAAACAAATAATCTCTTATATAAAGGACTTCCACAAGGCATTTTACATTTATCACTTACTTTGGCACAAGATAATTAAAAATCAGTCAATAGTATAGCTCAACATTCTACATTGCACATAGATTTGCATGCTTGATCAAAGGACCTAGGCAAAATTCATTCTTGTATATATCGTGCATGTTGATTATGTACATTCCTTAAAGGATAAATACATTTGATCTAAGACCCTAGCTTGAGGGTTAATGTAGGTAGTGATCAAGATAACAAGGGTTCTAAATCATGTGATCATTCTTCCCCTAACTTGGTTTTTTCCCTTTTTGCTTTTGATGTATTTACTGCTTCATGTGTGTAGATAAACCCAGGGTTAGAGATGAAATCAAATATACAAAGAGCACAATCAATAGTCAAGATTTGAAATTTCACAGATAGATTGATATAAGGATAGTAAGAAAAACCCAAAAAAATTAGACCTTTGTGATCGGTTTGGATAATAATGGTAGGACCTAGATTATAGCACCAGAACCTGAGGTGTCCTATTTTTAGTGCTCCTATCCTTTCACTGAATGAAAGATAGATCTAGATTCCTAACATCTTCCTAATCTCGTGTAGTAGTTTTCAACCCTTGAATCATCTATTTTAGCTTGTTTTTCTAGATAAGTTTATTTCATTCCTTATGTCATTAATTTGATAAAATCTATATTTTACTATATTAAATTAGAATTTTCCCATTATTCTAGACCCTTTATTGTTTAGAAACTAAACACTAGTTTCTCAAAAATAATAAAATCACCTCCTTAAAAAGAACACTTCCATCTTAGAACTGATGTCTTCAACACCTAATGATGGACCTCTGATTATCTGACCCCTAAACAAACTCTTTCTCTTTCTCAAACAAGCCTCTCACATAGACATGCCACAATCTTCTCCTTCTTCACTCAAACAGTCCTCATTTGCATACTCAGATCTCTTCACACAACTTCAAATGTCAATAACACTATACTATCATCATAAACATGATCTATAGATCATACACATAGTCCTTAATCTCCTCTTCTCATCAACCCAAAAGTTGGGCATGCTCACTCTCCTCTGCTTTCCTTCACTCTCTAACTCTCTCAAATCTTCCACACAATGTCTAGAAATAATCATCTTTAATTTCACTATATATAGAGATATCATGAATTAACAAGTTCACATTAATCCTTATTATCCATAATACATGCCTTCACCCTTAAGGCATCTAACATGGGTCACATTTAAGCACAACACACTTTTAAATAGGCCTAAGTCACTTTTAGGTCTTATGAGGACCCATTCAACTTTTTGACACTTCTCCAAGCATAAAGAGAACACAAGACCACTTAAAAATACATAGGTCTACTCCTTATGTCCCCTAAGACATCCTCAAATTATCAAAATCATCTTATCTCACCTCTGTGTATGCTCAAACAACTCAAATAGAGACCTTATATATAAGAACACCATTACCGAACATACAGTCAACTTCTTAATCATTGTTCATACTCAATAGAGATTGATCACACCTCTAAAATACTCATAGACCATCCTCATTGAGTCTACAACACTCCCAAATAGTAAAGCCATCATGAGACATCAAAACAACATCAAAATGAGCTCAAATATTCTTCTCGGGTCTTTTATAGAATAAGCACAAACACACAGTCAACTTTGAACATTAAAATCTTTGACTATACACACTTCCAAATCTTTAAATTAGGTTTATTAGATGTGATATGGAGTCCTCTTCATCTTTTATTTTAACAACAAGAGCAAATTCATCTTTTATCAAAAGATATGGATAAATTACTGAGCACTAGATTTTACCTTGGCAAATTCAAATATTCAAATGGCAATGGTCACAGTTAAAGCTCGAACACAATGCTCACATCTCATGTCCTCTCAGCGTAGATCAAAATATGCACCATTGATCTTGTCCTGACTTTAATGCATAGTTTTCCAAAGCTAAATGTTAAACATCTAACAATTGATCTTATCTTGTGTAATATGGAAACATTGACTCGACACGCTCCGTCGATCTCTATAGTTCAGTCAAGTCTTTAACTAGCAATGCTCACCATTCGATCAATCTGTACAAACACCCACTCACTATTGGATCCTTGTCTTGTACCTTTGCTCAATCATTAAACATCATACACCTATCCTCATCTCTCTACTTCCTAACTTCTTGGAGCAATGTGTACCGTTGATCTTGATCAAAATTTTAACTTGTGTAGAAATGACTATGGGAACCTTACTTATCTTCTTGGAAGGCCAAATTTGGACCTTAATGAATTTTGTCACACTTTGATGCATGATCTCAAATTTGGGCCAAATAATCTCCTCACATAGGAGAATCTAACCATATAGCAATTTGCTCTTAGAACTCACACATGTGCAAGATATGCCATCATCAACATGCTCTCTTATAATTTATTATCACACACAAATTTGGCTATGGGAAAACACAGTCAAACTACTTGGGAACCTAACTTTTCATATACATATCTTTTGATGTGCTTTGTCGCATGATCTAAAAACTAGCACAAAGAAACTAGGCACAAAAATGAACAAACCCATATGATCACCTTCTCCTACAACGTCCACATGTGTTAGATCTACCACCATCAAAATGCTTACTCGACTCTTCTTGCCACTTTGTAAATTTGGCTAAGTATGGGAAAAATAATTAATTTTGACTAAGAAGCCAACTTTGCACCTTCATATCTTTGACCGTGCTTTAACACATGACTTGAGATCTAGTGCATGAAAACTAGGGACTAATGTGATCACAACCATATGACCAACTCCCCTTGTCTCATTCCCACGTCATAATGGTGATGTCATCAAACTACCTACTCAAATTTTTTGTCACTAGACCCAAACTGTCTAGATGAAGACTATGAACTACCAAATTAATTACATTTATGCACACAAGCTCTCAAAGAATAGATAACATCTTAGGGACTTTTTACACATGCTCCAATCACCATACATATCCCTAAACATCTCTAATCATGTCAAAAATGAAGAACACCCAAGCCTCCTTTAAGCACACTAGGATAAGAACATTTCACACTTTGTCATTGTTACTTAGGCTATCAAAACACTTCATCCAATCACAAGGACACCTCCATGACATCACCATTACATCACTGATAACTCTACAATAATTTTTTCTTTCCTTTGCAAATTTCTTCATGGTATGCTTGATAGAGGACAAGTTTTGGTGTGGGAGGATATTTCTTGATTGGATCATTAAAAATGACCAAGCCTTCTTCCGGTATACCATGTATGTGTCATAGTTGATCCTCGACAGGACTAGGGTCACCAACAATTGTTTATCATATTTCTTGTATTATGAGGTGCAAATCCATCCTTGGGTATGAAAAGATAATTTTAAGACCATGTTATTTTTTTTAAAATGCCAGAAATGGGTACCTAATTGGCATTCTTCATGAACATACCATGATTTGGCCTAAGTGCATAAAGTTCCATAAAATGCATGTACCCATATATATTTTGGCAAAAAGATTCTTCAAACAACCACATTATTTCATAGGCTTCTAGGTGTGGTTTTGGTGCTCGAACTCCACTATAATTGATTATACCTTGAATGTGGTTGTCATGATGAAATTGATGATGTAAGGTAGAGCATACTTGGTCCCAATGAAGGAGACGATCATTATGAGTTCGTCACCACCTTATTGGCGTGCCATCAAGAAGGTGAACCAGTGAATGCATATGATCAATATCATAGTCTTACAAGGCTTTGAGTCACTATATTAAGTTCCTGACTTCCATTTACCCATAAAACTATGGAGCTTCATCAAGACCTTTGAGCAGTGTAGCCATAATTGGTCCTTGTATGACTTGTCTAGTGGTAAGATGAAGAAATTGATGGCGTTTGTGGTACTAGTGTAGAATATCTTCACAACTACCAATGAAACCACACACTTTCCTAGTAAGGTTATAGTTACCTTGAGCCTAACAATTATAAGTATTACTTGTAGTATCAGAAAGGGACTATCTGTCCGTCCAACGAAGGATGCCATCAAAAGTAGGATCATGGTACTCACCACCTTGAGTTGTGACATTGTAGATATGATTAATATCCTCATTCATGTTAACAAGTTCTACATATTAGGGCCCATGTGCTTGGTCCAATAGGATGATGCCTCATTGTTCAATATTTTCAAAACTGATATATCTCTTTTTGAAGCTTAAATTGGCATTGTTTGCATAGCACCAAGGATGACCCAATAAGGATGGAAAATCATCAGCTTCAACCAATTCTATAACTTCAAAGTCATCCTTGAAAGGTACCCTAAGGATATCAACAATTGAATCTTTAATAATGCCAATTGGTAAAGCATGGGTTTTATTGGCCATAAATAATACATGAGGTGATGATCATAATATTGAGCTAGCCATTTTTTTCCATGCATCCTTTATGAGGACATTGACCTCAGTGCCCGTGTTGACTAAAATGTTTCAGATCACCCATTCATTGATGGCAACATTTATCAGTATTTCCTTGTCCTCTTGAAGGCTAGCAAGAACAAGAGTATCATGTTGTTGGGCATGGTTTAATCGATGGTATTTAATTAGACTTGGTACTTGATATTTAAGCTAATTACTTAATTTTGGAATAATATCTTCTTCTAGCAAGCACTTGTAAAGTTATTAGAAGTTATCCCACATTGCATTTTGATGTTCCATGGCTTCTTGG
The DNA here is from genome assembly GCA_037957365.1 of Torreya grandis. NCBI lineage: Eukaryota > Viridiplantae > Streptophyta > Pinopsida > Cupressales > Taxaceae > Torreya > Torreya grandis. Next base: position 2,480,789 of record JARHVA010001318.1, on the reverse strand, counting down.
ATATCATCACATTAGGTAGTGTCATGGTCCTTAAGGAAGTGAATTTCCCATTATAGTTCCCATATCAAGGTCATAGTATCTTGGAATATTTCTTTCTATTGTTGAGAATCAAGATACTTCATTGCACGAGGCTCTTCATGTTGTACCTTCTCAATGGGTGGAATAGATGTAGATTGGGACTGTCCACCATTGTGTGTTATGATATTAACTTGTTATGTTGTCAGAGTGCTAGAGCACGACCACTAGTGTGGTTTCTCAATGCATATCATACTAGCACCTTTTTCATTTATTTTTTTTGTGATGGATGATTACAAATTAGAGCATTCCTCCAATCGGTGCTCTTTTTTACAAACAACACATGTTGGGTAGACTGAACAATCACACTGATAGTGATCTAGAGACCCACACTTATAACATGTCCATGATGGAAAATGCCCACCTCCTCATCCCTATCCTCAACCTTGTCCATGATATCCACCATTATCTTGATTGTTTGAAATAGAAGTTTGATGCATACCATGTATGCATGCCTCATGTATATCATTGATCAAGTGGCAGTCATTTGTGTCATGGGTATATATATCGCATATCTTTTAGTAGTCAGACACTTTAGAATGTGTATCCCATTGTAATAGAGGACAAGAGTATATATCGTGCTCTTCGTGGCAAATTTCACAAGATTGATTTAATAAAATGTGGATGTTATTTCAAGAACAATTATTTCTATTATGACCTTGAGACTCATAATCAATACACCAAAGACTGCTATGAGTGTCATGAGCATTGTTTGTAGTCATCTTTTCTAACTGTGATACTATTGAAGCTATTTGAGCTTCCATAAAGGGACTGATTATAGTGTTGATGCTATCGATAACTTCAATGTGGAAAGGCAGCTTCTAGGGCCTCACATAATCTGATAAAGGTTTTTTAAGATAACATTCATCTAAAGGGAAGCAACAAGCCTCCCATGAACTATTGGGCATGTAGAGTAACATTAATCTTGAATGAGAACTTAGACAAGAGTGTCTTGAATTATGTATCATACTCATGTACACTTTTGGTTAGCTCTTGTTTTATATCCTTTAGCACAATAATACTTTATTTCTCAAATCCTAGAATATCAAAATCTTGAAGAAATGTTGTCTTGCATTGGTCATAATCAATTAATGTTTGTTGAGGATCATACTTCCTATACCACTTATGTGCTCTTTCCAAAAGTATGGTTGCAAATTGTGTTGCTTTTCACTCAGAAAAAGTTCTACCATGCGCCCTCCAAATGAATTCACACTTATGAACATGCTCTACGACATTCTCCATGCCTTATTATTCTGGTAAATGAAGCATCATTTCATAATACATAGTCAGTATTTGAGGTACTTGTAATAGTGGTTGTTGAGAACTCCCAAGTCTTATTTTTTTTGGGGGGAAACCACCACTTCCTCCTATTGCATCTCCTAGTACACCTCCTGCACCTCAATTTATAATACCAGATACATTAGGTGTGATAGTAGGTTGATTTATAATGCTTGAACCAATACTCTGCCCACTACTTATGCCAGGTCCCCCACGCATACCAAGTTGGGCCATGAAATTACTTTGAAGAGGAAAAGAAAGTGTTAATTCACTATGGTTTAAAACTTGCTCAACAAGAGGTTCTCTTATGGGGTCAGTCTCTGACTCTACACTATTTGTATCCAAGTTATGTATAATTAAATCATCTATCTCAAAGGTATGAGTTCACACTATGGTTGGGGAATTAGGTTGGTTTAGATCAGGTTTTTCAGTCTCCACTATCTAGTTAGTTTGTCCCACATATGACAAAGTTGGCATTGGTCATGATCTAAAATTTGGTGAGTCTTCCTTGTACTCTTCCGCTTCCCTACGTATCCTAACAACACTTCCCAAGTCCTCCCATCCCTTTCCTACTTCACTTCTACCTATAACCCTTTGTCGAGCTTCATCATATTTACACTTTCTCAACTCCCACTGACTAACTACTATTTCAAACCAAGAATCCTTCACCAACACCCCTATATTCCCCTCCCAACTATGTTGCTCATACAAGGATAGGCTTAGCCTTCCATAGGTAGAGTTTCAAGTCCAAAGTCAATAAATGATTTCTTTACTTCTAGTGGGAAATTCTTAAAATACCAACCACATGATTCTTGGAGGAACTAGAATTTTTCTTCTTCAGGATAAAAGTAAGTGGTTACAACATACTCCAAAATATAGCTATTCAACACCCCTCTCCATCAGATATTAATAACTCGTGTCCATGGTTTTCCCAAATGTGCTAATGCCCTCTGACGCTTTATCATCCAAGCTTGCCTCCACCCAAAATTTTGTGATCGGTCTTGAGCATAGGCTGAGAGCCAAGCATGTAAATGAACAGGGATGTCAATAAAGAAAGTTTTATATAAAGAGCTATATAGATGTTGTTCAACCCATGCATGTGCAGAAACTCCTAGTTCAAGATAAGGAATTGCAAAATTATCTTTGACCCCAATAAGCCATTGTTCAATATTATTGATGGATAATCACTCGAGCATTTTCCATTACTATGCAACAAACACTATGGGTCCTGACAACAGAACCAAAATGTTGGATTTTTCTATTAACTTTTCCTTAGGGTGTTGAAGTGTTTAGTTCCCAATAAGCTAATGCATTGGTATTTCATGCAAGACTGAGCTCTTACGCGCTTACCTAAAGCACACAACAAGAAACTAGTTCTCGTGGGTTATGTTGCACAGTAATACACTTGTCATATATTGATGCTTGTTCACATATCTTGATTATTGAGTAAACAAAAAAGAAATACATGACTCTAGACCTTATTTCAATTGCATAAACAAACATGATTAATAAGATAACTACCATGAGATTTAAAGTATGTGTTACACAAGTTCAGATAATGTAGATTCTATTCATTATAGTCAAATACAAACCAACAATTACATAGTAAACATACTGATAACTCAATGATGCAACTTAACTAACAACTGTAGTATACCATTAAAACCAAGATAACTTCTATGATTTCACTATTACCACAATCAATCATTACATAATATCAATGTTTAGTTGCATTATAAATTTCTACACAAGGGTATTTATACTTAGTTTTCCCTGACCAAGTTGTTAATTATGACACTTTTGGTGACTAACCAACAATCTCTAGTGGACTGAGAGTTATGGCAGTGGTTTACTTATTTTTCCTTATGGACCTAGGTCTTTGCACCCCTATATTCTCATTTGATGCTGGATCCTTGTTGCCAAGTGTCCTCCTTCATGCAGGCTAGTATGAAACTCATGTATGGTTAAAGTCTGTTTTGTCCTTGAGAATCACTCCTCAACCATTTCCCATTTCCTTTGTCCTCCCCAAGTCTTTCGCTGATATACCAAGTCCTCTGCTTTCAGGTTCTCCATTTTTATGCCTCTCTTCTAACTGGGTCTTCTTGCACCATGGTATTTTGCACCATTGTCTTCCTCACCATGGTTTTCCTGCACCATGCTCATTTTGCACCATGGTATTTAGCGCCATGCTCGTTTTGCACCATAAGCCAAAATACTTAGTCAAAATTAAGGGTCTAATAGAATGAAAGTGAATACTAACAAAACAAAAGTCATGATCTTTTCTCTACAAAGAAAAAAATAAATTGAGTTCCTTTTCGAAGGAAGCTCACTGGAAGTAGTGGAATAATACAAGTATCTCAGGCTTGGCTTCACAACAAGCTTAGTTGGGAGACCTGTAGGACAAAAAGAATTTAAGGCGGGTGGAAGGCCTTATACTCACTACAAAATAGATGCAAGAATATATAATTATGGGACTGGCAAACCAAGAGAACCTTGTTTGACCTACTTGCCACACCAGTGGTCCTATATGGATGTGAAGTTTGAGAAAATAATATGTTTGACCTAAATCAAAGACATATAGAAAGAATCTAAAAATATTTAGTCACTAGCAACCTCAAAGTCAAAACTTTAGTTCCATATGATATTTTATTAGTTAAAACAGATATTTTTCCATTGGAAGCATTGACAATGACCCAAACATTAAGTTATTTGAAAAGGATGCAAAGTACGAAGAATCATCGATGGCCCAAAATGGTAATAAAAGAAGAGCTAAGTAGAAAAAACACGTAGATGAAACAAAACAACAAATGGATGAGTTAATCAACATGTAAGAATGTCCAAACACTAATAAAGAAATAAAAAATACGTGAGTGAGAAATTAAGGGCAGTCATGTGGAGAAAGGAGTTGGGATGAAAGAAAGCATACTACATCAAAGAGTTTGATATCACATGGGAGCACAAAGAAAAGACACACGTAGGAGGAAAAATCAAATAGATAACAAAGATATTGATTGCATGGTTGAAGACTAGCTTACATCATCTTAGGTGTGATTCCGGTAAATGGATACTGTCCAAGGAAGAATAAGAAACAAGAATATATTTGTTTTGTGACAAGAGAGTAATTGAGAGAGAACGTCATTTCATTACAGAGTGTATAGTCAATAATGACATCCATATTAAGTACAAAAACAACTTAAAAATTGACAACTTCACTGATTTATTTGAAAAGAAAAGATTAAATAGAATAAGAAATTTTCTAATAAAAATTAAAAATTAACATTGAAAGAGATTATAAATTTTACAAAATTAATAAAAGAATACTTTATAAAAAATTATATTCAGAAAAATCAATTTTATTACTCTTGATCCAATAGACTGCATTACATAAAATTCCAATAAGGCAACTAGTCGAATCAGGGGCCTTGTTTTTATTCTTTGCGCGTATGCGTAGACGTAGAATCACAAGTCAGAGTTTTAGGGAATAATAATAATAATAATAATAATAACAATAATAATAATAATTATTATAGTAATGATGATGAAGGATTTGGAAGACGGCTCACTCACGAAGCTTCCTTGTCAATGGCATTTATTTCCCCTTCCTTATTTTTAATATTAAACAACGTGGGGGCGCGGGCGGGCTTATTATATAGAGCAGGCGATGTGAAGATCAGACGAGAGTGCCAATCGTCTGCAAGTTTAAGAGCTAAATTTCCATCCCAGGGGATTGAAATCCGAGTGGTTGGCGTGTATGGATACAAGGAGTTGTAAGGAGCCACTTCTAAGGAAGGGCGTTATATATCATGTCAACTGTCCCGGCTGCAAAGTAGAGCTGCGTAAAGATATGGAAAAGGGTTATCCTCTAAAGGAATTGACTCTTGTCGGATTGCTCGTGCTCTGCAATTGTAATTACCCCCGCCTTGCCTTATTTTTTCACATCATTAAATTTGTTTTGTTTTGCGGGTTTTCTTTGAATGATTCGAATTCTGACATGACACTATTTAGGACAAAAATGGCGTACGCAACTTATAAAGACTAGTTACCCAGTCAATCAAAATCTGGAGCTCTGTTCGGTGTTGGGAATCTCTGATGGCAATTTATTATTCCAAATACATTTATTAAAGTGGGTAGATTTAAAATAAAAAAGTATGTGGCGATGGGCAAGGGCAAGGGATTGGATCTTTGTTCTATAAAGCAACTAAACAGCCACCATAGCCTCCTTGAATGCTACCTGACCGTCTTCATTTCATAGGTTTTACTTTAACTGACATTGGCCGTAGATGAGTTGGTTGTTTCTGGAGAATGGTTGCGTGTAAAACCGGGACTAGCTCACATATTCGACGATATTATGTTTTCTTAATTATTTCTTTGAAATGATATACGTCTTCCTGGGACGGGAATGCGAAAATCATTTGTATAATTTTTTATTCTTAAATATTATTATTTTTTTAATGGTAATACTAACTATGTGTTGTTTTGGCGTCTTGCAGCTCTTCCGATATCTTCCCTATTCCCATATCTTTATTTTATGGTATGTTGTTCGCGGTTCATTCGCAACTTTTTCATGAACTTTGACATTTTATTTTTAATGAATATTCGTAGAGCATTTTGGTTTGCGAATGCAGGCAAATAAGTTTTAACTGGCACAGGCACAGGCACAGGCACAATTCGATTTAATATTTTGTATTGATAATACTAAGTTAATCCTCCACGCTGCTGGAATGGTCAACAGTGTTGTCTTTGGATTGATTATTCTCACTGACAAATCATATTTTGTCGTTTCTCGACAAGTTTCCATGTAAACACACAACTAGAATTTTGCATTTTTAAACTTGTTGATTACTGACCCCACAGTTGCTGGCTCGTTTGTCTTTATCTTTTCGTCGGGTTGTTCATGTCACATTACAAATGCCAGTTGAAAATACATGTGAAATATCAAACCTGAAGGCAAGGGTCTTAAAAGCAAAATTCAACCGATTCTGGACAAGTTTCTCTGCAGTGAAATTAATTACATGAAATAGTTTTAGTTACATCCACGAAACCCAGCTCTCTACGGGACTACAAGCTATGCTACGCCCCTTGATGACAATACCTTGCATCTGTACTTTTACATCACTTTTAAAACAATTGAAGGTTAAAAGACCGCCCCACAAAAATCAAAAGATCCTGAAACCAAAATTGTACAAGATCGATCAAAGATGGGAATGATTTTCAGTGTTCACATTAGTTTTTTTTCAACACCTGCAAGTCCCCCATATGTATAGCTGCATGAAAGGTAATGGCCCCAACATCATTAACACCATGAATTTCAAAAGCAGCAGTCTTCTTATAATTACCAGGAGTGTATGCACGAAATTGCATTTCTATAAATGAGATTCATTGTTAGCATCATGCCCATATGAATGAACATGAAGAGAATTAGCAGATGGAACAGATGGAGCAGCATGGGTTTTGAAGTGCATTAGTAGCATGATCAACATCTGGTTCGACAGCATTGAAAGGACATTAATGAAATACAGCTTGAGAAGCATTGCCATAATTTCCTCTTTGAGCATGAAGAGGGCTACTTCATCCACTTAGCATTTGAGGAAGACGTTATTATTATTCTCGTGCCCATCTCTATTAATAGGCTACCTCCACTATCATAATTTGCCTGATCACCAACATTACCCCAACTTTCTTTGATGTTAGCTAAAGCCGAGACATATGTCGATGTCGACTCCATCCCTCTTAAGGATTCATTACCTCTAGGTTTCAACTATCCAATATTTAAAAAGCTCCTTGGATTCCTTTCCTTATGTTGCAGTTGAAAATATGCTTGAGACTGATTGACAATAGATGACTTTCACAGATCAGTCATTGAGCTCCCTTTCCTATTTTGAAAGAGGCCATCATTTCTATTTCTCCGAAACAGCTGAAGAATTTCATTTAAAAAATCAACCAAATTTTACTCATAACTTCAGAAATGTTAATGTCGTGAAGCTCCCAGTCCAAATATCTATCCATGAATTTCATCTTTAAAAATGGCTTCCACCCATATAAATGCCTTCTACACACTATAACTGCCAATTCACTTTCCTAGAATACATGCCTAACAATTTCAGGGAGATGACATATTTTTCTCCAAGCCATCACAAAATCCAGACTTAGCCAAAACCGAGCCAACAGCTAATCTGTCCCAAATAAACATTCACCTAACCTTCGATATACTTGGTTTTAAAAAGGGAGACCAGATATGATAAAATATTTTAAACCACACTTTAACAGTCATTTGCATACCAAATACAGTTAAACTTTTCAAAAGAGACAAAAGGGTTGACCAATAAATTCTATATACATGTAGCTGTACGATCAAAGAGTTTTCATCATTCCATGTGACCTTATCCCATTTGTCCGAGTACATAAGCAGTTCAGCGTTACATGAGTGCATGAGTGAAAAACCAATAACAATCATCATCTCTCTGAACAAAGGAAAGGGTGCGTCTCTCTGCATCATCCAGTTCAAATCTGCCTTGTTACTCAATCCAAGATGCACAACCACAATGACCTCTGGATCTAATATCACAACACATTTTTTTCACCACTTTAGTGCAGAACCCCTTCTAATCCTTGCAAGGGGGATGCCATCAATACAGAGATTCATCAAATGGAACAAAAATTTAAGAACCCTAAAGTAGGGGCCTTGGTAAATTTCATAGCTACTTAAGCTTTGAGGCAAAATACTGAGATCCCTGAACTTTAACAGAGATATTTCTGCAGATCAAGACGAAAATTAAAAGTATTTCCGTTAGGAGGAAAGTATATTTCAATAGGGTTCACACCAAAGCTTTTCAAGTCTCAATCTCTTGGATTGCTTTTTCAGTCCACTTAGAAACCAAGCTTGGAAATCTCCGAAATTTTCAAACCAAGCCCCTGTTGTTTCTTGGCAAAGTCGAAAGGGCCATTTTACAGCATGTAGATTTTATGCTACCCATGTTATTTGATCAAATTAAGTTTCTAATCTTTTTATTGATTTCCATAAATTGTCGAGTACTAGAAATTCAACAGGAAAAGTAACATATTTAGAAAGCAAAAAGATCTTTTTAATATTGAAGTTTCAGTCTTGTGTCATCCTTCAGTGTTGTTTCATTATTGAATAGTTCCATTAAAAATTGCTTGCACACTGTAAAATATTTCCAGCTAGAATGACACCCCAATCTATTCATCATGTTCTTAGGATCTTTTGCTTTCATGTTGATTATGAGCTGTCATAAAAAGCGGAATCGATAATTTTTCTCTAATTCCACCACGCTGCAAATGCAAATGTGACGAGCTATTTTAGTTTTACTCATTAGCTACTGCAGACTGTCACTTTAATGAATTCAATTTCAGTCCTTGAATTCCCTTGTAATAAATGAAAACAATTTCTTGTCTTGTTGGCGGGTGGAGAAGTGAATGGAAAGGATTAGTACTTAGTTTGATTAACTAGGTAGTACGAAGTAATAGAAAAGGCTTGACACATGAGAAAAAAATTATTTTGTTCATTGCCTTTGGCCCTAATATTATTCTAGATATCTATAACCACAATACAGGTGAGTATGACTACAGTCTTATTCTGAATGACATTTGCTCCACAGGTACGGGATTTTCATATTGGAAAGACACAGGATATTGGATACTATGCAGGCTATATAGGTCAGTCTCTATGACCTAGCTTGCTTTTGTTCGTAAAAATGAATCTATCATTGCCCCGATCTGATTTTGTTTAATATCACTAATGGGTTTTAATTGTTGCTTTTTTGGCATCTGATTGCCTGCAGGATCATCCTTCATGTTTGGGCGTTTTTTGACTTCTGCTCTTTGGGGGATGGCAGCAGACAAATATGGGCGCAAACCTGTCATGCTTATTGGTGTTGCTTCAATGTTAGTGCACCTCTTTACTGTTTGATTCAGTTGCACGATCATGTTATTTATTTTGTAAATGGAAAGATGGTTAGATTGCTAATCATGTCTTAAGAAGAAATATTCTTTGAGATGGATCTGTTTTGAGCTTCTATTTATTGTACATGTTTAACCTTGTAGAATTGTATTCAATACACTATTTGGAATGAGCATTAATTTTTGGATGGCTATGTCAATGCGATTTCTTCTTGGAAGCTTCAATGGACTACTTGGCCCAGTAAAGGTAGGATTGCCTTTTGATTGCAAACCTTGTCCAAAGATGAGTTTTTGATTGCGGGAATGAGTTAAATTCAATCCCTTTTACATCTAAAAAAGCCTTGTAAGAAAAAATAAAGATGGATGAAAAATCCATGTTTTTGTGTTTCCCACAATAATGGAAGCATGCAAGAAACTTGCTTTAGTGTCCATCTTCTGAGCAAATCAGTAATTTTTGCCTAGTATTTCCTGAATCTCTCTTTATGTTATTTGCTGACATATTACTGTTTTGTCTACAGGCATATGCATCAGAAGTTTGCAGAGAAGAACACCAAGCTTTGGGCCTATCTATTGTAGTGTTCTTTTCCAACTTCATTGTTTTACTCCATAAATATGGCCCTAAGAAGTTTGAATTTTGCTGGATGTTTTTTGTTATCAAGTTTTTCATTTGAGTTCAAATTTTTCAAAAATTTTTAGACACTATGTTTAGTATTGTTGTGTGATGTCAAATAAACCTAACACGTAGGATATTGTAACATTTACGCTCGCTTATTTTTCAGGTTGGTACAATGTGGGGGATAGGTCTGATTATTGGTCCAGCATTGGGAGGTTTTTTTGCTCAGGTATCTTTAAGTTACCGCTTCTAAGTGAATCTTGAGTTTATTGACGATTTAAATAATTAAAGCCATGTTTTAGAAATGTGTGCATTATCCTGAAGAATTAGGTTTGTGTGTGACCACACAAGAAAAATGCTAGTGCTCTTGTGATGGAGCCTGGTTGTATTGTACCACTAAGTCAAATCTTGGCTGTCAGTTTTTTTAATCAGAGCTTTGGGCCCCTTTTTTGGGAATGGGCCACCCTCCCTTCTATCACCACATGATGTGGGCTGTAAAGGTTGTAGGGAAGTCCACCAAGTCTTGGAAGCAATTTTTACACCATGAGCATGTTCTTTTGGGTTTTGAAACCGAATTGGTTGCAAAACAAGTGCACTATCTTGACACTAGACCACATCTTGATGGATGAATTTAGCTCTATATATTTTTAACGCTTGCACCTTCTAGATTATAATTTTGTGCAATTATGCGTTCTACATTTATTTGGAGGTGTCTTAAAGTTCTAAGATCTTGTCGGAAGATTGATCTCTTGTTATGTAAATAATGACGCGACCTCTTTGTTTAGAGTAGTGTTCATACTGGTGTGCTTTAAATGTAGTGGTAATAGTAATGCACCTTTACATGTTTAATACATTAAGCATAGCCTTGAATTATTGTTGAAACCATAGTTCAAAAAATCATACTCAATAGACTCGGCAGCCCAAAATTTTGACTTTGATTTGGGACTCAGCAATTTTATTGCTACTTAAAAAAATATTTAAATTCATAAAATAACGTAAATAACATGTAAAACATTGTTTGGAAGCATGAAAAACTAGTGTAGAGAACAAATAGGTATATTTTATTTTAGTTTTTGACCAAAAAAGAGTACATTGCTCAGTTTTATACCAAAACATAGTACAATGCTCATAGACTATAGTCATCAATGCACCATAAAATCATCACTAGCTTCTTCTCTGCTGCGCCCAAGAAGTGGAATGTAAAGATTCTTCCTTTGGAACATCATCCAAAAACATATCATTTAGATCCTCACCAACCCCTCTTGATGTAGAGGCTTCCCTTGCTGCTGTCGCTTCTTCTGCTTCCTTCTCCAAATTTGCAACCTCCTCCTTGGTAAACATAGGTTGTGGCTGCCCATCCACATCCTCAAGGTCAACAATCCAATTTGCATATGGATTGATATCATCCAAGTCAATTATCTCATGACTATTTCGTCCCTCCACTTGTCTCACATGAAGATGGGTCATTGAGGCATTGTGTTGTCAACCTATTGTGCATCTTTGTGTTAATGGCCTCAAACATGTTCCAATTACGTTCACACCCAGAAGCACTACATTGCTGGCCTTCTAGATGACTTCTCTTAAGTACAATTGATAAAACAAAATGCATTGAGGAGATCTAACATATAGCAGTCCTAAAACAATAATTCAGATCTGCCCAATGGCCGTAATAGTAGACAAGCATAATTGGTATTCTAAAACAAGTAAATTACTAAAAAAATTAACAAAAGATAAGGAATGACCACACCTGATCATAATCTTGGGATTTTGAGATTGAAATTGTGTTCCGCTTTGTAGCTGATTGTGTGTGAAATCTGAGTTGTTGATTGTATAAAAATAGAAATATCCCCAGTTGATTGACCAACGATTCCAGCCCTTTGTGATTGGTGACTATGTCTGCTTGTGCCGAATCCGTACTGGGCATTGTTCTAGAATCTATACTTTTTGGTGCAAGTTTGCCTTGGGATGCTGTATAGTCATGTGCTTGCGCTCCTTGAAATTTGTGGGCAAAATGTCTAAAATGATGTCTTCTTCTTTTGACCTTGCTTGACATCATCTCATAACAAAAATAAGTTATGGGTTGGGTAGCCACAAAGGAGTTGCAGCTATGTATCCCGCATGCTAGAATCAAGTCTCATGTAGTTCTTGCGTAGTGTAAATGGAATCTCGAGCAAGGGTTTGTACCTCCTCTTCCCTAGGTGGATATGCAACTACATGCACATTCGCCTAAACCATCTTTTGATACAAGAGGGTGATGTCACAAAGGTTGAAGTATCAAGGTGGATGACTTCGTCACAAGTGTAGCATAAGATATAAGGGTTTGCACAAGTGCTTGAATGATGCTTGATACTTTACACTTTAGCTTGGGATGACTTGGTATAAATAAGATGCTCTAGGACATGACATATGCTAAGGCCGACCCTAGAAAATAATAATAAGTGAAAAACAAGGCACAAAGAATCTGACCAAAGGTGAAAGGGCAGACAAAACAACGACAGGGGGAAACGTTGGGCCCACAATCCTGTTTAGGACAGAATTGGTGGGATCGTCGATTTCGTCCTATGCACAATAGAAGTGCGAGGCATGAGAAGCAACATAGAGACATGTGCAATTAGGCTCAAGGTTGAACACAAATGATTTAGTGAAGTGTCAAATGCATTTAGAAGGTTTAAAGGCCAAATAGAAGCTAGTGTGGGGTAGGAAAAGTCCTAGAAACAACCAATTAGACCATAGTTTAAAAACTCATACTCGACAATTACTTGATAGTCCAAAATCCTGATCCATACTCAGGACTCGACAATTGCTCGAAAATTACTTGGCAACTTTACCGCTACATAAAAAAAATAATATAAATTCATAAAATGTTTTGAAATAACATGTAAAACATTGTTAAAAAGCATGAGAAATGAATGTAGAGAACACAAGTATAGTTTCTATTAAAATTTTGACTAAAAAACTCAATTTTAGACAAAAAGAGTACAATGCTCATAGATTGTAGTCATCAGTGCACCATAAAATTATCTCCAACACCTTCTCTGTTGCACCCTGGAACTGGAAAGTAAAGATTCCACCTATAGAATATCATCTGAAAACATATCATCTAGATCCTCACCAACCCTTCTTGATGCCTCCGCTTCCCTTGGCACTATCGCTTTATTTGCTTCTCTCTCCAAATTTTTGACCTCGGTAAGCATGGGTCGTTGTTGCCCATCCACATCGTTAGGCTCAACAATTTAGTCTGTATATGGATTGATATCATCCAAGTCAATTGCCTTATGACCATTTTTCCCCTCCACTTGTTTCACATGAAGATGAAGATTGTATTGCACAATTACAAGGTCATTGAGGTGTTGTGTTGTTAACATATTGTGCTTCTTTGTATGAATGGTCTCAAACATGCTCCAATTATGGTCATACCTAGAAGCACTACATGGCTGACACAAAATGTAGATGGCTAACATCTTGAGGATTTAGCATTTTTTCACCATAATCTTCTGACAACAAATTTGTAAATATGACATTTATAATTTTGCAAGTCAACAAGGCTTGTTTTTACTTAATATTTGGTTCATTCTCCTTTGAATGCATAAAGACGAAGAAAAAAGCCTCTCTTATGTAGTCTTGTAAATTTGCAGCTCACCAAGAATTAAGTCTTTAGTGGCTTCGTTGGGGATCATCCCCTCTATGCATATGTTTGGGCCATTAATGACCTCATCAATGTTAAATGAATCGGAGAAGAAAAACTTGGGTTTCAAGTAGTAGATTGTTGCATGTATATGTTGGTGGAGCTGCTTGTTCCATCTCTATTTAGTTATGTGCGAAATGGGCTCATTTTTAAAATTTTACCCATGATAATTTGTTATGGCCTCCTTGGTAATGTCCACGGTCTCATATTGTTTTACCTTTTTGTGATTAATGTGATATTAATAAGAGAAAACTATAAATATTCAGATTCTACAAAATAGGGCAATAATCATACAAATTTGAATGTAAAAGGGTAGATTGATATTGCAGTTACTGTATGTAGAATTGACAAAACAAAGGAAAAGTGATACACTGAGCTGATTTTTGATTTCTGTTGCTCATTGCATTCGTTAGTACTTGAAAATGCTTTTTAACTGCTCAGATCAGGAAACGAGAGCCCAAACCTTGTGTGGGTGTTGATGACAAAGCTTATACCCATGCAACGACTGATACTGTCCACGGTCTTTTGGTACTATCCTAGTTAATTGTGTAGGACTATGTTGCCTCATGCCGCTACGCATGGACCTATAGATGACTTTTGTATATGTGCTTGCCCTAGGTCCTCTGCTTTGATCCTGGTCTTGCTTCTCCTTCATTTGAAACCCTAATTGCAATTTTGACACGATGACTTTTAAAAAAGGGTTAGAAAGTTAGGTTGGATAGTCCCAACTACTCTCCACTGAGTGATTGAGCATTTCATACGTTCCAATACTTCGAAGAGGGCTCAAAGCATACGTAGTTTTCCCACTTAGGTGTGTGTGCACCATCGTGATCATGCTCAATTTTTGGCTTTCGACACTTGGGACCATGCAACTTTGACTTGTGTTTGTATTCAAACTTGGCTCTAGGGCTACTCTTTTGAGGGGTTTTCAGATGTGTAGGTCTTTGTGACAATGTTTCAAGAGAGTGTCAATTTTTCAAGTTTGTTAGGATTTGCCTAGATAAGTATAACCTTATGTTTGATTTGTATTTATAATCGATTTTTTGATATTTCTTGCAATGATCGACCCATGAAACATGTCTCGGCTGACCTAATAGAGATGTCCCAATTTGAAAAGTAGCAGTTGAGTGTCCCTGGACACTATTGGTAGAGACAAACACATGCGGCAAACTGCAACTATCCGACTCGTGCTGGTATTGTTATGGGAGTGAAAATCAACGATTTGGGATATGGGGATAGTCTATTTAAGATTTTAGAGTGTTCTTGCACAAACTAGGGTGGTCCTAAATATGTGTATTCATGAATTGGGTTAGCTAAGACAATAGGTGGGTAGACGGATATGAGAAAGTGTGCACAAGAGTCAAAAGTATACGCAAAGTCTAAGTATGTCAATATGTGCTAAAGTTGAAGTTGCCAAACGTTTACCAAATTTAGGTGTTTACAAATACCCCTCTTAGTCTAGTATTGAAAATGATAGATTAAAAGGATAAAAGAAGAATTTTGTTAACTACGATTAATCACACTTGATGTTGATAGATATGCTCCAAATGTCCCACTTGCTCCATGCAAAACCTACAAGGAAACATATATATATATACACACACACACAAAGTCACAAGGTACGATGATTTTTTTGTTAAAATTCAAAATTCGTCGATTTTTATTCGCCCATAAAAAAAGGAATAAAATGTCATTTTTTTTAGGTTTGCATTTTTTTTGCGACTGTATTTGTCTCTGTCTGTGTTTTTGTGCGTCATAAAATTCTACTGAGGTCCTTAGCCCCTAACAATTCCTTTGTTGCCATTGCACATATGGCTTTACGTGTATAAAACTTAACCGCAACACCTAACGGGTCCTCGATACCCTTCACTTAGTTTACGGCTTCGCTACATGCTCAAAATTACTCCTCATCCCTGCCTTTGCAAATAGAAATTCAGACCAATCTTTGTGCATTACTTGACAGTCCAAGACTCCAAAGGGTAACATTGATGTTTGCGTGCTTCATTTGAAGAAAGACCATTGGCAGGGGAAGCAGGGTCGAAGCGAATGAGGTTGATGCAACAGGTTGACGACAGATGGTTTATTATTATGTTTTAGGTTTTAAGTTTTAACTAGTTTCGTTTAGTTTTAATTTAATCTATTTTATTTTACATTTTCACTTTTAATTTTGATTATAACGTTTAGTTTAGTTTTATTGTATGTTTTGTTTTTTGTTTTGGTTATATTTATAATTTTGTTTTAATTTTTTAATTTATTTTTATGACTTATATTTTTTAATTATATATTTTAATTTTTTTATAATTATGTTTTCTTATGTTTTGAATTTAATTTTTTATACTTTTTTTGATTATGTTTTTATTTTTATTATTAATTTTTTTTGTAATTATGTTTTTATTTTTTATAATTTTTATAATTATGTTTTTATTTTTTTTACGTTTCAAATTTAATGGCGATTTATTTTTATTTTTATTGAACTGAAACTCGAACCAAATTTTATCCTCGTCGAACTTGAACCTTGTGACTGTGTGTGTGTGTGTCTCTATATATATCAATGTTCACTTATGGGAGAAAATCTGAAATAATTTAGATCATTGAAATATTTGAAATTAAAAAGTCAAGGAATAAATACACCCGAGGGTATGCGAACTAGGTTGCCCTTTGTTGAACTCATTTGAAGAATGCCATGGGGTGATTATGCCCCAAAGAGATGTAACCGCTAAAACCATTGGAGGAGAAGTGCTAGAAGTTGAGTGCCACAAAAACCTCAACCACACCACTCTAAATATCATAACTTATTTTCTAGAACCCTGAAACATAATCGTATGCTAAGTTGGAACCTTGAAATATATTCGTATGTAAAGGTGGAACCTCGAAATAGATTCGTATGTCAAACGATTGCAAGTGGATTTTAGATCCAAAGTGCTTATGGAGTACTATCGTTCCCCATCAATCCTCAATATAGAAAATAGAAAAATGTTTGTGTGAACCACATTCATGTCCCAAATTTGATCTTTATGTACCTCATAGTGATAAATAATGCTATCCTCTATTTGTCATGTCGTAGAATGTCTCTCAATCTGCTCCATTTGATATATATGCTCAATCTTACTCATACAATCTATCTTAGAATGCCTTAGAATATCTCAATTGTTCCTTTTGATCATGTAGAATGCCCCACATATGCCTCACGTATGTCTCAATCTATACAATCTGTCCCATTTGAATTACATAATCTGACCCAAAGTATGAACTATATGTTTGTCATTGTTTGAATCTCTAAGAGAAAGCCACTATATGCCCCCCTTTGATATGAGAGATGAAGCCTGTGAATCACTTATCTCAAAATAAACTGTTATGTGCATTATATGTTATATAAAAAAATATTATCATGTAAAGTATGTATACAAACATGATTTTATGTCATCATACAAAGATTTGTTTATTCAAACACGTATGAAACATGTAATCCAAGGCAATGGGCATACAAGTGGATGCATGATAGAAATCATGGCATCGCAGACAATAAAATTATGTGTGATAGAACTTATGGCACCAAGCTCTTCAATAGTCATATATGTAACCACACGCACACAATATCATGATCATGAAGCACACAAGCACTCGAGTCATGACACGACTTTGACCTGACATAGACACAACATGGCCACGATTCAGACTAGAGGATTCTCTGACACAACTGACACATGACTTGACATGACGCAATCAACACACTCACAAAACACGTAGTATAACACACCCAATGATCACAAGATGATATAATCATCAACATCAAGCACATACGGAGCAAGCAATATAACAAAACACAATATCCGTAGGGAATGCCTCTCTAGAATATATAGAGCAAGAGCAATTTAAGTGTTAGAGTCTACCATGAGCAATGGACACAATATAGAAAGATATAACTTGAGAAGTTGGTAAAGACACCCTTACTATAGGCATGCCTCCAATATAGGCAGGTAGCTCATGGGTATAAATAATATCACACATCTATATGTCCATGTATCATATTGTTGACCAATTCTGGTCCTGCAGGCCAAAATTGGGCTCCCCTCTTTCTTTTCTTGCAAAGCCTGTTAGCTAGTTTTTGATGAATTCACCTTACTACAATTTTTGGGTTTTCCCCTTGTGATAGGCCCGTTTCTATAAAAAACCAAGTGATTTGAGTCTTGCAGGTATTTTGGGTTGATCTGGAACTCATTTCGTTTCAAGGAGTTCCGTAGGGCAAGCAAATTACCCCGAGCAAGCCTTTATCGGCAGTTAGATGGGCCAGTTTCAAAGGGACAAATCTTTTACAAAATTCTGAAGGTCAGATACCCTTGCAGAGGGTAGGCAAGCAACAAATGGGACCGTTCAAGCAAGTTCCCAAGGACAACCTTGGACCCAAAGTGCCCTTGCGGAGCGCAGAAGGTCCGTTTGCAAAAGGTCAAGCTAGAAAGCCAAAAAAGGGGGGTTTTCCTTTGGAGAAAGTTTGAAGACAAAGAAGGATTTCTTCGGACATTTTGTTCGAAGAAAATCCATGAAGAAACCCAAGGGACGAATTTCTTCGGACAAAATGCCCGAAGGAATTCGAACAAAATGTCCGAAGGAATTCCCTTCGGACATTTTGTTCGAAGAAATTCACCAAAGAAAAGCCGAGATACTGAAGGTACGAATTCTTGCGGAGAAAATGTCCGAAGGAATTCCTTCGGACATTTTGTTCGAAGAAATTCGGAAACAAAATGCCCAAAGGGTAAAGTGCCCTTTCGGAGGACACTCGGCCGTCAAAAAGGGACCTTCCCATTTTTTTCGAAGGGTTAGTTTACCCTTGGAAAAGTCTGCTTACGAAAGCGGAGAAATTGCTAAAGGGTAGTGACGGGCCCGCGAGCGTCAACTTCAACATGGTAAGCTAGCCGTTCAAAGTTCAAATGTTTGGTGACAGGCCTGCGAACGTCAAATTCAAGGTAGGGAAAGAGTCGTTAGTTTTCAAATGGTGACGGGCCCGCAGACGTCAATTTTATGGTGATAAGATAGCTGTTGACTTTCAAATGTTTAAGGACGGGCCCGTGCATGGCAAATTTATGGAAATGGGTTAATAGTTAAAGAAAAGCTAAAGAACATTTCTTTCAAACAAGATGTTCGAAGAATTCTTTCAGACATTTGTCCGAAAGAATTCCAGAACGCCTCAGCGTTGTTAAAAGCGGGTGGTAAAGCTCGGAGAGAAGACATAATTCCTTCAGACAAGTGTCCGAAGGATTTCCTTTGGATGTTTTGTCCGAAGGAATTCAAATGCTTGGAGACCCGAAGATGCACTCAACGACCCGCCAAGAAAGGAGCCCGAGAGGAGACAAAGAATAGCCCCGAGAGCCCGAATTGCCAGGAAAAGACAAGAAGTAGCCAGGAAAGAGAGCAGAACAGTAAATCCAGAACGTGGCTACACACACATTAGACAACGCTTGGAACGTTCCAGAAGACACATCCAGCCAAGTGCAGGAACGAACCAGATCAGTCCAGGTGGCAAAAGAGGCGTTGGCAGGAGAAGTAATTGCTTGCAGATGGAATAGTCTCTACCAAACAGCCATCAAGGAAACTGTGCGAGCATTCAATAGAACTGCCCATTTTTTCTTTGTTTAGCATTAATAAGCAGACAGTTGTACGAGTTTTCATAGAGAGGCGGCCTTGTCGTTCAAAGAACAAAGCGACCCATGCTTTAGCAGGAATGTTTAATGCAGTTTGAGTAGCAAAGTCAATGTCTGTGACATCTACATCATGGTTCTTTCAGGTGCATTTATGGAAAGATGACAACAGCATGAGTGGATTTCCGTTTACTAAGGTGTTTGAAGTACTTCATCTAGGGAAGGGAGAGGATAATTATATTTTTTTGAGGCCTTGTTCAAGTTTTTGAAATCAACACATACCCTGATCTCACCGTATTTCTTTCTAACTGGTACCAAATTGGCTAGCCAGGTAGAATCCCTGATTGGGAACACAATCTTGGCTTCCAACAACTTCTGAGCTTCCTTCAAAATATGAGGCTCCAGAATTGGGTTGACTGGTCTTTGATGTTGCCTAAAAGCCTTATGATCTTGCTGTTTAATAACTCTTGGATAAAAAATCTTCAAGTCCTCGTAAGTCCATGTAATCACATTCTTATATTCCATTAACAGGGCTTTGAATTTCTAGTTTTCACTTTTGGTACAACTCAGACCAATATTGACATATTGGGGATGTTCGTCAATCCCCAAATTCTCTTTGCTTCATTCAAATTCGCTGGTCTTGGATTGTCTCTGTGTTTGAGTTTGTAGATCTATATCAAATGTTCTTTCCAAAGAAACCATTCCCATGGGTATCCAATTCTCTTTCAGTTGCATAATGCCATCATATCCTACATCTGTGTTAATGTGTTGGATATCTTTCTCATCTATTATCTGAGATTCAAATACATTAGAATTGGTTAAAAATTGAACAATTTGTTGATCATCATCAAGTACTTGGAAATTCTCTACATTGTTTGGCACTAATGGACAGGCCGCTAACTCCAAGAGTTTTTGCATTTTTGATTCATGAAGGGGTATCAAGTTAGCAACTGAAGAAGCTAATGAATCAACTATCTGATTTTGTTCTCTGGGAACAACTATAATGTTGAACGCCTCAAAGGATTCTATTAGATCCCAAGCTCTGTGCTTGTATTTCTTGAGGTATGACAATTTGCATTGGTATTCACTCTTGATCTACTTAACAACTAATTTTGAATCTCCATATGCCACTAATTGTTTGACATTATACTTTAGGGTGAACTGTAAGCCAAGAATCAAAGCTTCATATTCAGCTCTATTGTTAGTGCATGGAAATTGTAGTTTGTATGCAGCCATGTATTTCTTTCCATCAGGTTCAATCAATTGAATTTCCACACCTGACCCTTGCTTGGACTTAGCTCCATCGAAATGAAGAGTCCACAATTGAGAACAACTTTTAAACTCTTGTTCAGGGTTTTCATACTTTGTGGTGAAAGCGTAAACTCTAGTATGTGAGGATGTGAAATATACCTTTTTATTCCTTGCATTATGCCCTATGATGAGATGTTTCATCTTGGGCCATTGATCTACTCTGATCTGATTGGCAACTTCTCTCCATGGCAACCACGTGTGTGAAAAATCAGTTGCCATGTATCCATTTAATGTTTTTGACCAATCACGACTTCGTAGTAATCCATAGCCTTCTGGAATATCAACAACCAAAATATCTATGTACATATGCATGTGTGGTTCAGAAGCTAGTTGTATGTGAACATTGGTAAGCTCTCTAACAACTGGTACTATTGTTTTGTCCAATTGTAAGACCATTCGGGGTCAATTCCAACTTTTGAGAAATAGTTGTTGGCATTATAGTGGCAGAAGCTCCTGAATCAACCAAACAATTATGTAAGTTCCTACCAAATGCTCTAACAGTTAGTAGAAAAGACACTTCTGGTTTGTCCTTATAAATGACATTACCCTGAGCAATTTTAAATTTGTCAATTACATGGTTGTTTGTCAAAGCTTTCAACAAAAGTTTTTCTGTTCTGTAATCTGAGTTAATTCATGAAGAGTAATGTTTGCTTTGATTTTCGTCATGTCTTTTACAATATTGCATCCTTCTTTATTTTGCATCTCTGTATTCTAAGAAAAAATAATTATTTTTGGGGGAGGCGGATTGTTGTTGGCTTTTTGATCTGGAGGAGTATTAACAACATTATTTGGAGGAGTTGAAGTAGTAACTCGCTGCTTGTTTCTCAAATTGTAATTGTCTCTTTAGAACTGTTGGAAAGCATGTATTTCATTAGTATTATTTTCAGGGTCACTGTCATCTTCTATTAGAAATGGAAAATCATAGGTCTCAAAGACCATTGCGGTGCTTGAAAAATTGGAAGAAGCAACAACAGATTGTTCTGATTGATTAAAATTTACCTCGTGTCTTTCTATTTCTTGTTAGAAAATCTCAAATGCTGCACAAAATTCAATGCAATCTAATTCAATGTGTTGCGTTGTACCATGGACTCTCCACCAATTGGGCAACATTGTTTCTAATATGTTTATCTTAGGCGATTTATTGGGCAGCTGCTCTGTATTTTTGTTAGATCTATTGAAAGGTCTATTATATCTTTAAAATCCATAATTCTGATTATTAGTTTGACCTATAGTATTTCCCGTGCGCTTTTGCATACCTAAGAAATCGTTACTCAATTTCTGGACTGGTCTTTGAATAACATTCACTTCAGATTTATTAGAGTCTGTAGTTGTAGCCTGTGTAGTGACAATGTTAACTGGGACTAAAGCTTGGTTTTCGTGCTCATTGATTCTCTGAGTAGGATTACTCTGGTAATTGAGATGCTGATTTGGGGCAACATGTGTTAATGGTACAAGATTATATATATGGTGTTGATTTGGAACAACCATGTTTTGATTAGCATTGGGAATATGATTCAAAGTTGGGAAACATGGAATGACATTTGGAATGATTTGGGACAAAGGATTCAATTGTTTGTCAATACTAATAGCTTCAACATGCGCCAAGGGTAAAGTATTGGCTAATGGCATTCTTTGCAAGAAAATAGCAGTCATTGGATCTAAAGCTGAAATATCCCTTTCAGGATAAAATAAGAATTTTGATTTTTATTGCCCTTAATTCTGAAAATTCATTTAAATACCTGAACAATACATGCAATACAGAAAACCAACAACTCACACATGTTCTTTTTATTTCAATGAATTTCATACATAGAAAACATTCTAAAAACAATTGTGGAATACACAAATAGCATAATAAAATCAGAATATTAGTTTTTCCTATTTTTTCCACCAAACCCTAACTTGGAACAACATAAAGACAAAATCTTTCCTTGAAACCCTAGCTGAAAATGTCTCGAAACAATACAACATCAAAAGGCATAAAGATTGGTTTTTTCTTAAAAATCCTAGCCTAAAATAATCCCTGAATAGTACAACATCAAACCCTAGTTGCATCAGTACAACAACCTTCAAAATTGTATGACAACCCTAAAAAACTAGTGACTAGCTTAGCAAAGTCTAAAGCTGAAATATCCCTTTCAGGATAAAATAAGAATTCTGATTTTTATTGCCCTTAATTGTGAAAATTCATTTAAATACCAGAACAATACATGCAATACGGAAAACCAACAACTCACACATGTTCTTTTTATTTCAATGAATTTCATACATAGAAAACATTCTGAAAATAATTGTGGAAGATACAAATAGCATAATAAAATTAGAATATTAGTTTTTCTTATTTTTTCCACCAAACCCTAACCTGGAACAACATAAAGACAAACTTTCCTTGAAACCCTAGCTGGAAATGTCTCAGAACAATACAACATCATCAAAAGGCATAAAGATTGGTTTTTTCTTAAAAATCCTAGCCTAAAATAATCTCTGAATAGTACAACATCAAACCCTAGTTGCATCAGTACGACAACCTTCAAAATGGTATGACAACCCTTAAAAACTAGTGACTAGCTTAGCAAAGTCAAACCCCAGTGCAAAAAAATCAATGCCTAGGTACGTCAGACTTAAAAAGTCAAC
The DNA here is from genome assembly GCA_037957365.1 of Torreya grandis. Classification (NCBI taxonomy): domain Eukaryota; kingdom Viridiplantae; phylum Streptophyta; class Pinopsida; order Cupressales; family Taxaceae; genus Torreya; species Torreya grandis. Next base: position 2,457,643 of record JARHVA010001318.1, on the reverse strand, counting down.
ATCTAGGTACAACAATGAAAAGTGACATTGTGAATAGTGACATCAAGTTGAAATGTCACCGTAGGAGAATATTTTCTTAATTTTTTGAACTATTGCAGCGTCATACATATCCATAAATCAACTTCTATGTACCTGAGTTATGGATTTTCTTTGAATCTGAAAGCTTTGGTGTAATCCTTGAATGGAATTACCAAATGAGTTTGAGGGTTTTCGTCCCTAAACCTGTGCACATCATCCTTTGTGCAAAATATTGAAGCTCCCGTCCCAAATTTGCGAAACAAAGGTTTTGTAAAAGTGTTCGAATGAATGAATGATTTTCCATTTCTTTTCATTCAACCCTTTTAATAATTATCTTTTCACTTAAAAACCCTAAAAGTGTTCTAAAACACTTTTAATTATAATTGTTTTTTGGCCCATTTAATAAATCATTACTTTATGGCCCACTTTAATAATAATGAGTGTCATTTTTCCATGTTATTAAATAAAAGTACTTTAGGACAACTTGAAACATTAATATTAAATTGTTATTTTCTTTATTTGAAAAATGGGACATGACAGTCTGCCCTTCCATAAGATTGCTTATCCCCAAGCAATCCCTGAACCGTCCTGCAAATTCCAGGATCTCAAACCAATCTCTCTTTTCTGATCCTCCTTGTGAGGTAGTTAGATTCTGTTGCACCAGATGAAGCTCCTTCAACAACCTCAACGAGTGCATCCCAAATAGCTAAATCATGAATCAATTGTGATCTAAAAAAAGTACCATCATTTGTGATACCCCTCCATTTTGTTTGCTGAGACTGATGCTGAACCTATGTTAGTGATCCATTGAAGTACTACTTTCCCAGTTATAGGTACACCAATTGTGTGTAATGAACAACCAGGTGGATGAGTTCCAATTGCAAGGTACGTATGCGTAATTTGTTGTAGCATGCGAGGTACCACAATATCGTGCATTGCAATTTTTACTTTTAACCTTCTCAATGTGAATTCTGAAATTGTTCGAGAGTCTACATTAACCAAGTCTGAAAGACCAAAACCTTGAGTTCCAATTGATCCTTCAATACTATGGCCAGTTGTTCTACAATTTGGTGCAAATCAGATTGTGTATATGCTGGAAACACATTACAACAGCCACAACTTGCCTGGAATTTTTCCCAAATCATAACTGTGGTGTTTGAATTGTTCGTTCCTTTCAGCTGAAACCTACCATCCACATCATCCAATGATAAAACCCCCTTAAAATGTGTAAACTTGCAGATGTGCATAATTGATAACAATTGTTCCATCACCTTGGCAATGATATAATAGTAGCTAAACTTATATTCCTTTGCAAATATCAAAGGTGTGAACAATGTAGGAGCTTAAAATTCTTTATCAACAATAATGGTGTTGAAATTAGTAACTCTACCCTCCATAGATCTCAAAGTATTACCTGGATCCCACACCATTATGCACAAACAATTTTGAACTTTAATCAAAGAATCTATATGCCCTATGCTGCAAGTTGTATCCTTGACTGTATCACCATCTTTAGAATGCTTTCCATGATGACAAGGAACTTGTAATGACATAGTATGAAGCAACACATTTGAAATATAACCATCTTTTTCATACCTTGCGCTGTAATCAAAATATTCACCTTCCTTTGCCGAATTAGAATTTGTCGGAATATCCTCAACACCTCCATCCTTATGACTCAAAATTTCTGAGTTAGGATCAACATTCTCCTCAATTTGAGCTCTTTTCAAACTTAGGGTTAGATCTTCGATGTCTGCTTCATATAAGGGATTTATGTACTCTTTACCGAGAATGGTGACTTTTACCATTTCTTCTTCTTGGGAAGGAGTTGTTGTAACATCATATAAAGGATTTAGGTATACTTTGCTGAAAGTGGTGACCTTTATCTGTGCATTCTTTCTCACATTAAATTTTATACCTTCCACCTACATGGTGGATTTCTCCAAGGTTTGCTTTCTTCTCATTTCTTGCAATTTTGATTTTTCTTCTTTCTCATGCTCCTTCCTTACAATTTCTTCCTCTTGATGTTTTCATGTATCCAACACTTTGCCTAGTTTTACGGTCTTATTTTTTGGCTCTTCTAAGTCTTCATTTGACAACACATCCTTATGGTGCACTTGTCCACTTCTTGTCTTCATCAATTTCATGAAGTCTAGAAAAAACATTTCTTTCTGAATCTCTGTTGGAAGAGCTCTAAATTCAGCATAACTAACAATAACATCATCCACCATAGTTCTCGCATCTGGAAATAATGCCATGATTCACAGGGTAGCAAAATCATAGCTCTGATACCACTGAAATATCCCTTTCAGTATAAAATAAGAATTCTAATTTTTATTGCCCTTAATTCTGAAAACTCATTCAAATACTAGAACAATACATGCAATATAGAAAACCAACAACTCACACGTGTTCTCTTTATTTCAATGAATTTCATACATAGAAAACATTTTGAAAACAATTGTGGAAGATACAAATAGCATAATAAAATCAAAATATTAGTTTTTCTTGATTTTTCCACCAAACCCTAACTTGGAACAACATAAAGGCAAAATCTTTCCTTGAAACCCTAGGTGGAAATGTCTCGAAATAGCACGATAGCATCAAAAGGCATAAAGATTGGATTTTTCTTGAAAACCCTAGCTGAAAATAATACTTGAACTATATGACAACATCAAACCCTAATTGCAACAGTACGACAACCTTCAAAATGGTATGTCAGTGCTTAAAAACCAACAACCAACGCAACAAAGTCAAACCCTAGTGAAAAAAAGTCAATGCCTAGGTATGGTAGGCCTAAAAAGTCAACAATCAGGTACATCAGTGAATAGTAATGCCATGAATAGTGACATCAAGTTGAAATGTCATCACGAGAGAATATTCTCATAATTTTTTGAACTATTGTAGTCCCATACAGATCCATAAATCAACCTCTATGTACCAGAGTGATGGATTTTTTCAGAATCTGAAAACTCTGGTGAATGGAATTACCAAATGGGTTTGAGGGTTTTCGTCCGCAACCTTGTGCACTTGAGGGTTTTCGTCATCTGTGGAAAATATTGACGCTGCTGCCCCAAATTTGAAAAACAAGGGTTTTGTAAAAGTGTTCAAATGAATTAATGATTTTTCGTTTCTTTTCATTCAACCCTTTCAATAATTACCTTTTCACTTAGAAACCCTAAAAGTGTTTTAAAACACTTTTAATTATAATTGCTTTTTGGCCCATTTAATTAATCATTACTTTATGGCCCATTTTAATAATAATGATTGTGTCCTTTTCCCATATTAAATAAAAGTACTTGAAGGCAACTTAAAACATTTCTATTAAATCATTGTTTCTTTATTTGAAAAAGGGGACATGACAAAAGCATTCTTATACATTTCCAAAACCATTACATCATTAGGTCTATAAGCTATATCTATCATGCTGTATATCTTTTGGAATCAGGTATTGAAAACTCAAATTGGCTCATTGGACTCTCTTCTGATGCTAGAAAAATGCTGGTATATGATACTTGGGCTAATAACCTATCCAAATTGATCCAAGAAATTGTTCTGACAGAGATTCCAAGATGTGATTAAACTTTATTGAAGATTCAAGAACCAATCATAGGCAACATCTTATAATGAAATGGGAAAAGTCTGCAAGCCACATCTTCGTGTATTACATTCATTAACCCTAAAGCAGTTTTAAAAGACCTAATGTGTTCTTCAACAGTACTTCCTCCTGAGGATGAGAAAGTAGGCAAATACTTCTCTTTATATTTCTTGACAGATCATGAACATGACCAGGTATAGCCACAACATAACCAATTAACCAAGGTAAAGCCATGGTATGTATGAATGGTTGACTTCTTGTAGGAGAATAAGACTGCATTCTTGCACTCTTGGAAGCACTTTTGTCCAATCTTGGTCTTCTATTAGACCTTAAGGATTAAATTAATGAATCAAATTGAGCATTGCACCTAGTCAGCCTTTTTGATGTATTCAGTGTAACCAAATAAAGGTTCAAGAAACCTCAAGATTTGAGGCTTGGAAGCCTCTCTTCTTTTGAATTCCAAGAAAGATTCAAATATTGTCAAGGTTGGAAATGCACTCCTAATGCCAATTTTTCTTGTTGATGAGGGTTTTTAGCACACCACAAGATTTATGAGATACTTTTTAACGTTTTAGGATTGATGAATTAGATTCACTCTTAGGCACTAATTGCAGGGTATTCTGTTTTATAAACAACCACTTGGTGGAATAGCATCAAAGCATAGGTTGTGTCCATCAAAGCAGAGGTTGTTTACCACATGTGAGAATGGATGAATGGAACTAAAAGAAACAAGAAATCTACTTGACATGGTTGGATGATCACTAATCTAGAGTGGGCAGGACCAAAAGAAACCACATAAGGAGGGCAAGGTAAGGCAGGAAAGAAAGATTCAAATCTAGAACCAAGAAAACTCTCAAGCTGGTTTCATAAAAGGGACAAGTGCCAAAACTAATGCCTAATGCAAGCTGCTGTAACATACAAAATAGATAGATATAGTAAGGAGTTTGAGGATAAAGGGTATAGTAAACTCAAAGTTATTGGTTAAAGGTTGTTACCACTAGAATTGCGGTTGCACATCTAGAAGTGGGAGATTATAACCAAGAAAACAGAGAGCATCTAGATCTGCTGTTTTAAAATACTAGAAATTTATATCAAAGACACTTCTACACCATTTATGAATTACCTAGTGGACATATTGCCATTGATCATAAATGCATATCAATCTAAAATAGCTTATGCTCATTCCCAATTGACAAGAACTAGTGACTAAGACAATAGATCATTCAATATAGTTGTTGCATATAATGAATTACTGAATATATCAACAAGATCGAAATCCTTAATTCTTAAACACATAATTGGACAAGAAAACACATACAAAACTTACATAACTCTCCAAAAGTTTGTTGTCCTGTATTGAATGTTGAATTCTCCTCCCCCTACAATAAAAAATTGCAGGTTTATATAGATTTGGGGAAGGGGTCGCTTCATCTTCCAAGTTGATTTCAAATTTTAAATCTTGTTACAATTCTTTTAGAATTTGGGTTAGCAATTAAACTCAATTGCAAGCTTTGAGCTTGATTTTAGACCATGGTTACAATTCTGGTTAAGTCCACTTGAGTTTGTTCTTTTGCAAGTTAAATGGTAGAAATCATAATTTGTTACTAGTTGCAAGATCTATTAGTTTTGATGATTGTCTTAATCCACACGGTTATAACTGCTTTAGAGATCTTTGCTCCAAGTTTGAATTCGAATTGCCCAATTAGCTTTAGCCATGGCTTCTTCATTCTATCGTCAATTTCACTATCTTGAAATTCTATTACAATTGAATTAAGTTTTGACCCAAGTCAAGTTCCTTTTACTAGAATTCATTCTATTATTTCCAGTTCAATTTTGGTAATTCCAACAACTTTGGCTTTGATCTCTAATTGTCGCTGCATTTGCAGCTTTTACCTTCCTCAGTTAATTATGGCTATGGCATTTGCTTCTGCGTTTTGTTGTATATTTCGATGTGGTCGCATCCTTCAAATTTAGTCTTGTTTATGCCTTGTACAAATTAGTGACATATGTCATCAATTCGAGATTCTTTAGGATATGTCTTTTCCCCCAGATGATAAGTGTCAAAATTGAGTTCCTCGTGGGCTGTTTGCATTGTATATTTTGCTTTACACGAGTTGCATACCCGTGATATTGACAAGTGTCAAGATCTCAGGCTTTGGGGCACTTGGGCTATTGTCTTTGGGGCTCCAAGGTTCTGAGTCGCTGAATCACTACCACGTGGATGACATTCAGGACTTCGAAAGACTTGATCACCACTTTGATATTGACCCGAAGTTCGAGTCGTCGAGATGCAACCACGTGTTGCAATCTCAGGACTTAAAAGACTTTCATACTTAGACAATTCGTTGTAGAGAAATTGGTTGTTGAAGACTTTGACGTAGATACGTGGCATCTACTGATTGGATGACATGTGGCAAGCTTTGATTGGTCAGATTCTGCCAATAGGAATTGACAACGGGACACGTGTCATCTAATGATTGGAGGATCGTTGACATGTTTGCTTTTCCTTCGCTTGCTTAGCTCAACGTGATTGAGACACGTGGCTATTTCTCGGACATGGGATGTCGGCTATGGGGCTTTGAGGCTATCCTCTTCGCGATGAGGACACGTGGAGAGATCTCGGCTATTAAGCCATATGGGCTATTGGCTATGTGTTTCCCTCCGCAGGCTCTTGGGTTGACAATCTGCTGCCACATGGATGGCGGACGGGCTTCAAAATGTTCAGGAGATTTCAACTGTGACATCTTCAAGCTTTGGGTTGTCGGGATTAAGACATGTGGATGGTCCACGAAGCTCGGGAGACTTATTTGGACTTAGAAACTTTTATGAACGTCGAGCGACTGCGGATAACACGATTGAGCCATGTGGACGGTTGATAATTGATCTTGGGGTTCGGAAGACTGCAAACTCTACAATAAAATTGACGTCCAGGAAGACCTCTGCAGTCAATAAACAAAGCACAACTCGAAATGGGATTAACACCTTAGTCCAAAATTGACATATAAAACATTTTAGGCATGAATCAAGATCATGAAGGCTAATATATATGCATAAGTCTTCATTTATTATTCGAAAAGTATGGCATTATATGGATTTGACTAAAACATAATGGAGGTCATTAGCAGAATTGCAGTGTTAAGCATTCGAAGAATACATTGAGCAAACATATCATATATATATATATATATATATATCAATCTGAGCTTTTGATCTAGCATAAGGAAAATGACATTACACAAACATCAAATAAGGATCAACGTGGACATGTCAATCAATACATCAATGTCAAATACATGATTCCATGAAATTGAAATGTGACCAAACCTTAGCATATAAAGCAAAGACATATTATCAAGGTCTTCTAAGGTTTATAGGACCAGTCAAAAAAGACTTTCAAACAATCATGGGTCCCTATTTGCAAATCTGAAAATGGGGGGGGTGAGGGGGTGTTGAGCAACAATAATAACCATGTCAATCCTCCTTTGCACGGTCATATGAGGACATGCATGGAATTGACCCTTGCATTGTTGTCCACAATATCATTACTTATCCTGGTGTGACTTTTGTACGCCAAAAGCAACGAAAGTTCCCTCTAGAGGTCTCTAAGCTCTGATACACATAAATCATTAAGCTCATGGATGCTAAGTTTATTAAGCTAGTATATTACTCCAAATGGGTCTCTAACATAGTTCTCATTCGTAAGAAAGTCACAATGGTCATTTGTATATGTCTTGCTTTTTAAAATCTCAATTTAGCTTGTCCTAAGGACAATTTTCCATTGCCTTCTATCAATGCCATTGTTGATTCTACAATCGACAATGAGATGCATTCCCTCATGGATGGTTTTTTGGGGTATAATCATATTCACATTGCCCCCGAAGATCAACATAAGATTACTTTTACTACCGAGTGGGGCACATATTGCTACATTAAGATGCCTTTCGGCCTTAAAAATGTTGTGGCAACCTACCAACATGCCATGATCCACATTTTTTGTGACCTTATCCACAAAATATTTAAAACCTATGCGGATGATCTCCTTGTCAAATCCAAGCATTGTGAAGATCATTTTCGTGACCTAGCTATCATCCTTGAGTAGCTAATCTAGTACCACGTCAAGCTTAATCCCAAAGAGTGTGTTTTCGGTGTTACATCCGACAAGCTTTTAGGATTTTTGGTCTTTAGACAAGGGATTGATGTAGATCCTTCCAAGATCAAAGCCATTATGGGCATGCCAAACTAGTATCTATCCCTCATATTCACAATTACATTAGGGAAGTTTGTGTCATTTTAGAGATTTGTTCCCAAATTGGCATATCGAACTTATTCGGTAAATTCCCTTGTCAAGAAAGCTGTCATTCTTGAATGGACCGATGCTTTTCAAAATGCTTTTGATAACATGAAGAAATATTTTCTCCAACCTCCCAAATTACAACCTTCCTCTAATGATCCCCATCTCATCTTGTACACATCTTCTACCCCCATCTTAGTTGGAGCAATGCTTGCACACCAAGATGAGTCTAGCAAGGAATATGCCATTTATTACATTAGTTGCGCTTTGATTGATAATAAGACTCAATATACTAAGATTGAACGTGAATGTTGTGCCTTTTATTTTGTTGCTGAAAACTTCGTCGATACATGTTTCATGAGACAACGTATGTCATTGTCCATTTGGATCCCCTCGGCCATTTCTTCTCTAAGGCATTTTTTCCTAGAGATAAAATTGACAAATGGATGACTTTCTTGATGGATTTTGACCTTAAGATCATTACTCAAAAATCAATCAAGGGGCAAGTGATTGCCAAACAACTTGCCACCACAACCCTTCTTACCCAATGGCACATTCATGATACTGTTCCTGCTGAAGGCGTCCTCTTCATCAAAGGTGCCGACCAAGCCATAACCCTTAAAGACTACTTTCACAATTTCATAGTTGATCTCAAGGCCCAAGCCTCGAAGAGACTGAAATTCAAGTATTTAAACCCAAATCAACCAATAAAACTGAACGTGAATAACATCCTAATGTCATGATCGACTTGCACAAGAACACTTGGACTCTCCACTTTGACCGAGCCAAGTGGTTTGTAAGGAGCTAGAGCAGGATGTGTCCTTTTCAATCCCTTTGGAAAAATCATTCATTTAGCTTTTCGATTAGACTTCGATGCTACCAATAACATGGTTGAATACAAAGCTTTGTACTTGGTTCGCAAGCAAACATCAACCTTGATATCTCTAATTTACATGCTTTAGGTGATTCTCAACTTGTATGTCACCAAATCAATGGCGCCTACCAATGCAAAAGTGAGAACCTTAAAGCATATCATGACTTTGCTAGAAACCTTGTTATAGAATTCACATCTTTCACTATCGAGGCAATCCAAAGAGAATGAAACACTGTCGCTGACTCTTGCCTCTTCAACTTCCCTTTTTCACCCACATAAAGCATTACATTATGATCAATTTCTCATTCAGATGCGGAAATCCCTTTGTATCCTAGCGCCTAAGGACGATTCTCTCATTTGTCACATCGAGACTGCCACCACTCAACAAAGCCATTGGTATGCAAACATCATCCAATATTTTGAACATCAAACTTATCCCCTTGAGGCTGACTCTTGTGAAAGGACTAGAATTTGAAAGCAAGCCTTCACGTTTGTCCTTAATGATAATATCCTTTACTATCGTAACTTTGAGGACACCTTGCTCTAATATGTTACTAAAGGTGAGGTCTCTCTTCTTCTTGAGGAAGCACATGGGGGTGTTTGCAGAGGTCATTGTAGTGGACACACTACAGCTTGTAAATGCCTATGCATGGGTAATAATTGGCCAACACTTGAAAATGACGCGATCACATTTGTTAAGAAGTGTAATCCTTGCCAATTACATCATGATTTTATTCATTCTCCTTCGGTCGAGCTTCAAACACCATAATCTCTTTGGCTGTTCTCTATGTGGAGATTAGATCTCATCGGCAAGTTGCCTTGATTGCAAGATGGCCATGTTTTTATTATCAATGCCACCAAGTACTTTACCAAGTGTGTAGAAGCTATGTTCCTTGCTAATGTTACTGGTGTTACCATTTTCAAATTCATCCTTAACCAAATCATTTGTCACTTTTGGATGTTCTTGGGAATTTCAAGAACAAGGAGATGAAACAACTTTGCTCAAAGTTAAAAATTTACCCACAAATTTTCCTCTCCTTATCATCCTTAGTGCAATTGTCAAGTTGAAGCAACCAACAAGATCCTTAACAAGATTTTGTAGAAGACTATTAAAGATTCTTGTATTGATTGGCATCTCAAACTCCATCCTGCACTTTGGGCTTATTGCACTAGTATTTGTACTACCACTAGGGGAACTCCATTTTCTCTAGTCTATGGTTCCAAAGCCGTCTTGCCGCAAGAAGTGGAGTTACCTTCATGCACATTTCTCTTCATGAAACTATCCTCAATGAAGAGCTTTGTGAAGCCTATCTTTACGCTTTAGATCTCCTTGATGAGAGACACATGAGTGCTCTTTTGACACATTCAACAAGATAAAACTTGCATCACTAAGCAACACAACAAGAAAGTCAAAGTTATAAATTTTGGGGTTGGCATTTAGTGTTGAAATAGGGTTACACCCACAACATAGAGGATAAATATGCCAAAATGTGGTGGGGTCCTTACCTTATCAAAGATATCCTTAGACCTAACACTTGTAGATTGCAAACTAACAAAGGACACATTTGCAAAGAGCCAACCAATGCTTAGTTTTTGAAAAGTATTATGCTTGACATTTATCCTTCTAATTTTTTTTTGGTCCATGCTTTTCATTTGCTGTACATATCTCTTACTTGTTTATAATTAATTTATTTTCTTTTAGGCTAACGTTGCTTGCAAGTTTTTCTCTAACTCTGTTATGTTGCAACTTAGTTTCATTTATCTACACTTTAGGTTTTTGATCACCTACCTTAGCATTGCCTCTGGGCTGTCTTTTCCTTATCTTGCACTCTTAATTTTGACATCTTATCAACTATTATATTTGTGCCTCTTGGCTTTTCAGTTTGTGAGTTGCATGGTAAGACCTTGGGTGAATACAACCAGGGCCTCCTCACAAACACCCATCCTCTATCCTCCTTGCCTTGGTTTTACTACTATTTTGTGCACCTTCATAGCCTTGTTGTTACCTTCATTCCGCCTTCGGGCATCCTTTACACTTATTTTCATGCCTTTTGGATTTTTCAGTTTGTGAGTTGCATGGTAAGACCTTAGGGAATATACCCAGGTCCTCTTCACAAACACCCATTCCCCTTTATTACCTTTTGATCCTACTCTTGTTTCCAACCTTAGCTAGGTGTTTTCTTCGAAAGATAAGGCAATGGTCAAGAGTGGGGTCTTGTCGCTTAGAGTCAGTTATATTCTATTGTGGCAAAACTATTGTAGTCTATCCACATTTTTTTCATCCATATTTTATCTTTTTTTATGATGAAAGTCTCAAACCTATCTGTCATTGTATCGTCTCCCTATGCACTTTTTTGGTGATTGGGGTAACCCACTTGTTATCATGTGCATCTCTATTTTCCCTATTTTCCACCTCCTTTTGGGCACACCAAGGTTGGTTTTAAGAGTACTTCTGATGTTTATTATTTCTATATAATGTATCATTCAATGTGTGTTATATATTAGAAATGATGTGAGAATATACTTTAAAGTAAGATTCATTATATAGCTGCCATTTTTCCCAATCTAAACATCTAAATGAATTGTTTAGAATACCAGTTACCATGTAGTCTTCATTGGTATCTTGCACCCGTGGCTGATCTGTATTGGTATCATACATATTAATGACTTATATAATATAGCTGAAAACCTTGTCATATACTTTGCATCTTTTTTCTGGGAGAACAGTTTATCTGTCTAATCTTTCACTGCTATATTATTGTATATTTTTATCATCATTATTCTGCCAACTCTACATATTAAATTTCTTTCCATGCGGTTGATATTATTTTGTTATTCGGGACAGCCAGCGGACAAGTATCCAAATATATTCTCAAAGAACTCGTTGTTTGGAAGGTACTTTTAAAAAACCTTGATTGGATCTCTAGTATTTCCTAATTTCACCAAATAATTGTCTGATTTTCATCGTAATTATTTTGAAATGGATACTTTATTTCAATAGTGTATACGTTGTCTTGCTAATGCATGTGCCTCAAAATGTGCAGGTTTCCATATCTTTTACCGTGTCTTTGTATCTCAGCCGTTGCAGTTTTAGTTTTTATATCTACATTCTGGCTTCCTGTAAGTTTAAGTGACTTGATTTTCATAGGGATTTTAAAATTACCCATCCTTGTGACTTGTTTTGGTATTCCAAATGTTATCAATTTTTATTGTTCATTTTGGTGAGGAGATTATAGGGTGCAATTTAGAACATATTTTACTTGAGCTGTAAAATGTTATCAATTATAATTGTTCATGCTGTTGAGGACATTGTAGTGTGCAATTTAGAACTTATTTGATTTTTATTTTTAACTGTAAAATACAACTGGCAAAAGGATTTGCAATATTTGCAAAGTGATCATGAGCGTATATGAGTTAGGCATACATAATATTCCAAGATAGGAGCAACAATAGTAGTGATTTGTTTGGGCCATTTCCAACCAGTGGATTGTGCTACATTTGAAAGGGCAACCAATCTCTGTGTGGTGTCATTGTCTTTGGAGTGGATCTAGTGTTTACATAGATGCATTAGTGTTGCAAAGTTCAATTATTGAAGGTTGACATTGTTGGTTCCCAAAACCACTCCCTTGTTTCATCCCACTTCTTGGCAAGGCAGCTTGTCAATTCTTACTCTCAAGCATTCATATGGACTAGGTGAAATGTTGGATGGAGGACAATCACTAAGATAGGGTCTAATCTTCTCACTTCAGGGTTTGCAAGGCCTAGGGGGCTTCCTTTACAGTCCAACAATCTAAGATGGAATTCACTCACTTTACCCACAAATATATAGCTAATGAATGCAACCCATGATGCTTACTGGTCCTATTGACTGTCACTAACACAATAAGCACACAATCATCAAAAAAACACTAGACATGGATAATTTGCAAAAAATAAAGAGAGCACCTAACTTTACTGACAACACCTCAAAGGTCCTTATAATTGACTAAGATGAATGAAGCTATGTGCTGATTCAAAGCTCCCTTGAGAAGATAAATGATCTTTACATATACTTGTATCAGATTCTCATAAACATAAAAGAAAACAATCAATGAAAGTTGATCTAAATTTCTAGAATAGTGCCTCATCCATTGGGAAATTAACACATTCTATCACACTACTTTTACGCATTTTTTAAATATTAATCTCACACAATTCTACACGAATTGTAAAAGACTAACCAACTGATATGCATGAAAACATTTGTCCTTGCACAAAACTTATATGGATCATTTGAAGTATCAATTTCACATGCCAAAGGAAAGACTGAAATCACCACAATTTTAAGCCCTAAGGTGCTGCATGAAGCAAGTCTAAGATCAAATTACAAAGTATAGTACATGGATCTTTTACATTAACATCAACAAATTCATCACACATGGATTTGATGTGCTACAACCTTATCCGAACTCTGTAGGACCTAAGATCTTCATGAGCTTTGAGCATCTCCAAAAAATTCTTCCATGACCTGGAACATGATATGAAACTACTCAGCAACTAGACATATGCAAGCATGACGACTAAAAGGAGGAAAAATATTCCTAGAACAAAATCATGCCTAGTAAAATGGAAAAAGATCTGTATTGTAGGCAGGCTCCATCCTTTTATAGCTTTGAGACAAATGTATAAGATCCTCTTGATGCACATGACAGTTGTCCTTCCACCATCTTTTGTTGCAGCTTCTCATAACCTCTACTTTGCCCAAAACGACTTCCTATGCAAAATACCACGTGTGTGGGGTCTTACAACAAACTCAATGTGCAAACTTAGTGAATAAAGACATTGTTGTATGAGAATCACATGGGTAGTTTCAAAAGCTATGACATCAATTTTACACAATGGATGTCATTTATGGATAGTAATCAACATAAACTATTCAATGTGGCTATGCAAAACACACATAGATAAGAAAACAAGTGAGCATGAATCATACTTAATCTGATGACTTTACAAAGGCCTTTTGCAGCTTAGCCCAATCTATATCTGGTGGCCTAGACACTTTGGCAACAAAATCAGCATCCTTTTATCTGTTTCATGTTCACTTTTTTATGAGTTCCATATGATTGGATTGGATCAAGTCTTTTTCTGTGTGCATTTTCTCTTCCTTGAATACCTTTCCAAACTTATTGATGAGGGTCTTAGTGTTTTGCTACTACTCTCATTTATTTTTCAAACTGTAACCTGAGCTGTATGGAGAGGGCATACCTCTGAATATTTTATCATTCATGTCCGCTCGAGCTTTCAAAGCCTTTTCTTTTGCCTTATCTAACTGAATTTTTATTCTTCTCACAGTGGGTATAACTTTGATTATTTTTGTTATATTTTCTTTAATCCACGGGCTTCATCTCACCTGATGTTACAAGTTCTGTGTCACTCTTGGTTTCAAGGCTGAATTTCAACACGTTAACATGTGTTTGTCTAGAGATCCATTTGTCATGGATAGCCCCAACTTGTTCCAAATTCTGGCTGCTCGGCTTGGAATTGGCTTTCCTGCCTTGATAATCTCCCAAATGCTTTCTGTTAAGAGTATGTATGGTCCCTATTTTAGGTTCAAGGAATGCTAGAATGGTTTTCTTGTAATGTGCATCCGATGCCATTTTCTCCCTCTCTTTATCAATCAAAGCATTCCTTGGCCTTTCCAATTGGCTCTTCAATTCTGCAGTATCAGGGTCTATAGGTTGAACTGGTTAAAGCTGAGTTGAAACATTTTGCATTATCGATGCTCCATGACTCTTTGCTGATAGCAATTCCTTTTTCAGCTGGTTGTTATTCTTGTGAGCTGCTTGCAAGGCTTGTTGCAATGATATGTTTTCATGTTTGATCTTGGCACACTCCTCGAGCTGTTTGGCTTGGTTTTCAAACAGTTTTGTATTGGCAACAGTGGATGTTGCATGCTAAAAAATCTTCTCTATTGATTGGCTGGTTGACATGTCCCCCATTTTGATCAACTGTAGAGTACTTGTGAAATCTTTAGCCTTCATCTCATATGTAGGTTTTTTTATGTATGGGAGCCACTGTCCACTCTGCAAGTATACCCCGAACAACATCAAACTTGGTGCCATGAAAAGTTTTTGCAATTTGCCTAGAAGTGTCAACACCAAAGCTTTTAGTAGGGTTTTCTTATTTCATGATTATATGTATTACTAATGCCCTTTCAGGATCCCACCTTGGTAAAATCATCATTTTTGTTTTCTTTCAAAACTTATTTTGCCATCTCTGCAGTGACATTTAATTGGGATCTCCACT
Source organism: Torreya grandis (assembly GCA_037957365.1). Lineage (NCBI taxonomy): Eukaryota > Viridiplantae > Streptophyta > Pinopsida > Cupressales > Taxaceae > Torreya > Torreya grandis. Next base: position 2,442,577 of record JARHVA010001318.1, on the reverse strand, counting down.
TGTTTTGTATCAGAGGTATAATAGAAATCTGATGTAGTTTCTTCTGTTGTTTCTTCCCAGGTTGTTTCAATGAGAGCATTTTATACTAATGGCTGATTTTCTTTTGTACTGTTTTAATTATTTTGGATTTGGGGTCGTAAAATAGTGTAAAGCTAGGGCTGATTCAAATTATGTAAAATAAAGCACTAACATACAAATCCAAAAAGAAAACGGGTAGATTGATATTGCAATTGGACGTTTTGAAATTGACAAACCAAAGTGGGGAGATGTACTTTAGCACATTTCTGTATTTGATCCCTCAACATAATCGTCACTAATTTTGGAAATGCTTTGTGTATGCTCTATCATGATCATATAAGGAGACAATTGCTCAAACCCTGTTTGGATGATGCCGGTGAAACTGTGATGCCTACATCGATTGATACTGACTTGGTCCTGCCGATAGTGTCCCTGTAGATTGTGTAGGTTTGTAACTCCTCAGACCCCTACGCCCACGTCTATAAATGCTCTCTGTGGCTGCACTCACCTTTGGTCACGTGCATTGATCTCTATTTTCCTTCTCCTTCCTTTAAAACCCTAATCACACTTTTGACCACAAGTTGACTTTGAAAAATGGGTTAACTCTTTGGATTGGACAGCCCCAACTACACTCTGCTGAATGAGTGAGTGCTGTCTATGTTCCAATACTCCGAAGAGGCTCAAACCGCACATGATTTTCCCATTTGCAACATCGAGATCACTCTAGAATGCAATGCAATTTTTGGCTTTTGACACTTGGCACCATGTAACTTTGCTTTTCATTTGTATTTAGACTTGGCTCTAGGGCTGCTCATTTGCGAGGTTTTCAGATTTGTATGCCTTTGTGATAATATCTTAAGAGCGTGCTAGTGGATTTCTCAAGTTTGTTATGACTTGCCCAGATGTTGCTAGGTGAGTATAACCTTATGATCGATTTTTATTTATAGTTGACTCTTTTATTTCTCACAATGATTGATCCATAAAATATGTGTAGGCTGACCTAATGGAGACTCCCCAATTTGAAAAATAGCTGTTGGATGTTCTTGGACATTGTTGATACTTGATAGAGGCAAACACTTGTAGTAAACCGTAACTGCCCAATTATTGTTGGTACTGTCCTAGGAGTGAAAATTAGTGATCTGAGATATGGAGAAGGTATGGTTGGATTATGGAATGCTTTTTACAGATTAGGCTGCTTCTAAATATGTGTATTCGACTGTAATGTCCCCATCCGTGGAGTAGCCAGAAATGACCCATTTAGCCTATTTAATTCTCGTAGACTAATTTCGGGCTTTAATAGGAAAAAAATTAATTAATTAAATAATGTTATCCAATTAAGTAAATTTTTGAATGACTTTATTTTAATTAATTTAATAAAGTGACTTAAATGTTTTAAAAGAGAAATATTATAAAGTCAATTTATAAATGCATTAAATGATATATTTTGAGCAGGAAATTAAAAAAAGTAACTTTGGGAAAGTTCTATGGGAAATTATAAAAAGAGATTTGAAAGCTTATTTTGGACATGCTTGTTTATTTTTCTAGTGTGGAATTTGAGCTTTGAGCTTGAGCAAACCCTAGGACGAAATACCTAAGGGTATGGGTTTTGGTAGTGAAACATCTACCGTAGTTGATTGCCGGTGGAATCACATAGGTTTCACGCAGGTGGATAGCGATTGCATAATTTGTGAAATCTTGCAGGCAAGACAAATTATGTTAATATTCATAGGTGGAAGAATCAGAGAAATTAGCAGGGTGAAGGTTTGAGGAATTTGCAGATTGAAATAAATAAAATATTATATATATTTATTTGTTGAGCATATACACCCAGTCGTACATCCTTATGAAGTTCCAAAGAGAACCGTACACTTCCCATAGACCATTGGCAGGAGAAACGATACAAGCAAAATGGGAGTAAGCTTCAAGGAAATCCATGTAGGCTCAAAAATGACTTGTCAAACCCTGAGGTACTGTTGTCAACCTGGAGCTGCGCCTTGATTCGAAGACGTGCACAAAATGGCCAGTCCTCTATCCGGCTGAAACAATGGGATCTCCTCACAAGGGTGGGTGCCTCAACGGTGAGAAGAACCTCCAGAGAAGGCTGGTTCCTGTATGATGTATCAATGAGGATCTCTACTCTATGTTGCGGACTATCATGGAAAAGGGAGAAGGAAACTTAAAGGGGAAATCCTACCTAAAAGGGGGTGATACACCATAAATTTGATCCACTCAACTTGGAACATTGAACACTGAACGAACAAGGGAAAATGAAGACCTATGATTTCAATCAATCACTTATGCATAAATATTTCATGAATAGGTTCGATCCAATGACCAAAACCTGAGGGAAAACGATGGAGAGAGGTCCGATATAAGACACTTTGCAGCCACTTAACATCCACTTACAGCTTCAGCAAAAGACATAAAGAACACTTTAACATGACTTGCATAAGGATAATCTAGCAACTAGGTATGAATCATAATTTGGGAAGGGAGAGAAATCTACCACTTATGCAAATTGCTGAAGAAATATACACTATGCCAACACTTGAAATCTGAAAGTACAGTCCTATTGATCGAAGAGGTTATACAACTCACCAATGGCAGAGTTTGGTTTGTGAAACCAAGACTCTGCCATTGGTGAGTTGTGTAACCTCTTCGATCAATAGAAGGACTGTACTTTCAGATTTCAAGTGTTGGCATAGTGTATATTTCATTCAGCAATTTGCATAAGTGGTAGATTTCTCTCCCTTCCCAAATTTTGGTTCATACCTAGTTGCTAGATTATCCTTATGCAGGTCATGTTAAAGTGTTCTTTATGTCTTTTGCTGAAGCTATAAGTGGATGTTAGGTGGCTGCAAAGTGTCTTTTATTAGACCTCTCTCCATCGTTTTCCCTCATGTCTTGGGTCATTGGATCGAACCTCTTTATGAAATATTTATGCATAAGTGATTGATTGAAATCTAAGGTCTTCCTTTTCTCTTGTTCGTTCAGTGTTCAAAATTCCAAGTTGAGTGGATCAAACTTCTAGTGTATCACCCCCTTTTAGGTAGGATTTCCCCTTTAAGTTTCCTTCTCCCTTTTCCACGGTAGTCCGCAGCATAGAGTAGAGATTCTCATTGATACATCATACAGGAAACAACCTTCTCTGGAGGTTCTTCTCACCGTTGAGGCACCCACCCTCGTGAGAAGATCCCATTGTTTCAGTCGGATAGAGGACTGGCCATTTCGTGCACGTCTTCGAATCAGGACACAGCTCCAGGTTGACAACAGTTTTTGGCACGCCCGGTGGGACCTATTGTAGTTGGTCTTGATGAAATTGCAGTTGTAGCAGTGTCCTTCAAAAAGTATTTGGTGATTCCAAGTGCAAACAATTGCTTCTAACAGTTCAGGGACATCTTCCATGTAAGTCTATTTTTATTGCATTATCGTGAATGAATTTTGATCGCTGTGTATGAAGAGAATTCCTATGCTATGTTTCCTTATCAGCGTAATGATGGGTCATCCCAGCTTGGTCATGATACCTATGAACCTCTTTATGAGCCTAATCAGCCTTATCAAGAGTATTATTAAAGCTATGTTGAGCCTTATCAAGTTTCTCATGAACTTTATTATCAAGAGCGTGAATCTTACCTTCCTTGTGAACCATATCAGTCTCAGGACCGGATTTCATCTTTCCCATATGGCTATGATGTTGCATATGAGCAGTATTGCCTTCAAGAAAAAATGAATGAGATAGAGCTCAGAATACTAGCATATGCAAGAAAGGTTTGTTCTAACTCTCAGTATGAGGAAGTGAATGGTCTATTTCGAAATGTGTCCAATGATCTAGAAGAGATAAATGGACTATGTATTCTTGTATTGGAAAAGATGGAGGCTTGGGAAAGACAGAAAATTGAGTTAAACCAATTGTCTACAAAGGGCTATTGTGCTTCTTATTCTCATGAAGTTCTTAACCATGCCCAGTGTGTGCTAAGGGAGCTTCTTAGTTGGAGTCAAGAGCCTATTCAAGAGCATATTCAAAAGCCTATTCAAGTGACTATTCATGAGACTAAACCTTCCTATAGTCCCCTTTCCTCACCAATCATCCCTCAAGCTCAAGTTGTCTGGGAAGACAAGCAGGTTTCAGACTTTGATGAGGTAATGGCCAAGTGGAAGGAACAAAATATAGAGGTCTTTAAGAGTTTCTCTTTCCCTCCCCTCCAAAACTCCCTAGATAATTCCATTGCCCTCAAGATTCCAAAATCTGATCATGATCAACCTCCCATGCTTCATTTTCCCTTTCAAACAAATGAATTTCATCACCCTCCCACCATCCCCCTTCCTCAGGAGGAGCTTGTTCTTTGGAGGATTGAGAAAGAGGTTACATCTATAGGTCAAGTTCTTACAGAGTGTAGAAGATGCTTCAGGTGTGTTTGAGGAAGAATTTCCTATTGATACTTCACTTGAGGTTGTAATTGAGCATCCAATTATAGTTGAGAGTGAGAAGACTGATCTTGATGTAGAACTTCAAGACGAGCTAGTACAAATTGAAGTCATACATGAGTTACGGGTATCTCTTATTGAGAAGGATCCAGATAGCGTGACAGCTGATTCAGTTCAAATAGATCAAAATGAGGAACAAAAAGATGATTGGCAGCTGTACCTTGAATCTCTACAAGAGATTGAAGAGCTTTGTATGGATATGATGGCTATTAAAAAACATGTTTATGAGAAATTTGATTAAGAATCACCTATTCAAGGTCACAGTAAAGATTGGGTTGCCTACTCAAAGCTCCTTGAAGAGCTGGATGAACTTGCAGCAGTCAATAAGCACGATGTGGTCACTCAAAAACCATGCATAGATGAGGTATCACTTGATAAGGTGGTAGATGACAAGCAATCTGAAATAGATCAAGAGGTACTTGATGAGTTTGTCTTTGTTGCTGTTGATGACTTATTTGAGAAGATGCTGATACAGTTGATGGACAAGGCAAATGCCTTATCAAAGGTTATGATTAATAAACATCCTGCTTTGCAACTTGTACCATCTCTTAGGAGTGAGTTCAAGAATTTCCTATTTGATCCAGACAGATCATGCTTTATCATGGTTAGCTAGGTTATTTAGCTGTTTTGGCTTTCCTCCAAGTGTTGTTCAAGCACAGTAGTTTGCTTCAATTTTGTTCCAATAAGTGCTTGTTTGCACATTTGCTTCTTAGTTAGTTTTCTGCTTTCGTGTGTTTCCCTTCTTATTTTGAAGGAGGAGGTTACTTTAGCGATGATTAGAGGAGATTTTCATTCAAAAATCATGTTCACCATTGGGGAATTCAAATAGCGTCTATATATGGTCTAAGTTCTCAAGCATAGCAGGCATGCTGAGCTAGCTGAGTCGCAATAAATGTTGACAATTCTTCCACAAGCCAGATTGTCTCTCGCCATTTTGAAAATGCACGTCTCTAGCCAGGAAGACAAAATACATTTGTTTTTCTTTGTTAAGGGCCTTTACTGCAAAAGGATGAATTCCTTCGGAGTTTTGTCCGAAGGAATGGTGTTCATCAAAGAAGGCTAAGCCAAGGAAATAACAAATCAACAAAGAGCCTAAGACGAAGGAATTCCTTCGGAGAATCCAAAAGTCCGCACAAAAGGCAAGGAAAAGCCAAGGATTAATTTGGAAGGGTCATTTTCAAGAAACCCGAAGGGCAGGGTACCCTTCGAAAAAGGTCATTTTCAACAATCTCGAAGGGTACCTACCCTTCGGGAAGGTGTAGGAACAAATTCGGGACCTTTGCAAAAACCCGGGTGCCCTACAATTTTTTCGAAAGGCACAGAGGGAGAGCCACTAGCCCTTGCGGAGGGCACTTGGTTGGTGACAGGACCACTGTGACTTTCCCGAACGGCATTTCGCAGGCAAAGAGCAAAGGACAAAGGGATAATTCCTTCGGACAAAAGTCTAAAGAAATTTGGAGAAATAAACAAGGGAATGGTTCAAGCAAAAGGCCGAAGCAATTCTTTCGGGTATTTTGCCCAAAAGAAAAGAGAGAACAAAGTGGTCAAGCTTCGGACTTTTTGTTCGAAGACGAATGCCAGAGGAAAATGAAGGGGTAAGACAGCAGTCCGAAAGAATTCTTTGGGGAGATTTATCCGAATAAAAGAAAGACACATAATTTCGAAGGCCAAAGGAAGAGACCGAGATAATTCTTGCAGACATTTTGCCCGCGGGAAAATGACTTAATAGGAGAAGCAGATAACAAAAGCAAAAGAAGGATTAATTCCTTCGGACTTTTTCCTTCGGACAAAAAGTCGGAAGAAATTCGGACAAAGCCCCTTCAATAAAATCCGAAGGAATTAAGCCGAGACACCCAAAAGTAATAGTTTTTGGACTGTGCAAAAGTGGAAATAAGAGAAGTCCGAAGGAAATTGCCAAATATAGAATCCCGCCAGAAATAGACAGGAACAGGCAGACCAGAACAGGGTAAAATACATGCAAACGGGAGCTATTTTCGAACATCAGTCAGAGCTTCAATTGACTAGTTATTGAAGTCCTGCTCGTCTCCAGATCATCTCACGCATCCAAGGGTCCAACTCAGTGTCAACCGAAGTTCCAAATTCGAATGTCGAGTTGACTGTTCCAGATTTAGAGTTGACTAATTGTTAAACGCCGCATCCACTAGGAGCTTTCCATGCGAGGGAGAATGATCTCTTCGACCAACTTAGCTTGCCAAGTAGTCAACTCAGCGGATCTCTTCGTCCAACTCAACTTTTCAAACGTTCCAATTCGGCATCAAACAACTCACGTAGAGTTCTAAAATTAAAATTGGCGTGGATTTCCGTGCAAAGAGAGGTGGTCGGTTCATAACAAAGACAAGTTAACTTCCTCAAGCGCAAGAAGCTTCATGCAAAGACAAAAGAAAACATATTTTATTGAAAGGCCAAGACAACATTGAGTTAACCTAAGTAAATCCTTCTCTTCAATTTTCAACGCCAATCTTCGGCCTTTTGTAATTCACTCTATAAAATGACTTTCAACGTTGATTAAAAATCATCCAATCTCTCTTGGTTAGACCAGACTCTGCCATTGGTGAGTTGTGTAACCTCTTCGATCAATAGAAGGACTATACTTTCAGATTTTAAGTGTTGGCATAGTGTATATTTCATTCAGCAATTTGCATAAGTGGTAGATTTCTCTCCCTTCCCAAATTCTGGTTCATACCTAATTGCTAGATTATTCTTATGCAGATCATGTTAAAGTGTTCTTTATGTCTTTTGCTGAAGCTCGAAGTGTGCAAAGTGTCTTTTATCAGATCTCTCTCCATCGTTTTCCCTCATGTCTTGGGTCATTGGATCGAACCTCTTCATGAAATATTTATGCATAGGTGATTGATTGAAATCTAAGGCATTCTTTTTCCCTTGTTCGTTTAGCGTTCAAAATTCCAAGTTGAGTGGATCAAACTTCTGGTGTATCACCCCCTTTTAGGTAGGATTTCCCCTTTAAGTTTCCTTCTCCCTCTTCCACGGTAGTCTGTAGCATAGAGTAGAGATCCTCATTGATACATCATACAGGAACCAGCCTTCTTTGGAGGTTCTTCTCACTGTTGAGGCACCCACCCTCGTGAGAAGATCCCATTGTTTCAGCCGGATAGAGGACTGGCCATTTTGTGCACGTCTTCAAATCAGGGCGCAACTCCAGGTTGACAACAAGTACCATCAAGGGAGTCGTAACAATTGTTTGGAGGCTTAGAAACTTTTAAAGGTTCCAGCGTAGCATTTGGTGGGTCCCTCAGGGACATCTCAGTAGTAAAAAAAGAGCCGCCACCCTTATACTAGCTGTTGTACATTTTAAGAGGAGGCCATACTTATAAATTGAGGGAGCATCTTTCTTGGTCATTACTTGGAATGTTTGGTGAATCGATTGACATATTAGTTGCTGCCAATAAGCATCAATAGAGGTCAGCCTTGAACTTCAACATATGTATTTGATTTTTATAGATAAATATATATTTCTGGGTTTGCATCAGCAATGAAAGTTGTGTTTAGTATTTAGAAACACTGGAAAAAAAAAAAAACTCCCTTTCCTACATGATTTGAATTTATGATTTGTGAGATGGATGCTTGGCAATTGTTTGTCAGAGTGTCAATAACTCTCATAAAAAGTTGCAGTTGTTTTAATCAGTAAAAATCAGAATTCTCTATGTGCACAACTGTTTGACAAAATGCCCCTTTGAAACCTTTGGTCAATGGCATGATCTTATGGTGAATTTATGATTTAGAATGTTAGTTGTAGCAGTTCTAAGTGTTTGCATTCCAAAATACTCCATATATAATTACATGCAAAGTGTTTGACGAAATCCCTGCAAGTTAAAAATCAGAACTATTGCAAACTTGGAACAGAGTTTCTTGGTGGGGTTATTTTAGTGGTAGCAGAGCCGTGTATCCTGCTAGCCAGTAGGGATTTGTGCAAGTTTATGATAGCAGAAATTTCCTATGCAGCAGGGAGGGTCTCACAGGTATTATTTTAGACGGAGGGCAAACAATCCACCGGAACAACTAGAGATTGAAGAAGAAATTGCTATTGCAGATTTGTTCAGTGAGAGCGCTGTAGGTAACATGGGTGATAGGGATGATCAACAAAATCTTAGTACTATGCAAATTTTAAATGACTTGGCTAGAGGACAACAACAATTGGTTCAGTTGATCACTTAGATGATGCAAAACAATAATGGCATCAATGGTAATAATGGCAATAATGGAAACAATGGCAACCATGGAGAGGTAAGTAACACTAACATCCCCGCCAACAACAATTCCAGGGCAGCTAGTAGAACAACACCTAGACCTCTAATCCTTGATTTCTTAGAGGCACACCCAAGAGGAGAAGCAGGACAACAGGGGAATGGTGAAGGTTTTGCAAACTATTTGAGGGAATACCAATCATTAGGTGATGAATTTCATGCAACCATATCCTTAGCAAATTTTTGTCAGGGGAAGTACATGAACAGACCCAGAGGGGATAAGGGCAAGAAACTAACCAGGAGTTGCAATGTAGAGTGGGCAAGTTGTCCATTCCCAGTTATGATGGGTCCAACATGTGTACTACACATTTGTGGGTGCATAAATTAGACACATATTTTCAGTTTAACCCCATGTTGGAGACCAAAGCCATTAAGTATGCCACACTTCATTTGGATGGAGAAGCTCATGAGTGGTGGTACCATGGGTTAGTAACATTGGGGCATGACACTATTGCCTTATATGCTGATTTTCCTCATAGGTTGATTGACAGGTTCGATAAAAAGGACCCTAAGCTACTGGTAGTGAGTAGGACGAATCAGATGGGGAACCGACAGATGTGGAGAGACATCCATCGGAAGAAGAGAAGGGAGGAACCATTGCAACCCTTTCTGGTACTCCTAGGTATATTTCATTTAGAGTAAGAGGGGTCTTCAGGGGCAGCGAGTTACAGTTCTGATTGACAGTGGGGCAACCCACAACTTCATAAATGAGGTCTTAGTGGCCAAGAGGGGCTTACAAACAGAGGACTTCGAGGGCTTCACTGTGATGGTTGTAGATGGCTTCACCATGACTTGTACTAAGCGAATTCCACAGTTGAGCATAGCATTGGGTAATTACACAGTGATTGATGATTTTATGTAGTAGGCATTGGGGAGACCAATGTAGTCTTGGGAGTTCAGTGGTTACACTCTTTGGGGAAGTACTCGCAAAACTTTCAGACCATGGAGTTGAATTTTAGAATGGATGGAAAGAAGGTGGTCCTAAGGGGTGTGTCCAATGGTGCACCCAAGATTGTGACATCTAAGAGGATGGAGATTATATTTAGACATGGTAACGTTGCTTGGGCAGCCCGGTGTTCCATTTCTTCTAAAACCCTTTCTATTGGTGGACAATATCATGTCGATATACAATCCGTTTTGAATAAGCGCAGTGTGGTTTTTAGTGACATTCCTCCTAGGAGACCTCCTGACAGGGGTTTTGAGCATGTGATCGAGCTTGAGGAGGGCTCTAAGCCCATTATTACTACTTATCGGCATCCGAAGAGATTCAAAGAAGAGATTGAGAAAACGATTAAGGACTTATTGGATATGGGGCACATCAGGGCTTGCTCGAGTCCCTTTGCTTCTTCAGTTGCCCTGGTGAAGAAGAAAGACGGGACTATGTGAATGTGCATTGTTCATTGTGCACTCAATAAAAAGACTATAAAAACAAGTATTCGATTCCCAGGATCGATGAACTTTTGGATGAGGTGCATGGTGCAGTATATTTTTCGAAGATTGATCTTCGCTCTGGATACCATTAGATCAGATTTCGGGAGCAGGACATTCACAAAACAATATTTAGGTGTGTCATTATGGTCACTATGAGTTCCTGGTCATGCCCTTTGGATTGACCAATGCTCCCGCTACCTTTCAGTATTGCACGAATCACATTTTCAATAGACAACTGTGGAAGTTTTTACTGGTATTCTTTGATGATATTCTTATTTATAGCAAGACTTGGGAGGATCATCTCAGGGACCTTGATGAGGTGTGGGGCATCATGGAGGCACAATCTTTGTTTGCTAAAGCTTCCAAGTGTGAGTTTGGAATGACATAGATACTTTACTTGGGGCATGTGATTAGTGCGGATGGAGTGAAGGTCCATCAGGAGAATATTCAGGGTATATTAGATTGGCCACTGTCAAAGACACTAACAGAGTTGAGGGGATTCTTCAACCTTTGCAGTTACTACAAGGGGTTTATGAAGGGGTTCTCTCAGCTTGGTGCACCTCTTACAAATCTCACTAAGAAGGGAGCTTTCAAATGGACTAAGGAGTCTCAGCGCACATTTGACAAACTCAAGAAGGTAATGAGCACTTGTCCTATTTTGGCATTCCTTGATTTGTCTTAGTGCTTTTTGTTGGAGTGTGATGCTTCATGTGAGGGCATTGGAGTAGTACTTATGCAAAATAGGCACCCCATTGCTTACGAGAGCAGGAAGTTCCGTGATGCAGAGAGATTATATTCCATCTACGATAAGGAGATGCTTGCCATCATGCATTCATTGGCAAAATTCAGGGAATACTTGGTAGGTGGAAAATTTGTTAGAACAGACCATAATAGTTTGAAATACTTCTTGGAGTAGGACTTGAACGAGCGACAACAAAGGCGGGTCAACAAAATTCAGGCATATGACTTTGACATTGAGTATGTGAAAGGGAAGAGGAATATTGTAGCAGATGCTCTTTTCAGGAAATCCACTATATGCTCCTTGATGGAGATTTCCCCTGATTGGAAGGCTCACCTTTTAGTTGAGTATTCCAAAAATAGTTTTGCATGCGAGCTGATGGATGGCAGGATTTAGGATGACAGGTATAGGGTGGTAGATGAGGTCATTGTTGACGCTATGGAGTGCATCTTTGGCAAGGGATACTCAACGCCCTTCTTCCACGCGGCACAATGGAGACATTCCTCTTGTTGTGGGTGGCAAAACTGAGGAATGAATCTCTAGATTAGGGGCTAGCTCCCCTTGATGCACCTTGAGGCCCTGAAACTTTATTGCTAACAATTGGGGAGGTGAAGAGAGAGAAGGATACTATAAAACAAAACCTAACTAAAATGGTGATGCACCAAAACTGATTAGTGTGCTCAGCTTTCCCTACACTTTGCACCATAATGAGCGAACAAACACTTCATTTGAATGAGAAACTAACTGCATCAATGCTTCAACAAGGGGTTTTATGGAGGTATAAGGAGGAAGAACCTACCAGAGGTGTTCTAAAGACACGCTGTTGGGCAGTTGCTCACCTACGCCTATACTCTAATCTGGACACTTCTTGTTGAACTGCAGAAAAGAATTTGCAATGCACTAGATATGATGGCATAGACTTATGAAAGCATTAGAAGAAATGACTGAACATAAGACAATACACAGGGATATGCAAAAGTGCAAGCTCAAATGGAGGTAAAACGCTTTTTTTGATTAAAGGTAAATTATTTCAGGGCTTCGCCATACAAAGTTGAGAGATCCCCTTCCTCAAAAAGAGAAGCTACAATATATAGAGAACTTTGGAAAAAGATCCTTGACCCGTTAAGGGAATGAGGCCCATGCTGCTGTCGTCTCTCCTTAAATGCGCCTGTGAAGGCCATGCTGTAGGTGCTTTAGATATTGACTTTGCTGTCCGGGCTTGCAAGAGAATGGGTCGCTTTCCCTAGCAACTAACAAGGCCATCCCCCCCTTATGTTCTGGGCCATGCTCTCTTTTTAATGCTCGCGCAACTGGCTACTCATTAATGTTAAAACAAGGAAACACGGGCCGGTCCTTTGAATGTTTGCAACCAACTCTCTTAATGGTTATTCTATGGAGACTATTCCATTTGAAAACATTTACTTCTCCCGCTGACGATTCCTGTGCCACTTGGCTTGGTCCGATTCGTCCTTGCACGTGATTTGCTACGCCACCTAGAGCGTTCTGAGCGTTTGTCTTATATGTGCGTGGCTATGTTCTGGGTTACCCACTCTGTTTTTCTCTTTTCTTGTTATTTCTTGTCCTTTTTTTGGCAATTCGGGTTCTCGGGGCCATCTTTTTTCTCTCGGGCTCCTTCCTTGGCAGGTCGCTGAGTCTTCCTTCGGGCTTTCGGGCCTTTGAATTTCTTTGGGCAAAATGTCCGAAATTTTGTCCAAAGGAATTCTTCCTTTATGCTTGTCACTTTTGAAAACCCGCTTTTGACGACCCTTTAGGCCTCCGCTCATGAGTTCCTTCGGACAAAATGTTTGAAGGAATTCTTTCGGACATTTTCCCCGAAAGAATTGCTCTTTGGCTTTTCCCCAACAACTAACCCATCACTTTAAATTTGACGTCCACGGACCTGTCATCTCATTTGAAAACCAACGGCTATTTCCTTACCCTGAATTTGACGTTCGCGGGCCTGTCACCAGACATTTGAACTCCAACGGCTAGCTCATTACCTTAAAATTGATGTCTGTGGGCCTGTCACCCCCTTTGGCAATTCCTGCGGCTTTTTTGCAAATGGACTTTTTCGAAGGGAAAGTGACCCTTCGAAAAAATGAAAAGGTCCTCTTTTCATGGCCAAGTGCCCTCCGCAAGGGCACCTACCCTTCAGACTCTTCTCTTCCGAATTTCTTCGGCTTTCTTCACTTGTCGAATTTATTCTAACAAAATTTCCGAAAAAATATGTTCCTTGGGTGTTCCTCTTTGGATTTTCTTCGGACAAAATGTTCGAAGGAATTCTCCTTGCCCTGTCCAGTTTCCCGAAGGGCAAGTCCTTTTCGGGCTTTCTGCCTTGGCCTTTTCTTTCGACCATCTGCCCTCTTGAAGGACACTTTGAGCCCAAGGTTGCCCTTCGGGCTTTTATAATTGTCCATTTTGTCGATTTTCTACCTCCTGCAAGGGCTTTTCGGCCTCTAAGTCACCTTTCGGAAGAATTGCAAAGGCCCTGTTTGGCACCTAAGTGCCCTCCGCAAGGGTACCTACCCTTCGGACTTTTTGTAAAAGACCCCTGGGCCTTTGAACTTAGTCCATTTTGCCGATAAAAGGCCCTCTGAAGTAACTTACTTGCCCTGTTAAACCTTCAAGATCAAAATGAGTTTCAAGTTGAACTCTTGCTTGTCGGGCCCAAAGCACTTGGTAATCAGAAGAAGAAAAAAACTTGGTTTTTTCATGGAAAAAGCCCTGTCAAAGAAAAGCCCACAAGGCAGTTGTGGGATGAACTTGTCAAAACCTGGGCTAAAAGACCCTGCAAGGAAAAAGAAAGAGGGGTGTCCAATTTTGTCCTGCAGAACCAAAATTGGTCAACACATTTGATGATTCACAGGGGAAACATGCCTGCTATGCTTAAGAAGATCGGTGGCTTAAAGGTTCATTGGGCATGGAGTCAGGCTACAACTTGAAAAGCTAGCAATAACCTTGAAAAAACCTAAGAACCAATAAAGATTTTACCCCAAATGGTAAAGAAAACACACAGACAGCTAAAAACTACAGACGTGCATAAAAGCACCTACGGAAAACGAGAAAAAGATAGGGAAACTATGTACATAACAAGAGAAAGCTAGTGACAATGTTTAAGATATATCCCATTGACTGGGATATGCAGTTCTTCACCATCCAACTTGGAGAGTTGGAATGCATTATGTTGCTTGCATTGGGTGATGACATATGGGCCACTCCACAAGTCGTCAAACTTCGTGTGCCTTCCAGGTTTGGGTCGGTCTTCATCCCACTTCAAAACAATGTCACCTTCTGAGAAGCTTTTTGACGAAGATCTCTTGTCAAAATGTTTCTTTGTTTGCTGTTGGCGGTTGGTCATTGCATCCATGGCTTGGTCTCTTGCCTCTTGAAGCTCTATTAGTTCACAATATCTGACCTCCAGGGTGTCGCTCTCCTCCAATTGTAGCTGATGGGCAAGATCCAAGGCTGGTAACTCAAGTGAAATAGGAAGTCTAGCTTACCTTCCATACACAAGTGTGTATGGTGAATTGCCAACCTCCCTTTTTGGAGTGAACCTGTCTGTCCACAGAGCTACCTTCAGCTTGGCATGCCAAGTCCTTTGATTTTTTTCTATTCTCTGTTTAATGATCCTAATCAGGTTCTTATTTGTGGACTCAGCCAGCCCGTTCCCTTGTGGGTAGTAGTTGAAGTGCTGAGATAGATGCCATATCTTAATGCCCACTCAGTTGTCTTTGTTCCCAAGAAAGCCAATGCATTGTCCGAAATAATTGTGGCCGGGATGCCAAATCTCGTCCCTATGCCTTCGTAGAAATCTAGGACTGCGCTCTCATTGGCTTCAAAGCGACGGCTTCTACCCATCTCGCGAAATAATCTGTAGCAGTCAAGACCCACTTGTGGCTAGCACTAGGAGGGTTGATCATCTCTATGAAGTCCAAACCCCATTGCATGAACGACTGTTCCACTTGAATAGGATGTAGAGACATTGCAACCAACCGTTGTTTCCCATCAAAGAAAGCACATTTTTGACATCTCCTTACCCAAGCATGAGTGTCTCTGAACAAAGTGGGCCAAAAGTAACCAACCCTCATAATCCTTGCAGCTGTGGCCTTGGGAGCAAAGTGACCACCAGCTGGCCCATCATGAAACTTTGACAGTACCCTGTCGACTTGGTCTGAATCGATGCATCTCAAGAGTACCCTTGAAAAGTTCTTTTTGAACAACACTCCATCAACCCACACATAAGGAAGAGATTGGACCCTGAAATACCTCCTATTGGTTCTATCAAGACCTTGCGGACACTCACCAGTTCAAAGAAAATAAACCATGTCTTGTGCCCAGCTCTTCATGATTGTAGGTACTTCTGCTGCAACTTCATCATAGAGCACCAAGACGTCTTCCTTCAGCGCTTTGAAGTCTGTAGCGAGGTGTTCACACAACCCTTTTCCTTTTACCAGCTTTGTGGTCTTGATCTCCACATCGTACTCCATTACCTTGGTGATCCACCCTGCCCTTTTTTCATTCAAGTCATGGCTCAGCAAGAAATCTTTTACATTAGGATGTGGCACCATGACGTGAATCTTGCTATTAGACAACATATGTCTGAATTTTTTCAGGCTTCATATGACTGCAAGCGCTTGCTTCTCAACATATGTGTACCGCGCTTGCTTCTCAACATATGTGTACCGCGCTTGCTTTTCAACATATGTGTACCTAATCTCGTAGCCCTCTAAGCCCTGGCTGCAAAATGCGAGAGGCTGTTCCAAATTTTCACCATTCGCTTGAGTGAGCATAGTAGAGATTACCTCTTCATTGCCAAAGGTGTAGAGATTGAAGTCCTTGGAGAAGTCCGGACTAGTCAGGGTCGGAGCTTGGGCGATAGCTTGTTTGATACCCTCGAAGCTTTCTCTCCTCCTTGCTGTCCATGTAAACGTCTCGTCCTTCCTCAGCATGGAAGTTAGTGGCTTGCCCAGTTCAGCCAAATTGGGAATGAATCTCCTAATAAAGTTTATTTTGCCAAAGAAGCTTTGCAGGCCCTTCTTGTGTTTAGGCAAGGACAATGCCAAGATGGCATGCACTCTTTCCGGATCAATTGTCAAGGCCCCTTTTTAAATGACATGGCCTAGGAGTTTGCCTTTGTGAACAACAAACACACATTTCTTAGGGTTGAGAGAGATGACGAACTCCCTACACCTCTCGAAGATTTGCCTCTGGTGTTTCAGATGTTGCCCTGCCTCCTTGGAGAAGACTATCACATCATTGAGATAAACTAGAACAATGTCATTTATCAAACCTTGGAAAGCCATATCCATAGCTTGTTGGAAGGTAGCTCTAGCATTTGATAGTCCGAATGGCATCTTCCTGTAGGCGAAAGTTCCCCACTTGGTGGTGAAGGCTGTCTTGTACTGGTCGCAATCTTGCACCAAAATTTAATTGTACCCGGAGTACCCATCCAAGATGGAAAATCGTTCACTGCCTATCACCATTTGGAGAATCTGCTCCATACTTGGGAGGGGATAGTGATCTCTTAATGAGACTATTCAGGTCTCTGAAATCAACACACAATCTGATCTCCCCATTCTTCTTCCTAACGGGGGCCAAATTGGCCAGCAAAGAAGAGTGTTTGATAGGAAAGATGATCTTGGACTCATTCAACTTGGTGATCTCCTTCCTCATGAGAGGCTCAATCTTTGGATTGATTGGCCTTTGTTTTTGCTTGATGGGTTTGGCACCTTCTTCCAAATCAATGGTGTGTTGAGCCAATCTTGGGTCAAATCCCTTCAAATCGCCATACTCCCAAGCAAAGACATCGGCAAATTCTTGGCATAACATAATGAAAGCATGCCTTTCCTCATTGGTACATACCTTCCCAAGTGTGAGTAGTTTATCCTTGAATATCTCTACCCTTCTTAATTCTCTTTCTTGGTTGACATGCTTGCTTTGTCGCTCTTGAGTTGGTCATCTTCATTGAAGATGCTCTCAAGAGTGACCAAACCTTTAGGAAGTCTATTGGTCTTCAGCTAAACAATCTGTCCCTCATACTGCTGTTGCAGCTTGGATTGATTCCTAGAAGCGAACTCAGCGTCCTCTTGTAAGAAAAGTGCTATCTACTAGTCGCTGTCAAACACCTGCCAATTGATGACATTGTTCGGTATGGAGGGCCTCACTATCACCTTTAAATGGTGCTGATTGCTGTTCTGTCTCACCCCCTTGGGAATATCAAACTGAGCACCAATTGCTGCTAGTCTATCTACATGCTTGTTCTCCTCTCTTGGAATGGAAGTGATGTTGAAAGCAATGAAGCTCTCCATTAGGTCCCACGCCCTGTGTTTGTAAGACTTGAACAAGGGTTTTTGGTCAAGTTTTGACCCCTCACCTGGTTCACAATCAATTTGCTGTCTCCAAACACTTGCAATTCTTTGATTCCTCTTTTCCTTGCCCACTCTAAACCACGAACAAGAGATTCATATTTCGCCACGTTGCAAGTGCAGAGAACTGAAACCTGAAAGTTGAGAAATATTTTTCCTTTGAAGGTGAAACCAACATTGCTCCACCACCAGCGCCCAACTTGCTTCTAGATCCGTTAAAGAAAAGATGTCACAAACCACAACTCTCTTGGTTTGCCTTCATTAACTTTAGCATGAAAATATCTTTTTCATGCATATAGTAAACTCCAAGCCTTGCCTCTTCGATGAACTTGTAAGGATCATGCTCAAAATTGTCATTTCCCCATTCATCTAGGAGCAGGGCAACAACTCCTACAAGGGAAGATGATGGGGATTGGTCTACTTGGAGTTCTTCTTCATCAATGATGGCATAGCTGACATTCGCTGCCTTGGGCGAGTATGGCTCAAGGTGATCTTTGTGGATGGGCTTTGACTCAATCTTTATTTTGGTTCCATACTTCGTCCTAAAAACTATATAAGACCAATTTGCTGCTAAGTACCCACCTATCTTGAACGTGAAATCCTTGGATAAGCAAAGAGTGAAGTAAGGGGGAACATCTGCCACCACCACGTCATGGAGAATTGAGAAGGTTGGACAGGTATGGAGAGTTAGATTCAAGCCTCTTACCACTCCCAAGGTCTTGACTGGTGATCCATCCAACTGCAGAACTCCTTTGGTCATTTGTTCATATTTGAGTCCTAGCTTGTCAGCTATGCATTTGGGCATAACTGAGGTGCTTGCTCTGCTATCAATGATGCAATTGTGGACCAAGAAATTGCCAATAATCAAGGATAGATAAAAAGGAGGGACCTTCTCATCCTTCTTTGCTTGACCTCCCATGGGAGGAGCCCCATTCACTATCAACACATTATCAACGTTTGCTGAGATAACTTGTTCATTTAGCCCATGCAATTCCTTTTGGAGTATATCTTTTTGCCCTGGCATTGCTAAGGAATCCCACAATGAGATGTTCATGTGTAGCTTCTTCATTTGGTCCACCACATTGATCGAAGGATTGCCCCTTATTGAGTTCTCCTTAGGGACATTTGTAACTTGTGGTGCAACCCGAGGAGCTGAAGCTGCAACTGGCTGTCTGTAATTGGAAAACTTCTGATTTACTTGTGATAAAAGAGATGCTGCAGATGCTTGAGCTTCCTCCATAGCTCTTTTCTTGGACCTGGTGTTGGCTGCAACACAATCATTCTGATTATTTGTGCTCCCCACATAGTTGACTGCATAGAATTCCCCTTCCAGGTGGTTCATAAGAGTGGAATCAGATTGAGCCTGCCTATTGTCCATCCCAGGTTGTGTTGACACCTCAAAACTTGAGAATTGGGCTGCGTAATCACCTTGCGTGGTCAGGAATTGATTTGGTAACTCATTGGTATAAGCACCCTGTTCTTGACCATGCCCTAAGGGCGGATAATTTGACTGCTCCCGCACCAAATTATTTTGAGTGGGGACAAGAGCCTTGGAAGATGAAGGGGCATTTGGATTGTAGCTCTGATAAGGTCTTACTTGCGTAACCTGACCCTGCCTTTGATTATAATTCTGGAAGGGAGGCCTATTTGTATGCCCGAACTGTTGGTATCTTTGATTCGGTCTATAGCTTTGAGTTTGCTGCCTCCTGAGGGTAACTAATTCATTGGTAACACTTTGCAGTAGGCTCTTAACTTCATGGAGATCATTTGCAGGGGTAGCAACCGGCCTCTCTACACTAGGCAGAGGAGCTAAAGTGGGTGCAGTAGGCTGAATTAAGGGTTGCAGATCGAGAAAAAGTGGCATATGAGGTCTAGGAGCTATCTTTCCTGCTTTAACCAAACAATTTCTAGTAGCTATGGCTATTTCATAAGCAGCAGGTCGAACATGTCCACCCATGGACTGTATCATGATAACAATGTCACTATTCAAGGCCTTCAAGTAGTAAAGGAAGGCATAGCTTGGGGTTGGCCTCACTAGAATTGGGATTCTGTCCCAAGTCTTTTGGAACCTAGTGTTAAAATCCTGCATAAATTCATGTGGGGCTCTCTTCATTGTGGTCAATTGCTCTGCTAGAGACAAATGGTCACTTTTCTCCCCAAACCTATTTGTCAAGAGGGTCCCTAATTCATTCCATGAACCAATTGAATTTATAGGCAAGGTCCCATACCAGTCCAAAACTTTCCCTTTAAAAGACAAGGCCAACAACCTGATGGCTACATTTTCCTCAATGATATTATGGATGTTACAGAGGTTGGCTATGTTTCGGATATGCTCAATAGCAGTGATTGGGCCCTCTCGACTAAAGGGAGGAACACTCTTGAGAGCTGTCCCTGAAATTGGGTGATACCGCAGAAGGTTCAAAGGACTTTGACCATTGAAGGCCACAAAAGGTAAAGCCATCGCTGTGACATGATTCAACTGGGGTCTCCTTGTGTAGGTGTATTTTATAGCAGGTTTGAGAAAATGGTTTGCTGTGTAAGGGTGAGTAGTTGCAAACCTTAGCCTCTTTGCTAAGTTCAAAGGCAGCTCAACAAATTAAGAAAGAACACCCTTAGAAGATCTTGTGGTAACCTTAGGCATGGGATGTCAGGCTGATCGCTAACCAGAGATTGATTTTTCTGAAATGGAGTCGCTAGAGGTTGGATTATAGCTCTTTTTTTTAGATTTTTACAGTAACAAGATCAACACCAATCCTGAAACTCACAGGATGAAAACTTGTCCCACCAGGCTGCCAAAAACTATTGACGCTGTGGAGTGCACCCTCTGAAAGGGATACTTAGCTCCCTTCTTCCATGCGGCACAATGGAGACATTCCTCTTGCTGTGGGTGGCAAAACTGAGGAATGAATCTCTAAATTAGGGGCTAGCTCCCTTTGATGCACCTTGAGGCCCTGAAACTCTACTGCTAACAATGGGGGGGTGAAAAGAGAGGACACTATAAAACATAACCTAACTAAAATGGTGATGCACCAAAATTGATTGGTCTGCTCAACTTTCCCTACACTTTCACCAAAATGAGCAAACAGACACTTCATTTGAATGAGAAACTAAGTGCATCAATGCTTCAACAAGGGGTTTTATGATAAGGAGGAAGAACCTACTAGAGGTGTTCTAAAGACATGCTGTTGGGCAGTTGCTCACCTACGCCTATACTCTAATCCGGACACTTCTTGTTGACCTGTAGAAAAGAATTAGCAATGCACGAGATATGATGGCATAGACTTATGAAAGCATTAGAAGAACTGACTGAACATAAGACAATACATAGGGATATGCAAAAGTGCAAGCTCAAATGGAGGTAAAACACTTTTTTTGATTAAAGGTAAATTATTTTAGGGCTTCGCCATACAAAGTTGAGAGATCCTCTTTCTCAAAAAGAGAAGCTACAATATATAGAGAACTTTGAAAAAAGATCCTGGACCCATCAAGGGAATGAGGCCCATGCTGCTGTCGTCTCTCCTTAAATGCGCCTGTGAAGGCTATGCTGTAGGTGCTTTAGATATTGACTTTGCTGTCCGGTCCTGCAAGAGCATGGGTCGCTTCCCCTAACAACCGACAAGGCCATCCCCCCCTCATGTTTTGGGCCATGCTCTCTCTTTAATGCTCGTGCAACTGGCTACTCATTAATGTCAAAACAAGGAAACACAGACCGCTCCCTTGAATGTTTGCAACTAACTCTCTTAATGGTTATTCGGTGGAGACTATTCCGTTTGAAAACATTTACTTCTTTCGCTGACGATTCTTGTGTTACCTGGCCTAGTACGGTTCGTCCTTGCACGTGATTTGCTACGCCACCTAGAGCGTTCTGAGCGTTTGTCTTATATGTGTGTGGCTATGTTCTGGGTTACCCGCTCTGTTTTTCTCTTTTCTTGCTATTTCTTGTCTTTTTCCTGGGAATTCGGGCTCTCGGGGCTATCTTTTTTCTCTCGGGCTCCTTCCTTGGCGGGTCGCTGAGTCTTCCTTTGGGCTTCTGGGCCTTTGAATTTCTTTGAGCAAAATGTCCAAAGGAATTCTTCCTTTATGCTTGTCACTTTTGAAAACCCACTTTTGACGACCCTTTAGGCCTCCGCTCATGAGTTGCTTTGGACAAAATGTCCAAAGGAATTCTTTCGGACATTTTGTCCGAAAGAATTGCTCTTTGGTTTCTCGCCAATGACTAACCCATCATTTTAAATTTGACGTCCGTGGGCCTGTCATCTCATTTGAAAACCAACGGCTATTTCCTTACCCTGAATTTGATGTTCGCATTCGAACTCCAATGGCTAGCTCATTACCTTAAAATTGACGTCCGCGGGCCTGTCACCCCCTTTGGCAATTTCTACAGCTTTTTTGCAAACGGACTTTTTCGAAGGGAAAGTGACCCTTCGAAAAAATGAAAAGGTCATCTTTTCATGGCCAAGTGCCCTCCGCAAGGGCACCTACCCTTCAGACTCTTCTCTTCCGAATTTCTTCGGCTTTCTTCACTTGTCGAATTTATTCAGACAAAATGTCCGATGGAATTCCTTCGGACATTTTGTTCGAAAAAAATCGTTCCTTGGGTGTTCCTCTTTGGATTTCCTTAGGACAAAATGTTCGAATGAATTCTCCTTGGCCTGTCCAGTTTCTCGAAGGGCAAGTCCTTTTCAGGCTTTCTGCTGCTCTTCGCAAGGACACCTTGAGCCCAAGGTTGCCCTTCGGGCTTTTATAAAGGTCCATTTTGTCGATTTCCTGCCTCTTGCAAGGGCTTCTCGGCCTCTAAGTCACCTTTCAGAAGAATTGCAAAGGTCATGTTTGGCACTTTTGCTTCGACCATCTGCGCTTTGTAAGGACACCCCTTCGGGCTTTTATAAAGGTCCATTTTGTCGATTTCTTGCCTCTCGCAAGGGCTTCTCGGCCTCTAAGTCACCTTTCGGAAGAATTGCAAAGGTCTTGTTTGGCACCTAAGTGCCCTCCGCAAGGGTACCTACCCTTCGGACTTTTTGTAAAAGACCCCTAGCCCTTTGAACTTAGTCCGTTCTGTCGATAAAAGGCCCTCCGAAGTAACTTACTTGCCCTGTTAAGCCTTAAAGATCAAAATGAGTTTCAAGTTGAACTCTTGCTTGCCAGACCCAAAGCATTTGGCAATCAGAAGAAGGAAAAAACTTGGTTTTTTCATGGAAAAAGTCCTGTCAAAGAAAACCCCACAAGGCAGCTGTGGGATGAACTTGTCAAAACCTGGGCTAAAAGACTCTGCAAGGAAAAGGAAAGAGGGGTGCCTAATTTTGGCCTACAGGACCAAAATTGGTCAACAGTCATCTACTACATGGATAGAATTTATTTTGTGCCTGAATCGGAGTTGAAGGAGAAAATTTTAAGGGCCATTCATGATACGTCCCTTGTAGGACATCCAGGTTATTTCAAAACCCATCGACAGATTAAAGAGAGATTCTCTTGGAAGGGTCTCAAAGATGATGTCTTGCGTCATGTTTGTGAGTGTATGACTTGTCATCATAACAAGTCAGAGCATACTTTCCTAGCGGGGTTATTGCATCCTTTACCTGTCCTTGAGCAGAAGTGGGAGAGTATATCCATGGATTTTATCACAAGTCTTCCTAGAGTATAGGGTCGAGATTGTATCTACGTGGTAGTTGATAGGCTGACCAAATATGCATATTTATTTGCCATATCATCTGAGTACAAGGCACCGCAGGCCGCATAATTGTTCTTTAGAGAGGTATTCTGACTCCATGGATTACCGAAAAACATTGTCAGTGATCGGGATGATAGATTTCTTAGTGTCTTTTAGCAAGGTTTATTCAAGTTGGTTGGCATAGAGTTGACCACGAGCACCAACTACCACCCTCAGACTGATAGTCAGATGGAGATTGTTAACAAATGGGTGGAAGGATACTTGGGCAATTATTGTGCAAGGCAGCAAGAGGCTTGGATTAGGTGGTTACATTTGGGTGAGCGTTGCTACAATACCACCTACCATATGTCGATTGGGATAACTCCTTTTCAAGCATTGTACGGATATGATGCTGTCTTTTGTAGACTTGGCATTTGGGGACAACAAAGTTCCTAAGGTGAAGGATTGGATTCAAGAGAGTCAAGACATGCTTAAGTCAAGGATAACCTTTAGCGTGCACAGAAGCAAGATAATATCTATGTGGATAGGCATAGAGTTGAGAGAAGTTTTGAAGTGGGAGATTTAGTTTTATTGCATCTACAACCTTGCAAGTAGTCTTCCTTGAAGAAGAGTGGTGCTAAGAAGCTGAAGCCTCGCTTCTATGGCCCTTACATGTTTGCATGAAGAGTTGGTGAAGTAGCTTATGAATTGGAATTGCATGAAAATAGTAGAATGCATAATGCATTTCATGTTTCTTGCCTCAAAAAGGCACTTGGACAACACATCACTTCATCAACCGAGCTTCCATCATTGGACGAGCAGGGCAGATTGGTTTTGGTTCTTGATGTTATCTTGGATGTCAGAGAGAGGAGATTGAGGAGCAAAGTGCTCAAGGAGTATCTCATTAGATGGAATGACTTGCCTTTAGAGGATGCTACTGGGGAAGGTGATCAGATTTTGCAGCACCTGAATCTTCGATTGCGTGAGGACAAGCAATCTCAAGAAAGGAGGACTGTAATGTTCCCTTCCGTGGAGTAGCCCGAAATGACCCATTTAGCCTATTTGATTCTCGTAGGTTAGTTTCGGGCTTTGATAGGGAATAAATTAATTAATTAAATAAAGTTATCCAATTAAGTAAATTTCTGGATGACTTTATTTTAATTAATTTAATAAAGTGACTTAAATGTTTTAAAAGAGAAATATTATAAAGTCACTTTACAAAAGTGCATTAAATGTTATATTTTGAGTGGGAAATTAAAAAAAAAGAACTTTGGGAAAGTTCTATGGAAAATTATAAAAAGAGATTTGAAAGCTTGTTTTGAACATGCTTGTTTATTTTTTCTAGTGTGGAATTTGAGCTTTGAGCTTGAGCAAACCCTAGGATAAAATCCCCAATGGTTTCGGTTTCGGTAGTGAAACATCTACCGTAGCCGATTGCTGGTGGAATCACACAAGTTTCATGTTGGTGGATAGCGATTGCATAATTTGTGAAGTCTTGCAGGAAAACAAATTATCTAAATATTCATAGGTGGAAGAATCAGAGAAATTAGCAGAGTGAAGGTTTGAGTTATTTGTAAATTGAAATAAATAAAATATTATATATATTTATTTGTTGAGCATATACACCCAGCGGTACATCCTTATGCAGTGCCAAAGAGAACTGTACACTTTCCGTAGACCATTGGAAGGAGGAACGATACAAGCAAAAGGGGAGTAAGCTACAAGGAAATCCATGTAGGCTTAAAAAGACTTGTCAAAGCCTGACGTACCATCAAGGGAGTTGCATCAATTGTTTGGAGGTTTAGAAGCCTTTAAAGGTTCCAACATAGCATTTGGTGGGTCCCTTAGGGACACCTCAGCAGTAAAAAAAAAGAGCCGCCACCCTTATACTAGCTTTCGTACATTTTAAGAGGTCGTACTTATAAATTGAGGGAGCATCTTCAATTCTGTAATGTCCCCGATTTGGTGGTAGAGTAATTTAATTAAATTGATTGATTAAGTTGTCCAAAATAATGATATTTCATAAGGATGACTAATTGATTATTTTAATTAAATTAAAAGTGGAATTAAATTAATTAATTGTAAGGTTATCACAGAAAATAAATATTAAAAGGTGACCTTATATTTAATTAATTTAATAAAAGTGACTTAAATTAAATATTATATCATAAAGTCACTAAAATAAAATAATATTATTTTAATATTATACTTTTTCTCCAAGAGGAGGCCTATCCTTCTAGAAGCTTCAAGAAAATAATATTAAAATATTAAAAGGTGACCTTATATTTAATTAATTTAATAAAAGTGACTTATTAAATATTATATCATAAAGTCACTAAAATAAAATAATATTATTTACTTGAAGCTTTTAGAAGGATAGGCCTCCTTTTAGAGAAAAAGTATAAAAGAAAATCAAATCAAGCTTCATTCATCTAGTGTTGACATTTGCTTTGATATGTTCATTTCTGGAGCTAAAGGTTTCTGCAGATTTCTAATTGTGATATTTGGGAATGATACCTTCCATCGATTGGCATAACTGAAGTGGTGAAAGATTTCTACGAAAGGTTGCAACTGAGAAAAAGAGACTGCATTCTTTCTATTGGGCTTCATTTGGTGGTCATAGGCCAAATTTTTTGAGGACATCTTGCATATTTGGTTGGAGATCATTAGTGGCATCATATTTGCATTGACTAGTAGCATTGAAGTCATATTGGAGGCAAGTGAAGTCTGATATATATACTTGTAGAGGTCTGATATAAAATTACAGTCATCTTGGCAGCTATTGAAGACCACGATTTCACTCTTGTAGGCCTCATTTTGCATCGATTTCACCTTCTATCTTGGGCGCTCCATTCTTTGGGTCATGGCAACAATATTTAATGCTTGAGAGGATACCAAGAAGCTGCTATTTATTTATTATTGGCATTCATATCAGAACAAGGGCGATTTGGAGAAAGATTTGATTTGACAAAGATGAGGCACATTTTGGATTTTTATTTGATTGCTTCTTCATCATCAGCCCTAGGCGTTTCATCCAGGTTCTTTATATGTTGCTTTGCATTCATTTTCAGTCATGTATAAAGTGTGAGAGGCTGCCATTGTACTCAGACTTAGAGTTTTTTTTTTCTTAATATTGTAAAGCCAAGAGTCTTGGCTGTCCTACATCTATTTAGATCATTAGTGAAGGAGTTATTAGTTGCCTCTCGTATGGTATGTATTGTTCATGCTCACATTGCACTCTTTAGGTTGCATGCCAATTGTTTGACGAAATGTCAATTGACTGTAGGTGCACATTTTACATGTAAAGTTCATATATTTGCATGTGAAAATACAAAAAATAAACTTGCATTACATTCCTACTTGGATAGTAGTTAGTTTGCGTTAGTCTAAGGCATTCAAACAAATCATTTGGCATCAAACAAACACTCAAAAATTTGTAGCAGCAGGCCGGAAGGTTACATGACAAGTGTTTGACAATATTCCTTGAGGATTTAATTAAGCAACTTGAGGACAGATTAGACAATGGATACTACAAATTCTTGGTCATTACTTGGAATGTTTGGTGAATCGATTGACATATCAGTAGCTGCCAATAAGCATCAACAGAGGTCAGCCTTGAGCTTCAACATATGTATTCGATTTTTATACATAAGTATATATTTCTCGGGTTGCATCAATAGTGAAAGTTAAATGTTTAGTATTCAGAAATATTAGATTAAAAAACTCCTTTCCTAATATGATTTGAATTAGTGATTTGTGAGATGGATGCTTGGTAATTGTTTGTCATAATGTTAATAACTATCGTAAAAAGTTGCAGCTGTTTTAATCAATAAAATTCATAATTCTCTATGTGCACAACTGTTTGACAAAATGCCCCTTTGATACCTTTGGTCAATGGCATGGTCTTATGGTGAATTTATGATTTAGAATGTTAGTTGTAGCAGTTCTAAGTGTTTGCATTCCAGAATACTCCATATCTGATTACATGCAAGTGTTTGAAAAAATAACTGCAAGTTAAAAATCAGAATTATTGCAAACTTGGAACGAAATTTCTTGGTGGGGTTATTTCACTGGCAAATAGAGTTGGTCAAGACAATAGGTGGGTAGATTGATAGGGGGAAAAGTGTACACGAGTCAATTGTGTATGCAATGTCCAAGTATGTCCAAGTGTGCCAAAGTTGATGTTGTCGAAGCGTTTAATACCAAATTTAGGTGTCTAAAGATGCCTCTCTTTTAATTTTGTATTGAATGACCGCACTTGGTGTTGATAGGTATGCCCCAAATGTCCTATTTTCTCCATGTAAGACTTGCAAGAAAATATGTATAGATAAATGTCTTCTCAAAATAAACAACTTGAAATAATATAGATCATTAAACCAAATAAAATTGAAAAGCCAAGGAATGAATACACATGAGGGTACGCGAACTATGCTGCCACTTGTTGAATTTGTTTGGAGAACACCATGGGGTGATTATGCCGCAAGGAGATGTAACCGCTGACACCACGAGTTGAGGAGTGTTAATGCTTCAACCACCATTGGAGGAGTGCTAGATGTTGAGTGCTGCAGAAATCTCAACCTTATTGCTATGAATATCATCTTAGTTATTTTTTGGAATCACAAAACTAGGTTCAAATATCAAAGTGGAACATGGTGTAGGATCCCCTTTAAGATTTTTCACCAAATTTTCACACTTTTTTTAATTTACTAATATTTAGACATTTCATCAAACACTTTGACTTCAATGTAGATGTTTAGAACAATTCATGAGCAGATTGGTATAAAAAATCAATAAAATATTGCATAACCAGAACATAGGAACAACAAGAGGCATTTTATCAAATAGTTGTATCATTACCAATGTAAAATAATATGATAGACCCATCAATGCAAATTTTAATCAGTAATACACAACAATCAAATGCTCAAGATCTAACCTTCAAATAATACCCTAGTACAAAGAATGCTGAAGGTGCTGGTGCAATATTGGGAATCGTTTCTATACAATCAACTTTCCAATATCATCAAATCTGCAGGTATATCCAGATGCTTTCATAAACAACCAGCTCATAAGATAAGTGGACGCCTCTTCCAAACACCCTTATACTCTCCTTAAACCCCACGAACCTTTCAATACAAGAGCTGCGATCTTTTTTGGTGAGGTGCGACTTGGAATAGTGGCGACTTCAACTAAGGATGCCACGCCCAACAGAAAAATGCAATGAATAACCCAAGGCAATCGTTGAACAAATACTCCTCAATATGGCACTCCTCGAAACTGATCTTCTCTTGCTTTCACTCTGAAATTGATATATCTCTTTGCACACTGTAACTCCAAAATCCGTAGCAATAGAAGCATCGGTGTGAAACCTATATGATTCCACCTAAATCAGCTAGGGCAGAAGTTCCACTACTGAAACTAATATCCATAGGAGTTTCGTCCTACGGTTTGCTCAAGCTCAGAGCTCAAACTTCACAATAGAGAAAAATAAACAAGCATATCCAAAAGAGCTTTCCATTTCCCTTTTTATATTTTTCCTGGACAACCTTTTTAAATTCCCACTTAAAATATCTCATTAAAGCCCAATAATAAAGTGACTTTTTAATATTTCTTTTAATTGTCCTTTAAGTTGCTTTATTATTTAATTAAAATAAAGATATCCGTAAAAATGTACTTTATTGGACAACTTTAGATTAATTAATTTAATTTATTCCTTGATGTCCTGAAATTAGCCTATGGGAATAATATAGGCTAAATGGACCCTTCTGCCTATCCCTCGGAAGGGGACCTTACAGGCCTCCCTCCTCGAGATTGTTTGTCCTCAAGCAATCGAAGATTAGGATGCTGTAAAATTTGTTTACATTCCCAAGTAGCATCCTCAATAGGCAAGTCTTTCCATTTGATGAAAAACTCCTTAATTACTTTGTTCTTCAATCTTCTCTCTCTGGTATCTAGAATAGCATCAGGATCTAATACCAATCTGTCCTCCTCATCTAATGGTGGAAGCTCTGGTGATGACATGATGTGCTGCCCAAGTGCCTTTTTGAGGCAAGAAACGTGGAACGCATTATGAATTTTGCTATTCTTTGGCAGCGCCAATTCATAAGCTTCTTCCCCAACCCTCCGTGCAATCCTATAAGGGCCATAGAAGCGAGGCTTCGACTTTTTTGCACCACTCTTCTTCAAAGAAGATTGCTTATAAGGTTGAATGCGTAGGAAGACTAAGTCACCTCAAAACTTCTTTCAACTTTGTGCCTATTTGCATAAATCTTTTATTGATTCTAGGCACTTTGAAGATTGTCTTTAAGTGTCTTAAGGATGTTTAGACTCTCCTGAATCCAATCCTTAGCCTTAGGAGCTATACTGTCACCAAATGCCAAGTCTGTGAAGGACGTGGCATCATATCCGTACAACACTTTGAAAGGAGTCATTCTAATCGACATGTGATAGGTGGTATTGTAACAATACTCACCTAAATGCAGCCACGTAATCTAAGCCTTCTGTTGCTCCGCAACATAATTATGCAAGTATCCCTCCACCCATTTGTTGACTATCTCCATTTGATCATCAGTCTGGGGGTGGTAACTGGTGCTTGGGGTCAACTCTGTGCCATCCAACCTTAATAGCTCATGCCAAAAAGCACTAAAAAATCTGCTATTCTGATCACTGACAATATTCTTTGGCAGTTCATGGAGTCTGAAAACCTCTCTGAAGAACTCTGCAACCTGAGGTGCCCTGTACTCAGAGGAAATGGCAAAGAAATGTGCCTATTAGTCAACCGATCAACCACCACATAAATACAGTCTCTACCTTGCACTTTCGGAAGACCTATAATAAAATCCATGGATATATTTTCCCACTTCTGCTCGGGGATGGGTAATGGCTGCAATAACCCTATTGGACAAGTATGCTCTAACTTGTTATGCTAACAAGTCACGCATTCACGAACATGCCGTGAGACATCGTCCTTGAGACCCTTCCAAGAGAACCTCTCGCTAACATACCTGTAGGTCTTGAAGTACCCCGACTATCCTGCAAGTGGTGTATCATGAATTGCCTTTAAAAATCATTTTCAATTTCGATTCAGGCACTAAATAAATCCTATCCTTGTGGTAGATGACATCATCTACCATGCTGTACCTATTATCCTCTGACATCATCTACCACTCTGTACCTTTAAAAATCTCTTTCAATTTCGATTTAGGGACTAAATAAATCCTATCCTTGTGGTAGATGACATCATGACTCAGATTAGAGGATTCTCTGACACAATTGTCACATGGCATGGCAAAATACAATAATTGCACTTATATAACATGCAATATAGCGCACATCAATGATCACACAATGTCATAATCGTCAATATCAAGCACGTACAAAGTAAGCAATGTTAGTTTGCATAGTCAATCAATGCCACCATCCAATATGGTAAAACACAATATCCATAGGAAATAACTCTTTAGAACGCATTAGTAAGAGTAAGTCATGTATAACAGTCTACTATGATCAATGGACCAATATAGAAAGATATTAACTTGATAAATGTATGAAGATGCCCCCAGTGTAGGCATGCCCCCATTGTGGAAAGGTTGCCCCTGGGTGTAAATAATGTCTCACATTTGTATGTCCATGTACCAAATGTTATCTAGTATGCTCTGCATCCCACTCATGTATACCATGAAAAACATGTGTAGAAAAAAAATATGTAACTTACCATGTATATTACAAATAATATTAATCAATGTATGTGTATCAACAAAGCATGTCATGCATAAGCCTGGTTTTGTATTTTTTTGAATATTTGTATTTTTTTGTATTTTTTTTTTTTTTAATTCTTTAATTTGAATTATGTCCCGGCTAACTTATGACCCCATCAATGGGATGCTCACGTGAAGGTCTTGGAGTGATTGGTTCGAATGTCACACGCCGTGGTCGAGGAGTAAAATATATATCATTGTCTGAATTAGAGAAATGATCATGTGTTGTAAAATATCCAACATTGTCATCATAGTCAACATGATCACGTAAGAGTTGCATAGGTCTAGTAGCCATAGTAACCTGTGGACTCTGTTGTATGTTAGGAGAATGTCTCGGTGTTCATTGTGGAACACACTCACAATGTCTTTGTAAAACTATCATAAGATGTGACAAATTACGTAATTTCTACTGAAATCCAATAGATCGTTGATGTAACAGAGGTTGGAGAATCTGTTGTCAAGGAAAGTCAATCACTTGCCTTTGTAGGGTGAACCTGTGCATGTTTAATAATAGGTTTGGTGGTGGCTTAGAAAATATCTCAGGCTCGATGGGGTATTTATATCGAATACTTGGAATTGTAACCACTCAGTTGCTATAGATATACTTCAAGCATTGATGTACTTAAGATGGAATTGCACGTATCTTATGTTTCCATGGTCATCCTAATAGCATGTCAAATGCACCAGTGTTGGAAAAAATTAAGAAGTAGCTATCGCTATAATATAGATATTCTTCAAGCATCGATGTACCTAAAATGGAATTGCATGCATCTTATTATCCATGGACATCCTAACTAATAGCATATGAAATGCACCAGTGTTGGGAAAAATTAAGTAGTTATAGCTGTAGGCCTTGCCATAAATGGTAACACAATGCCCACAAGAGGGGTTTGTCATTTTCTGTCGAAACCTTTTACTGTCTTTGTCATATCAATCAAGTCCTTATATGTGTACCCAAGACTAGGCAACAATGTCAAAGTGAATATTTTTTCACTTGACTCGTTATCCACCATAACACTTCTTATAGGACGTGAGCCAATGAAAACACATATGAACAAAGGTGCATTGGTAGAATCATCATCAACAATTGCATGCTCATCGAATGCGATTGTAGGTCGCTGTACAGGTGTGCCTACAAGTGTACTAATAAGACCATTTATGGGATGAGCTTCATCAGTTCTAGAAGTATAAGAAGTCAAAGGAGGATGTGTGTTGTAAGTCATATGTACCTCAAGATTAGTCTTGGTTTCTTGTGCTGCATGTTTTGGAAATGGATCTAAAAATATCTTAAGCTTCACATTAGGTTGTGCAACTGAATCATAAGCACATCTACTAACATCATTGAGCTTAATGGTGTTGTTTTCAATTAAATCTTGTATCTTATGTCTCAAGCCAAAGCATTTATTAGTTGAATGCCCTGGACATCTATGCCAATCATAATATGCATTGATATTGAATCCTTTAGGTTGTGCCTTTGTCGTATCAATCTTCATTGGCAGAGGGAGAGATATGAGACTGCACTCGAGTAACTTTTGTAACACCTTATGAGGAGGTTTTGATAATTGTGTAAATGGTCTCCTTGGAGGAGCCAAAAGAACAAGCCTATTAGTAGATTGTGAATTTGCATTGACCGTTGTCTTAGGTTCATTCTTAGTATCATTAACCTTGGATTTGAAAGGTGGGTTGCTTTGAAACTTGGCATTAGAAGATGTGGGAGGGTTGGACCCATACTTTAGCTTGTTTATGGCAATTAACTTAACTTCATGGTCTTTAGCCATATGGCACATGTCATCGAAAGATTGGAAGTGTTTGAACATAATAGACTCATGGATAGGCGCAAGTAGATTTGTTTGAATATGTCTTGCAATTCATTATTAGCCATAGGATTTGTCATTTAAGCATAGTCTTATAGCGAAGCACATAGTAACAAATGAGCTCATTAGGTCCTTGCTTAAGTTTTGCAATTTAAGCATAAGAGTCCTTCTTACTAATATTTATAGAGCAGTGACCTAAGAATTGATTAGCCAAAGGATTAAAAGTATGTACTGATCGGACAGGAAGGTCATAAAACCATCACAAAGCATCGTCTTTAAGGCTCCTAGGAAAAAACTCTGTTAGTAACTCATTGTTAGGTGCATAATCTAAACATGCGGCATGGAAGGCTCTAAGATGTTGTTTTGGATCACCTTTACCATCGAATGGTGTAACCTTAGGTGCAACGAATCCTATAGGCAAGGCATAAATGGAAATGTGTGGGGCCAAAGGGTTGTATAATAATTCTTGAGAGTTTGTCGAATGACCCACTCTATGAGAGCCTTGCTCCATTAGATTAACCCTAGCTTGAAGATTTAACAATTGTTGTACAAGTATTTGATTGGTAGACACATTAGATTGATTAGCAATATGTGGTGTCACATGAGTTGTAAGCCTAGGAGGCACAAAATTATGTTATGGAGGGATAACCATTGAAATTTGAAGAGTAAGCTTGTGTTGCCCCATGCTAAGTGTAGGGATCACTTGTGTAGCCATAGGTGTAGACACATGAATAGTAGCAGTAAGAATACTAGTATGAACACCTATTGTAGGATCTATGCCTCTAAAAGGTGGATTAGTCTCATTTAAAAGTTCAATATGTCATTCCTCAAACGTGGGTTCCTTAGAAAGCTTTGCAATCTTAACCTCCAAGACAAGGTTCAAGATAGTATCTATGTCTTAACCTTGCTTACTAATTTTTTTTCGAAAATTTGAATGTGTAGATACTTGTTTAGGATCTACACCACTAAGCTCATCAGGATGCATAATACCATCATACTCATCATTATATTGCAAGGTCAAGAATAACATCATTGATAACATGTTCATCTTCATCTATTCGTTCCTCATCAATGTGGGTATCACTAGAAGAAGAAACATGTATATGATGAATTTCCACCATTTTAGTTGGCACTCAAACACGAGATTGAGTTAAGAGGAATCTGAATATGATCAATTGCAATCCCACTTAATCTAGCACTTTGACATATAGTTAAAAGGGGACTTAACCTTCGTAGATGGCATATGATGTATGCATGAAAGTACTAGGAAAGCTTAGGACAAAAGAGAAAATTTAAAATTTTCGTATGTGATAAGGGGAAATCAAAAATCAGATTTGAAAGTCAAACCTTAATAAAGGAGAATCTGACATCCCAAGAAAGTATGAAACCCTTAAGTAGAAGAAACTTAGGGCTTTACGTGCTCAAGTCAATGATCGGGTTCATTAGAATGTTTTACTTATTTTGGATTTGTGGGTCCTAAAATAGTGTAAAACTAGAGCTAATTCAAATTATGTAAAATATAACAATAACATATAAATTTGAATTGAAAATGGGGGGTTGATTGATATTGCACTTAAACAATTTGAAATTAACAAAGCAAAGAGAGGAGCTGTTCTTAGCTTATTTTTGTATTTGTTGCTCACCATAGTTGTCACTGGTTCTGGAATTGTTCTATGTATGCCCTATCATTGCTCAAATCAGTAAATAGTCGCTTAAACCCTGCCTAGACGTTGTTGGTGAAACTGTGATGCCTACAATAACCAGTATTGTCTTGGTCCTTCTAGTAGTGTCCCTGTAGTTTGTATAGGTCTGTAACTCCTTAGACACCTACGCCTGCACCTATAAATGTTTCTTGTGAGTGTGCTCACCTTTGGTTCTGTGGGCTGATCTTTGTTTTCCTTCACCTTCTTTTGAAACCGCAATCACACTTTTGACCACAAGATGACCTTTAAAAGTGGGTTAGCTCTTTGGGTTGGACAACTGTTATCACTCATCGTTGAGTGACTAAGCGTTGACTACATTCCAATACTCCAAAGAGGGCTCAAGCATGTAGTTCTTCCACCTATGTGTGTGCGTGCAACATCGTATTCACCCTAGAATGCAATGCAATATTTGGCTTTTGCCATTTGGCACCATGCAACATTGAATTTCGTGTGTATTTAGTTTTGGCTCTAGGGTTGCTCCTTTGAGGGTTTTTTAGATTTGTATGCCTTTGTGATAATATCTCAAGAGAGTGCTAGTGGATTTCTTAAATTTGTTAGGACTTGCTCAGATGTTGTTAGGTGAGTATAACCTGATGATTGATTTTTATTTATAGTTGATTCTTCATTATTTCCTGCTATGACTGACCCATGAAACGTGTCTAGGCCAACCTAATAGAGACTTCTCAATTTGAAAAATAGTCGTTGGATGTTCTTGGACACTGCCAGCAAACGTAGACACTTGCGGTAAACTGCAACTGTCCAACTGTTGCCGGTACTATACTGGGAGTGAAAATCAGTGATTTTAGATATGGAGAAGGTATGTGTAGGATTTTGGAATGTTTTTCTAAAGACTAGGCTGATCCTGAATAGGTGTATTTGGAGAATAGAGTTGGCCAAGACAATAGGTGGGTAGATGGATAGAGGGAAAATTTGCCAAAGACTTAAATGTGTATGCATTGTCCAAGTATGTCAAAGTGTGTCAAAGTTGATGTTGCCAAAGTGTCTAATACCAAATTTAGGTGTCTACAAGTACATCTACTTACAACCCCCCATGTTGCTTGGAACCCTCTAATTTGCATGAAGTCAGGGTTTGCAAAGAAGTCATATTGCTCTAAGAGACTCCACTTCTTTATCATTCACAATTCTATTACAGCATAGCACTTACCTTCTTCATACCTTGGTGGCTCCATTTCTTCTATGGAGATTTCTCTATCAATGGGCTCTTGCACAACCTTGGTAGCTAATTGCTCAGGAGAAACAATTTAAGCCTTTTCATTTGATAGAGGCCTTTGTGCCTACTTCACCTCCTGGTAGACCTCCATGGGTTGAGCATCCTCTATTGCAGGTTTGTGAATTGGGGTTTCCTTCCATGTAGGTTGGGCATTGGCTACAGCTCTTTCTTGACTTTTCATGCCTAGGTCCATAGGTTGTTCCATTTTTTCAAGTACATGCATAACAAACTTGATCCTGTCAATTGGATCATCAATCAGGGTGTGTGGGGAAACACATGAAGGGTCACTTTTCTTCCTTTTGCTCTCCTAGAGGTCATGTTGTATGTATTTGATCATAATATCTCCAACTTTGTTAAGACTCCATGTTTCTTGTGATCTCCTCTCTAATACTGCATACATGACAGTATCCAAATGGTTGTGAGTGGCCTTTTTCGTAGCATCAATTACTATGTTAGGATCATGTGACCTGATATCCATTGTCGAGAATCCATATATACCCATTATTAGATGCGGGGCTCTTAATGATAGTCTGATTTCAACAATGAAATTTCCTACTTTGCAGCAACATTTAATTAGGGCCCCTTTTGACACCCCATCAAAGTCATCATCAGCTGTGGCTAATTGCATCATAAATTGTAATACCAATAGACTGTTAGGCACATACTTGGGTAATTTGTAAGGTGCAACCTTATAACCATAGACTCTTATGTAAGTAAACCCTGGTTGTATGTACCAGTCTTCCTAATTATGTTCTAGGTGGCCCTCTACGTTATATGCATATGGTCTCGTCAACGCCTTGCTAGCCCTAATAATCCTCTGTCTGATTGTTGCAATTAAATTACATAGATTCTTGTGACAAAAAAGTTCTGCAATGCTTTGTCACTGCTTGATGTACTATACTTGACTATTATTACAGTCCATATTTGAAATTGCCTTTCTTTGGCAAGACCTCAACTTGGTTTTGGGAAATGAGTTTCTACTTTTAGTCCAGGTACATTCCTGCAGAATGTGTATATGTACATAAAACATAGGTGGGAGTAGTGTTTAAGCTTGTAAGTAATCCCATTCTTAATGTTGTCCAAGACATGACAAATCTGATCAGACAAGAATTGGCTCCAATCATACAGGGTTGAGTCATATTAGGTCAATATGTCAGCTAGAATTTTTGAGTGAAGGGGTACTAGTAGCATCTTCTTCCTCATCCCCCAATACTTAGCACAAAAGAGCTTTGATGGCCCATAGTAATTTGCAAACATAGACACTTTAAATGGCAGAGAGGCAGTTTCTGGTAGGAATTTGGCTGAAGGTGGGTTACCTTTTGGCTGTTCCATAAACATAGGCATATGTGTGGCCTTCATTTGATCATTTTTCTTCATGAATAAGAATTTCTTCTTTGTGGCGTCTACAAAGTTTGCCCCTTGGGTTTTTAGGTTGAATACGTGACGAATATATTCAGGTGTAATTCTTAGTGACAGTTGCCCTTGGTCATTCATAACACTCTTGACCTCCAGATTGAAACTTTGGGTTGTCCACATAACAACATATGTATCCAAAAAGCAATTTGTTACTGCCAATTTTCCTAGGTCATATTTCCATATATGACATGCATGTTTTTTTTAGCATTATTACGTCTCCAAGAATGTAAACAACTTAAATCCTTTGTAGTCTTTGTTTATCAAGTTAGGGTCCCTGATTTCGTGGAGGTGATCCTTTAATATAATGCAAGAGGTCGGTTTGGTTGGGCAGATTTTTCTTAAGGTTACCCATGGGGATGATTTGTATTATACTATCCTCATATTTGGGCAAGCTGAGGAGAATAGTCTTGGCTATTTGAGGAGGAAGCCTAGATACAATACTAGGTCTATTCCTAGATGAACATTTCTTTGTAGATTGTTTATTCTTCTTAACACTCTTCTTAGGAGTCATGATTACGAAATTGAATAATACAAACAAAGTGTAAAGATGTCTAAGGATTAGTTGCAACTCTCCAAATTAGTTGAATTTGATGGTCTGGATCTCTACTTTTTGTCCGTCGTGCCCTCCACGATCTGAAGTTGCCTTTCGCGTCCTTTGTCCTTTGCTGTACACGACCTCTGTTCTTCGCATTCTTGAACCCACGTTTGGATCCTCACTCAGTTGTTGCACCTCTCCTGCTCGCATCAACCTCAACTCTGCTGTTCAAGTCGACCTCTCTCGTTCTTTCTTCACGAACCCTGCATGTCTTGTTCTGCTGCATGACCAAGGTTAATTGTGATCTCTAACAGAGAGGAAATTACGAACAGGAAAGAGCTCGTTGAAATCACGAGCAGAATATCAAGACCTTTCAGGAAATCATGACTAGACTTGGTAACTTTCTGTTGTATTCTTTGACAGGGTTCGTTCTTCTGGAGGGCTTTGTAAGAGAATCCTGGCGTGAGCAAACCACAGTCTAGGAGGAAGACATAACTGCAGACATCTAGGCAAAACAGAAGGACATGAAAAGTGACTCGAACACGACTTTGCTGAATATGCAGTCTGAAACGACCCAGCTGAAGTCGTGAAAGGCAATCAAAACCATGACTATTAGGGCACACAAAACAACAACAAAATGAATACTTACATTTGCATTTCCAGTTTTATTGGTGAAGTTGCGGTGATTGGAGCTTCCAGCTACTTGCAGAGAAGGGTGAACTACTCCAGGACATTGCTGTAGTTCCGTTATTGATAATACTTCCAATTCTAGAGACTCAAAATCTTGGAAAAGAAAGCCTTTGACCTAGGTTAGCTGCAGAAACCTTGAAGGCACTTGGTAGACTTGGGGTACTATCACTTGGAGGGAAATTTCTGCTGCAGTGCCTATTTGAGGCTCTTATAGGAATGGAGCTCCCTCTAACGCAAGATTTTAAAACTCCTTGCCACCACAAGGTATTGAGCCCAAAATTTAAGTATGTTAGCATTTGCAACAAAGTTTCGGGAATTGAAGCCCTAGGTTCGGAATTCCGCAATATTTTAGCGCTGTTTCAGAGATAGTTGCAGGGGAAAGATAATATTATTGCTGATTTATAGGCTAGAATCACTAAACTTGAGCAAACCCAAGCCACCCCTGTGGACTCACCATGCCTACAACAACTTATTGAAGTGGTTACAGAGATTCAAAACAAACAATCCGAGATAATATTTCAACATGAACACCTCATAAAAGAAACCACTGCCCAACAACAAACTATCCAAAAACAGGTTGAGGAACAAAACTCTTGGGTTCAAGTGGTTAAGGGGAAGAAAGCACCTCCAGTTGTGGAAATGGCTGTCCAAGCAAAATTTGAAGAGGAAAAGGCACGTCAAACCAAGGCACTCAACCTTTGTGTTTGTGGCCTCCCTAAATAAGCTGATCCCCTATAGGTAGGACATGCGTTCTTGCATGAATCCTTGGACTTGAAAGATATCTCCCTTAAAAAAGCTTGGACATTGCCAGACAACACCCTTGTTATACAATTCCAAACTGTTGAAGAGCGTCTGCAAGCTCTTAAAGCAAAAAAGAAGCAATTTTCATTTCCACAGAAAATTTATTTAGATGCTGATCTCACACGACTCCAAGTCGAAGAGCTTTGAAAAGCACGTATTCATGGGGTAGCTGCTAGGAAGCAGAACAAGTGGGCTATTATCAGAGATTGTAGAGTTGTCATTCATGATTCTCCCCCCCGGTGTGGTCATGCCCTGGACCATCAACATGACGATGACCTCTGGTCTTGGTGGACGGTGATGACATCTCCATTGCTTCTTGGAATTGCAACGACACTTTTTTGGTCTTCTCCAGGCCTAATGTTTGATGCTCTTGGGTCGTCAGATATTCTTTTTATTACAAAGACTCATGAGACCCCGGTACCTCTCCCAGACATTACAGGTTACCGTTGGTTTTCACCGTGCTATCAGGAGACTAGGAGTTCTGGTGGGGTTAGAGGTTTTGGTGGGGTGGCTTGTTTATTTAGAGACTCACTCCAGAGCAAAATTTCAGTAGAGATGCCTGATGAGTTTGTTAGATTCATGTGGGTCCGGATTAATGGGGCTGCCACTGCCTCACTTTCTAGAGATATTTACATTGCAGTTTGTTACTTTCCTCCAGCGTCTTCATCATATGCCATCCATAGTGGGCTTGAGGGGGACCCTTTTATAGATTTGTATATCGGGATTTCTCAATTTTCAGCTATTGGAGAAGTTATCCTTCTTGGTGACTTCAATGCCCGTACCAAAGACTTTCAGATACCTCTCCACGAATGTTTCGTTGATACACTCTGCACACAGGAGATTGATTCAGAATCAGTAGGGTTGCATAGGAGGTCAGATGATGCTTCAGGTCCTTACACAACTTACGGAAGACACCTCTTACAATTGGAGGAATCTCAGGATTTGTTGATTCTTAATGGGCTGCCTTGCTTTCCAAATTCACACTCTTTCACATGTACATCTCATGGCAGAGGTAAGAGTGTGGTGGATTATGTCTTATCCAGTCAGAACTTTCTTCCCTTCATCCATTATATTTTTATTTTCCCCATTACCCTTGTGGACCATGCTCTTCTCTCTTTCTCCATCTGAGCTGATTTCTCCCCTCTGTTACAACCCCCTCCTTCAGTATACCACATACCATTTTTCAGTTTGAGGACGGGGACTTTGACATTTTCTTTTCTCACATCCGTCAGCTTCTACCTCCAGAACCCCAGTTCTTCTCACTTAGTTGTGTTAATTCCAAGTACATGTCAAAACCCTTATTGGAATTTGCATGAGAGTTTCCGATATTTCAATTTCACATATTCTATTTGTCAAATAAAAATAATGCATTGATTGAATTGGACACTTCTAGTGGTAGGTAGTTGCAGATATCACAGGGATTTCAATGCATGTGTGATATACAGATTTCAATAGGAATACATATTAGATTTAATCCCCAATTTACATATTCAATTCATTACCTTGACTGAGTTACATCACAGAGAAATAAATAAAGCAACAGTCAGAAACACTGTCGACTGAGGCATATATACTCACAGGTTCACATAGAATCGATACACATTATATGCAGCAACAATATATATAGTTTGCAGACTCATACAAAGTAGTTCTGAGCAATTCTAAGAGCTAATATTCACTTGTACAGAGGTCTGAAACATACATCAACAACTCAGAACTAATATCAGACATTACATGGCATAATAACATAGAAAAAATACCCGTATAGACCTCCAAATGAGGTATTGTGTCAATAACAATGGTCTGAGATGATTGCAACTTCAAATCAATGCTTGGAACTGTTCGATAAGCCAATATATTGTTAACAACAATTAGCAGATTGATGTATCACTGAAAATGGTCCATGTCCTGCCTCTTTGATCTCTTGCGACCCCCTTAACAGCGCAAAACCCTTGCAATCTTCCACGTATAGGTTTCACTGAGCCTAGATTGGAGAAATATGGCCGCCCCTAGGTCAAATATCTCACGCCTATCATCTGGAAGTCTCACGCTATTGTTATGAGTGCATTCAATAGGTAGGACGTAGGCATTGAAACCTACAACCACTCTAGAAGCCACATTCCAATCTTCTGATGTGATGTGGGAATAATAGGTGCCCAAAACTATCAACAAAACTTCCAGAAAACCTACGGCCTGGGTATGGAACAATAACCTTCAAACAACCCCCAGAATATGCAGAATCAAATATAACTCAGCCCCTTCAGATATTCACGCCAAAATAAAGTATAGAGTTTGCAGCAGTTATAAACATAATAGATGCCTCGAAGTGTAAATTGATAATATGCATAGCTCCATAAACATTCAATCTGTATGCACCTCAAACCCCACAATATGCAAATGGTATTATCGTTAATCCTCAAGTTTGTCTCTGCAAGAGACCCACAAACTTGAGCAATATCGTCCCAAATGGAAGCCCTTAGTGATCTCCCCACAAACCAGCTAGGGTGGAATCGCTTCACCACCGAAACTGATCTTCCGTAGAGGGTTTCCATCCTCTAGAGGTTGAGATGAACTAGGTTTGATCTTGAGAACCACAAGGGTTTCAATTAGAGAAAATAGAATAATCTGAACATAACCAAATGAGCTCTCATAAACTTCTTTTATACTTTTTCTGCCAACTCTCCAGAAGCTTCTATTTAAAATTCACTTTTAATTTAAATTCCTTTTTTCGCTCCAAAAAAGACCTTTTTATTAATATATTGATAATTTTACATGCAAGGTCCCCATTTAATACATCCATGATTTCAAACATTTCCTCCTGCTTCTGACAAGCTATAATACTAAGGTGCCTTTTAAATATTATATATAATATTTGACAACCTTAGTAAATTAATTAAAATAAAGCCATTAATATACTTATTTTGAGAAAATTGTCGGAATGCATTGGAATCGAAAACTAACTGCACTGGAGTGATCTCGATGAATAATAATGATAAATGGAGCCGACCAGACGACTTTGTATAAATAGATGCCCTCTCCAAGATTCTTGGAGAGCACACTAGAAGCCATAAATAACATCTGATAACATCAAATAACTCCTCTAAGCCATCTGAGCTCATTGATAACATCAAATAACTCCTCTAAGCCATCTGAGCTCATTGATAACATCAAATTACCCCTTCGATCAGGCAGACACAAACCCCAGAAAGTCATCTCCAACTGCAAAGCAAGAGAACCCGAAAATGGGGACATTATAGTCCGCCCTTCCCAAAGATTGCTTGTCCTCAAGCAATGCCATACCTATACACCATGGCCAAATACAGGATCCCAGATGACCTTGTAAAATGCTACACTATTTTTGTTGCATCAACTGGATAAGACTGAACT
Source organism: Torreya grandis (assembly GCA_037957365.1). Classification (NCBI taxonomy): domain Eukaryota; kingdom Viridiplantae; phylum Streptophyta; class Pinopsida; order Cupressales; family Taxaceae; genus Torreya; species Torreya grandis. The sequence goes on along the minus strand of JARHVA010001318.1, from coordinate 2,400,275 downwards.
CAACAACACTGTTAATCACTATCAAAATATGAAGCAATCGATCAACCAGATGAATTCTCGGATCCCATAGCCAAATTGGAAGTCCATCATTCCCAACACCTGTTGACTTCCACTGTGCCACTCTGATAACCAGTGGAATCCAAATGAGCCAAGTCTCTGATTCCTGTTTTTTTATGCAACCATTTGATGGAAACAAAGTAGGAGACTTGCAAGCTTTGAATTCATCTTCTGAGGATGGAAGCACACCATACCAGAGTGAATTATGTAATCCTGTATCCAACTCACCTTTATGCGTCATCAGAAACATGGTCAAATCATACGTATGTGGGCTGAAAGAGAATTGGTGAGCATACCTCACCATGTAATCAAGGTGAAATTCACCCGCTTGCGCCAATGGAATCCCTGAATAGTCACTAGGATTCCATACTTCACCACTACCATCGCATGCATCAGGAGGTGTCTCACAACTTAGATCATAAATAGCAGATTTTGTATTAGCTCTGTAAGCCTTCTTTGCAATCTTGATTGCAAGGTCTCTGTCTGAAAGCAAACAGAGGTAATCTATTTTCATTACCTCTAGAGCATGTTTGATAGTCCGCAGATTTGGTATAGCAGCTCCAACCGTTAACCCCTTCTGCCTTTCTTCAAGTTGGGCTGTCCAAAGGAGGTATTCAACGAATTTGTGCATGCTATCAAAATGGGTTAAGGTTTGTACAACCTTATCTTCAATGACTTTCAGCTGATCCTTCAATTCCCGTGACTCATTAGGTCAATGATCACAATCAACTGCATAAAATGAATTTTCTGATTCGCTATAATGCGTAGGAGACATATCATCGTGGATATCAGTTTTCCCACTAGTAGATGCCCTGCAATCTTCAAGAGAAAATGATGGGACAGCGTTATGAACTAACACACTGTCCTTAGAAGAATCTGCCTTCTCATCACAAGATTTATCAATAACAATCTCTACATCACCAATATAGAGAGTTGTGCACATTTCACTTGTGGATGCACTAGATGGTTCTTTTTCATGGATAACCATTGTATCATTCTACTCATTTTTAATCTTATCCTTTGCACTCATTCCACTAGTGTCATCTGAACTTGTAACCAAGATTGATGTCTGCACATCTGCATGCACTTCACTGTTGGCTGGTCCACAAGGTGTATGCTCAACTATCTCATTCATATCTATGACTTGAACCTTCAATGGGCTCTCCAAAATAGGTGACTTGAGATCCCCATGAAGCAAACTATGTGTATAATCAGAAATTTCTGAATCATATGTCTCCTCAAGCCCATGCAAATCTGAATGCTCCTCGTGCTTGACCATCACAAGAGACTCTTCCCTCAAATCATGAGTACTACTATCATCCTCATGCGTTATGGCTGTCATAGATGACCGAATTTCTGACGTGGATGATGAAGAATGTGTCAAGTTCAACTCCTCACAAAGCTCATCAATCTGAATTTCTGATTCTTGAAGGGCCAATTGAGTGCTCTTCAGAGGATCCTTGGTAACCTTGAGCTCATATGTAAGCTTATCAACTTCCTCTTCTTTCCCTTTTAGCACATCAAAATAAATCTCATCAAGCATGAGAAGATGATCCCTATTTGAAAGTAGGTGTAGGTAATTAGATTTCATTACAACCAATGCTTCTCTAAGTGCCTAAAAGTCTACAAGGGAAAATTCTTCTTCAAGGCTCTTATGTGTTCTTGGAGCCCTCCGACAATAATTTGCCATTAACCTATGAGTATTATCAAAATGGTTTATGGCTGCAATAATCATGTCTTCATTTACCTTCAATTGCCCTGCCAAATGATGGGACCCCTGAGACCTATCATCTTCATACAAATTATCTGATTTATAATCAGCACCATGCTTTCCAAAATCAGCTTCCTTCATGCATAACTCCCGAGAAGTTAGATCGGCATCAAGAGGAAATTTATCCATCTCCAAATCTTTATCATGATTAGGTGCTGACACATCCGGATCATCATAAGCATCATCATTGAGATAAGATGTTGAATCATCATCATTAGTTGATTGAAAAACATCACCATATATGCTATCAACATGCTCATCATATGCACCAGTGTAATCAGCCTCATAGGATCGCTCTATTGGTGTGTTAAAGGCTGCTGTTTTGCCAATCTCATTGCACACATCCTCAACATGAATAGATGCATGCCCTTCTAAGGAGTCGTCTTGGGGTTCTGTCAAACATCCATCACGAGGTATGGCATTCTCGTCATCAACCACTATTGATTTGAACCCCTCTTCTTCCACCTGCTCTTCATCAATCAAGTAGGGCTTCAGCGTACCCTCACATTGTTTGATATTACTATGTACCAAGATATAAGTAGCTGTAGAAGTACCTTGTACTTGCTTCAGAACAACCAATAACAAAGATAAGATAGGCTGGGAAATATCATCACTTTCATTAAAAAATTGAAGCCATAATGATTCTCATATAATCAGGAATAGATTTATCATTGTCTTCACTGATAGAGTCTAGAAAATGATGGAACATTTGAATAATAAGATCATCACAATCATAATCAATCATGATAACACATGATCTCACCTTTGCCATCAATTCTAAAACCTTAGCCCTTTTATCGAAAGGACTTATGATATCACCTAATCCCTCAAAGCTTTCAACGATAAAGTGCAAGATCTCCCACATTTTGTCATCCTTATAAAGAACTTCAGGAGCTGTAATCCTTATAATTTCACTTAGCAATGAGTCACAACAAGTCTTACCTCCTTATCTTTGTGTCTCAACAACCTGTGCTCATGCAAGGAAGTCACTGTTGGAGTCATAGCTATTTGAATCAACTGGGAAGGTGATTGATCCACTGTCTGCAAACAATGTACCACTTCCTCCAATGAGCTGAGAAAAACATCCTTTGACAGAGACAAGTGTCCAAGTTTATCTCCTGCAATATATAGCTTCTTACCCAACTTTTTGTCGCCCACTGAACTAGTAAGATTCTTTACCATAGTGTCTGCTTTCCTTTCTTCTGCAAAAAGAGGTTCTAAAACTTAAGGATGTTCTAGAAGATTCGTTAGATTCTTATCATAATTTTCAAAATTTTGTTTTAATTTTGTCAAAAGTTCTTGCATAGACTTCGTCATTCCCAAACCAAGAATCAACTGCAACTGTTATAGATGAGTGTTGGTCACTCAACAAAGCAATATGAAATTAACCTTACTGTTAACCCCTCAGGCTGGCAGGATGCACAACTCTGATACCACTGTAAAAACCCTTACTGCAATTTGCATGAAAGTTTTCGATATTTCAATTTGACATATTCTATTTGTCAAATAAAAACAATGCATTTATTGAACTGGGCACTTCCATTGGTAAGTAGTTGCAGATATAACAATGATTTCAATGCATGTGTGATATATAGATTTCTATGGGAATACATATCAGATTTAATCACTAGTTTACATATTCAATTCATTGCCTTGACTGAGTTACAACATCACAGAGAAATAAATAAAGCAGCAGTCACAAACACTGTCTACTGAGCCAAATATACTCACACGTTCACATAGAATCGATACACATTATATGCAACGACAATATATATAGTTTGCAGACTCATACAAAGCAGTTCTGAGTAATTCTAAGAGCTAATATTCACTTGTACAGAGGTCTGAAACATACAACTCAGAACTAATATCAAACATTACATGGCATAATAACATAGTAAAAATACCCGTATAGACCTCCAAATGAGGTTTTGTGTCAACAACAATGGTCTGAGATGATTGCAACTTCAAATCAATTCCTGGAACTATTCGATGAGCCAGTATATTGTTAACAGCAATGAGCAGATTGATGTATCACTTAAAATGGTCCACGCCCTGCCTCTTTGATCTCGTGCGACCCCCTTAACAACCCAGAACCTTTGCAATCTTCCACGTATAGGTTTCACTAAGCCCAGATTGGAGAAATATGGCTGCGCCTAGGTCAGATATCTCACGCCTATCATCTGGAAGTCTCACGCCCTTGTTATGAGTGCATTCAGCAGGTAGGATGTAGGCACTGAAACCTACAGCCACTTTAGAAGCCACATCCCAATCTCCTGATGTGATGTGGGAATAATAGGTGCCCAAAACTATCAACAAAACTTCCAAAAAACCCACACCCTGGGTATGTAACAATAACCTTCAAACAACCCCATGAATATGTAGAATATAACTCAACCCCTTCAGATATTCATGCCAAAATGAAGTATAGAGTTTGCAGCAGTTATACAACAGAATAGACGCCTCCTTGAAGTGTAAAATGATATATGCACAACTCCATAAACACTGAATCTGTATACACCTCAAACACCACAATATGCAAATGGTATCATCGTTGATCTTCAAGTTTGTCTCCGCAAGAGACCCACAAACTTGAGCAATATCGTCCCCAATGGAAGACCTGAGTGATCTTCCCACAAACCAACGAGGGTGGAATCGTTTCACCACCAAAACTGATCTTCCTTAAGAGGGTTTTCGTCCAACTGAGGTTGAGATGAACTAGGTTCGATCTTGAGGACCGCAAAGGTTTCAATTAGAGAAAATAGAATAATCTGAACATAACCAAATGAGCTCTCATAACCTTTAATACTTTTTCTGCCAACTCTCCAGAAGCTTTTATTTAAAATCCACTTTTAATTTAAACTCTCTTTTTTGCTCCAAAAAAGACCTTTTTATTAAAATATTGATAATTTTACATGCAAGGTCCCCGTTTAATACATCCATGATTTCAAACATTTCATCCAGGTTTCAACAAGCTATAATATTAAGGTGCCTTTTAAATATTTTAAATAATATTTGGCAACCTTAGTAAATTAAATAAAATAAAACCATTAATATACTCATTTTGCGAAAACTTTCGGAATGCATTGGAATTGAAAACTAATTGGATTGCAGTGATCTCGATGAATAATAATAATAAACGGAGGCGTCTGGGCGACTTTTTATAAATAGATGCCCTCTTCAAGATTCTTGGAGAGCACACTAGAAGCCAAAAATAACATCTGAAAGCATCAAATAACTCCTTTAAACCATCTGAGCTCACTGGTAACATCAAATTACCCCTCTGATCAGGAAGAGACAAACCCAAAAAGCCATCTCCAGCTGCAAAGCAAGAGAACCCGAAAATGGGGACATTATACTACACATGTTTTTCCTCCATTATTTGGGAAGCTGCGCTGAAATCTTTTCCTAACTACATTAGATCTACATCTACTTCCCATCAATCTAAAAGATCTTGCCCCATGAACAAGTGGTATGATGATGATTGCAGGACTCTCCACCGCCAGCTACGGTACGCCTTCCTCCATTCTCACTGCTTCTACCCAGCCTTAAAATCATCCTATCATTGCCTCTTCTGACGTAAAAAATGCCTCTTTATTTCTCAAAGGAGACGAATCTTATGGGCTTCCTACATTCACTCCCATAAACTTGTTTGGTGTACTATCCTCCCATGACATTCTCCCCTCCCCACTGAGCTTAATCCCACATCCATGATTTCCCATACCTCTACTCTTTATGATATTCTTGGCCAAACGCAAACCCATGTTGCTTCTCGACCATCTTCCTCTCACTTTTTCACATACAAAAATACTAGAGGCGGTGAAGGTGATGAATAGTAACAAGGTAGAGGATGAAGAAGGTTTCCAAGTTGAGTTCTTCAAACATGGTTTTAGAGCTTTTGAAAGCTATTTGGTTGATCTTTTCAATCACGTGGTTTGTTCGGGTTTCACATCACATTATTCACCTTATACATAAATCGAGCTCCTGTTCAGATCCTAATAGTTACAGGACAATCATGGTTGGACACACATTCTCGAAATTGTATGTTACTGTATTACACTTGCAACTTTCGAGAGAGCTAGAGTAGAGACACCTTAGAGCTAGGGGATAGGCAGGGTTTTGACCAGTCCATTAGACCATTGATCATATTTTCATGCTCCGGGCCATTATTGAGGAGGCATGTCATCTCTCATCCAAAGTCTATTGTTGTTTTGTAGACTTTAGGAAAGCGTTTGATTCTGTTCCGAGAGAGGAACGTTTCTAGAGACTTTGGAATATTGGCATTTTGGAGACCCTCGTGGCAGCCATTATGAGATTATACGTGAATGTTCTTGGTTGTCTCCGCACGGTTCATGGGATTTTAGAATTTATTAGGAGTACCATTGGGGTCAAGCAGGGATGCCCTTTGTACCCAACCTTATTTGGGATATATACATTGATGAGTTAGAGACCTTTCTTCATGAACATATTCATGCTAGTGATGGGTGTCTTCTTCACCAGGTTCTGATTTCTATCCTCCTGTTTGCAGATGATGTGGTTCTCCTAGCCTCTTCCCCTGAGGGTTTACAACCGCAGTTGGATGCTTTGGCTCTCTTGTGTGATCTCCGACAACTGCCCGTTAATTTGGGGAAAACCAAGGTCATGGTATTTAATGGTTTGAAGACCTTCCACCTCCATTTCTATTTCAGAGGAAAGGAGGTTGAGATTACCACTTCCTATACTTATCTGGGAGTGCAATTTTCTAGTCCATGTTTCAGCTTGAGGCAGGCACTCCAACCTAAAATAAACAAGGGTTATGCTTCTTTAGCTCTCCTTGAACGACAATGTTTTTGGCATCACTTTCAGGGTATCTCTTCCAAGATGTCACTCATGGATACACTTATTAGACCCATAGTTCTCAATGGATTTATAGTTTGGGGGCCCTCTCTACATTAGGGTGATTGGGCTGTTGTTGATAGGATCCAGACACTTCTCCTTCGCCGCATGATCAGATGTAAGCAAACTGTTCCCCAACACATTATTCTTGAACAGTTTGGAGCTCAACCCTTTCGACTGGAGACTATAGTTGATTTGATCATTTTCATACATTGCATACGGAGGTTTGCTGATTCTGCGAGTGGACGTGACAGATACCCATACTTAGCATACTATTCTTCAGAGAATCTTGCTCCAGCTCTTTCGACCCGTGGACATTGTTGGTATACAGGAGTTTCTGATCTATTGGAGTCTGTGGGAATCAGGTTGGACCGACTTCCTCCATTTATGTATTCCTTGGATGCACCAGCTTTTCCACAATTCAATGATCACAACGGGAAATCCTAATAGTTTTTAGATCAAGGCAATCCCTATAGAAGGCTAGCGTACACCTATCCTTACACTATCTGTAACTTTAATGGGGAAAAGAGTGTGAGAGAAATAAAATGCATAAAATAGAAAGTTGATGCACTAATGTAGTGTGATCTTTTACCATATGAAACAAAATAAAAAGGAAAAAACTATGTATAATCTTTATCGTTATACCTAATAGTACAATTCGTAAGATGCAAGAAGCATGATATTCAACACTATAAACAAATGCTTGTAGGCCAAATCATCCCCACAATTTTAGATGATGAGAAGAGAATCAAGCTACAACATCTTTATTGAATGCTTCAGTTGATACATAGTTGCAATTTTCTTGAAGACTAAACAAACATCAACATTAGATTACAATAGCTAAGGCTACAACTTCTAATGAAATCTCTATAGAGATGATTATAAAATTATAAGGCAAAAGATATTGCTCTAGAGAGCTTACATAGATGAAATACATGTTTACTACAGGCGTTGGGCCAAGAACATGACATGTAACACATTTGAACCACACAAGTCTCTGCCTCTTTGAGAATTGGCAGAAGCCACTAAATTCCCATTGAGATACAATGCCGAATCATCGAGTGAGATGCATTTACGCTTTTAGTTGATCCACATCCTATTTCTGTCCTTGCTGGAATCTTCTTTGATCATTGCCCATTGTGGTCTTGATCAAGCAATGGCAAGCCTTGTCTTTGTTATGCATTAAGGGTCTTTGAGCCGTTAGATTGTGGCGCGGTAAGATTAATGATATATGGGCCTTGAGGACTTGAGTTATTCTTACATTCCCTTGGAAGTCCGTGAGTGGTCCACGTGGTTCGCCATGTTTGTGCTTACATTTCTAGGGGTTGGCCCCCATAAGAATATACTTAAGACGTATTCACATTACTTTTATGTGGCATACACTCAATTGGTTCTGTATAATTGATTCAAAATGAGTCAACAATGTGAGGAAGATTTCATGGTGCATGCTGCTGTTAGTCGATGTTGTTCATCTCTTTGTTCATCTTTCCACTTTAGATTTTGAGTGGACAATGTGGAAGGCTACATTATATTGCACCTTTTATCTTTGCCTTTGTGATTAGTTCCCCTACTCTCTCCCCCCTCGATAACTTTGGTAAAAAGACGTCGGATTTATTAAATCGATAAAGACACGATGGACTTGAGCTTATATCTGTACCAAACGATCAATGTAGATCAACGACAGAGGAAACATCTTTATGTTTTCAGGCCATTGTCAGTCATCAAGTTCCGGTTTGTGTCCATCTTGCCAGCTCAACTTTTGATCCAATGGTGAGAGGCGACAACCTATATCCAGTCATCTTTTGCCCCTTGGGCATTTGATAGCTGATCATATCAATCTCCGTTGAAATCAACGACAAGTTGTCAAAGAAGATATAGCTTTGGCATTATGAGTTGAGGTTAAGGCCTTTACAAAATTAAGTCCATGGGCTATGATTATTTACATAGGGCACTACCTTAGAACATTACTATATTAAAACCTGCTTTATTCAAGCGTCTCCAAACAATACAGTGGGGAAAGAAAAAAGAGTGTCGAAATGTAGGCATGGGAAAATGGTTGCAAAAAAATGCACGTATTTTATGTGTAAAAATGTGAGAAAGTAAAAGGAAAATAACATGGGGATGGGGGAAAAGGAATATAGGCGGATAGGGATGAATATTTGAAAAGCCATTTGAAATGTCCCTTTTGCGGTAAAATAAGCAACAAATGGATTTTCAACAAACCCCAATGGAAACCCTTGAACAAATTCATCAAATTAAAATCAACAATTAGACTAGGCTTGCCAAATCCTAGTGACTAGGGTTAATTGGTGATTTATGCTTTGAAACTTCTCTAAAAATTATGAAATTTTATTTGCAAATAAATACTGATTTTTCATTTCTCTTATCTAAACAGATTTGGAAAATATTAATTTCCAAATTTTATTTTCAAAAAATACAACGGAAATAAGAAAATTTATTATTTCCCAATATATTCTACATATAAATACATTTGATGGCTCAAAACGGAGATAAAAATATTTGCAAATTTATGAGACCAAATTTAGAATTTTCTATTAAGTGAAAGTGGCCCAAAAGTGAGTTCCAAACTAGAATCTAGGGCACTGCCCTACAAATATAATTCCTACCCTTTTCAACCAACAAATTGAGCTTCAACCAATGGAAATCAGATATAATAATAAGCAACAAATCAGAATTGAATTAGTTCCAATCCTTGAATAGGACTAACAAGCATTTTAAGGGTTTTCGTCATCCAAATTGTTGGCCAAGGAAGGTTTTTGTCCCCAATGGAAATCAATTATAATAATAAGAAACAAATCAGAATTGAATCAGTTTCAATCCTTGAATAAGACTAACAAGCATTTGAAGGGTTTTTGTTCTCCAAATTTTGGCCAAGGAAGGTTTTCGTCCCCAATGGAAATCAGTTATAATAATAAGCAACAAATCAGAATTGAATCAGTTCCAATCCTTGAATAGGACTAACAAGCATTTGAAGGGTTTTCGTCCTCCAAATTGTTGGCCAAGGAAGGTTTTCGTCCCCCTCAGATCCCAAGTAGGAAGGTACGCTCCAAAACCTGTTTTGATCAATATTTTTCCTATCTCTCAATCAGCTCTCAAGATGCCATAAATAGCTCAAGAATGAGTCTTCAATGAACCCACAAGAGTGGCATCCCATGTCTATAAGGAAAACTTCTTTTAAAATGCCATTGAACCCTCCATATGTGGCGTCCCACCTTGGGAAGCCCAAATGACTACAAGTCATTATTCTTTTTAGCTTGAGGGTCATTTTCACATGAACTTTGCCTTTTTGAATTAATTAAATAATTTGCCTAAATAAAACAGTAATTAAAATTATTTTTTGGCAAGTCGAATAATTATTTTATATTAGGCCCTTATTTCAATAATTAATTAAATTGCTCTAAATAATTGAAGTGATAAAAATCACTTTTCAAGCAATTTATTAATTATAAAACCCCTAGAATAATTATTAAAATTACTTTAATTTTTCAAATGGTAAAACCACTTTTCGGTAATTCGACTAATTAGCCATGATAGTCCTATTTTAATAATTGATTAAATTGCCTTATATTTTTGAATGATCAAAATCACTATTTGGGCAATTGAATTAATTATTAAAATTATTTTGAAAAGGGGACATTACAGTTCTCTCTTCCCAAATTTGCTTGCCCTCAAACTAATGTAAGCTCATATGCCCAATTATCATGTCTAAGTGGTAAAACTTGCTGTAGTACTCAAAAATCCTAGCTCCTGCACTTGTACCTGTCAAGTGGAGAAACTTTTGCCAAAAAGCATAGCGTGACATATCTTAAATGGATAATGAATGCCATATGCCCCAATCATTGTGTTGTGGCTGTCCCCTTTGGCACTTCCCACGCAATGAAGGTTTTGGAATACAAAACCCTCGTGTTCCCATACATCCTTTCATGACTTGGCAAGGTGTTCCACTCAACAAATGATGCATATCAGATTGTAGATGGGATGGAAACAAGTCACAATAGTCATACAAAATTTTAAAATTCATCCAACTGGGTACCTTGGCGGCTGCCATGAAGAGTCCTTTCAGCTGAACTTTTTTTCCTCCTATTTCCATCAATGATTTTCTCTTATTTTGTGCAAACTTGCTGCTGTTTTCAAGTAATACCAGCAACCTTATACCTGTTATTTTTATGACCAACAACATGAAAATGGTACAGCCGGTACCAAACCAAAATCTCCTTGCAAAATTCAACAATTTGGGCAATGTAGAGAATGAGAACAACCATGCAAGGACTGAAAATATCATGTTAGCAATCCCAAACCAAAAAGAACTCCTTCCCATGCTTGAAGGTACCTATAAGTCCATTTGTATGAAGATAAATGAAGTCATAGGGTGACTGGAAACGGAGATGACAGGAGTACTACAAATCAGATTTATCGCTGTACCCATTGTTTTACCCCTACATTTGGATGTTAGGACACATCCATCACTTGTTTTTGGTGTTCCCCACAATTGGACTCCACAGCTCTAGCAATGCATTTTCTTGATCCAATTTGGGATTATGGTGGCTGAAAACCATCTTGTTCCCTCCATACAAGTCTCACCAATGTGTGTGGAGGGAATAAAAGAGCCATTGAATCTTCCTGTTTCAAGTCCCAACCTATCAACCAAACCTTCAACCAAAAAATGGTATGTGTATCTATTATCAAACCACACTCTTACTTTTTGACCTTTCAATCCCAAACTTTCATGTACAAACATGTTGAACCTTGCATGAAAGAAGCTGGGTGTCCCTTGCCCTTCAAGGTGTTCTTCACTCTAACGCTATGGTGATCACAACTTGGCCATGGTAGCCTTTGATCGTTCCTTGTATCCATCTTTTTACTTATGTTTGGCAGCTCTTTTTGCACATGTTGTAATGGCTGAAATGGCCTCTTTTGAGGCTCAAAACCTGCTGTCCTTGCCTGAAATTTCCAATCAGCCCTTTGCTGTCCCTGATTTGCTATTTTGGGCAGCATATTAGTGGCTGCCCTTGGCTGTACTTTGGACTAAAAACTGCCTCATTGGACTGAAACTTCGTTTTGTCTATCCATCATGGTTTGAATACCCACATTATGTGACTGTTGTTATAAAACTTCAGACTTGCAACTAAATGAAGTCTTTTCCCTCTTGATTTTATCCATCTGATGCATGCACGAAACCCTTTCATCATCTATTTGTTTCATGTAGTTGGCTGTTCTGAATTTTCCATCAAGCTGAACATCAACAAAATCATCTGGAAATTTGGCTTGCACCATCAAATTTTATTTATATTCTTGTTCTTCTTCATTTTTGTCTGCCCTTCTTCTTCTTCTTCTTCTTCTTTTCTATCCACATTTTTACTATGTTGTCCATGATAATGCCACATTTGAAATGACGTAATAGGAAGCAACAATCCCACAACATGTTCATACCTACGGCTGTCTTTTGAGTGTTCACTTCCTTGGAGGGAAGCATACAAACTGTTGGACTGCCTGGAATTGATGATAACAACAGCTCTCCAACTTGCAATATTAAAGCCTTTTTGAAGAATACATCCTTCTTGCACTCCTCTTCGCACCATGTGACTGAAATTCCCTCAAAAGTAATCTTAAACCAAAAATTACTCACCTTAATGACTGAAACTACTTGCATGGCAACAAGTTTAAAGAGATCACTTGGCTTGCTTACTTTCCATGCCACGTATCTCACTACATGCAAATCTGAATTGTTCCTCATCTCTATGAAATCAACCATACAGAATTTAAAATCAGAATTGGGAATTTTTTTAAAACTCAGAATATTACCGGGATCCCATATCCTTTGGTGCCACTAATCATGAACTTGAATCAAGGAGTCTTCATGCCCCATATGGCCAACGGTATCCGTCATTTTAATGATCTCTTGTGCATGCTTCTCATGATGATAACAAATCTGAAATGTTATTGTATGCAATAATAAATTAGTCTTGCCATAATCAAATACACCATTAATCTTCTTCTCACCATCTAGCTGAACCCTGCAATCACTTTGCAATTTGAATCTTTTTTGTCCCAAGATTTCTTCTTCTTTCTTCACCTCTTAGGAAGAACTCATAACACTACTCTCAACATGTGATGACTCAAACTTTGTAATGTATGCAAGAGGGTTCATTACTTCTAAGGTTGGAACAATTTGAACCTTAGATGCTTGACATTCCTTATGTAAAACTTGTTCTTTCCCACAAGTGGCTGCCTCAAGTTGCTCTTCTTTCTTCATACCCCTTGAAATCACTCCACTAGGTTCCTCCTCACATTTGTCCTCTACTTGCAGCCCTCTTTGCTGTTCATTAGTTTGCTGGAAACCTTCATCTTGTCTTAAATGTTTTGATTTTTGCAATTCATAATTTCTAATAGTTGGTTGCTCACTAACCTCTTTCAATTATGAATTTGAGCCCTCTTTTGGTGATGGATCCCTAGGGCAATTCGCGAGAGGTTCTTCCTTCTTTGCTCTTCTACTTTGATTTCTTGTGTACATCTCTAAAAATTCTTCCAAGGTGTTATAAGCTGTCTTCATATCAGCCTTCCTTCCATATTCATCAAAGGCCATAAGTTTGTCCCCATATTCTTTATTTTGTTCCTCCAACTATGCCTTTTGAGGGTCATTCCTTCGTCTTTTCTTGAATGGTGCTAGGGCTACATTGCTGATAGTAAAGTGTTGCACAAGCCGATATTTAATGTCTTGTCTTTTAATTCTATCCCTATCTCTCGTCTACACACACATCAACAACTCTCGGATAGGATCTATTGTATACAATTCCAAACCCTAAAGCTGGGTAAGATTTTGGCTCTGATACCACTGAAATGTCCCTTTTGGAGTAAAATAAACAACAAATAACTTTTCAAAAACCACAATGGAAACCCTTGAACAAATTCAACAAATTAAAATCAGCAATTAGACTAGGTTTGCCAAACCCTAGAGACTAGGGTGATTGGCGATTTATGCCTTGAAACTCCTCCAAAAAGTGTGACATTTTATTTGCAAATAAATACTGATTTTTCGAACCTTTTTATCCAAACAGATTCGGAAAATATTAATTTCCAAATTTTATTTTCAGAAAATACAATGGAAATAAGAAAATTCAGTATCTTCCAATATATTGTGCATATGATACATTTGATGGCTCAAAATGGAGATAAAAATATTTGCAAATTTATGAGACCAAATTCAAAATTTTGTATTAAGTGAAAGTGACCCAAAAGTGAGTTCCAAACTAGAAACTAGGGCGCTGCCCTACAAATACAATTCTATCCTTTTTCAACCAGCAAATTGAGCTTCAACCAGTGGAAATCGGCTACAATAATCAACAACAAATCAGAATTGAATCAACTTCAATCTTTGAATAAGACTAGCAAGCATTTGAAGGGTTTTCGTCCTCCAAATTGTTGGCCAAGGAAGGTTTTCGTCCCTCTCAAACCCCACGTAGGAAGCTACACTCCAAAACCTGTTTTGATCAATATTTTTCCTCTATCTCAATCAACTCTCAAGACGCCATAATTAGCTCAAGGATAAGTCTCCAATGGATCCACAAGGGTGGCATCCCATGTCTATAAGGAAAACTTCTTTTAAAATGCCATCGACCCCTCCATATGTGGTGTCCCACATTGGGAAGCCCAAATGACTATAAGTCATTATTCTTTTTAACTTGAGGGTCATTTTCCTATGAACTTTGTCTTTTTGAATTAATTAAATAATTTGCCTAAATAAAATAGCAATTAAAATTATTTTTTGGCAAGATAATTATTTTTTATTAGGTCCCTGTTTCTATAATTAATTAAATTCCTCTAAATAATTGAAGTGATAAAAATCACTTTTCAAACAAATTTTTAATTATAAAATCCCTTGGAATATTTATTAAAATTATCTTAATTTTTCAAATGGTTAAAACCACTTTTTTGGTAATTTGAATAATTATCCATGATAGTCCTATTTTAATAATTAATTAAATTGCCTTATATTGTCGAATGATCAAAACCACTATTTGGGCATTTTAATTAATTACTAAAATTATTTTGAAAAGGGGACATTATAGTGGTGTTGCCTGAAGTTTTTCAGGTACCTTTTCATGATCATTTGATTTGCAGTTTGATAAGTCCCTATATGAACTTAAGTAGGCTCTGCAAGTCTTGTATACTTTATTTGATGAGCATCCAAGATTCTGGTTTCATAACTATGGAGGTTGGGCTGAAACTATTAGTCAATGATGATTCATCACTCATCAATGAATCATCCTACAAAGAATTGGGGACAACTTGATACATCTTATGTCCACACGACCAAATTTTTGTTTTGTTGTTGGCTATCTTTTCGGTTTTTGTCTACATTGAAACCCCTACATTGGACAACAACAAAATTTCAGAGGACTGCAGATTTCATGTTGATGTTTAAAGAGTAGCATGTAAATGTAATGAATAAATTATTCGGTCCTTTGTTTGTAAAATTTTGGGACAAACTTGGAGTATTCTACAGTTTAATCTTTAACGGAGGGTGTTAAAGTTATTAATTCATTGTTAGTTAGTCTTTAACTAATAGTTAGTTAATAATTGGTTATCAACCTTCCTAATTGCTGTAACTTCATTGCTTTTCAATAAAGAAGGATGCACACGCACTTCAATGTGTACCTTCCCGTTTTCTCTTCATTCTGTCAACATTCATGTTTGCTAACATGGACAAACATATCTATACAAAGTAGTGTTTTAATTAATTAACATCGATAAATAACCCCAACAACTTATATATGGACTTTTCTAAAGCATGAAGAAAAGTAAGATTATTAATCTATTTTTATCGTTTTCCAATTGGTTCAAAGGATGAAAGAGACAAAACGAAGGGTCTTATGCTAATTGGAGTCCTTTTATCACTATTAACTAGTCTATACATAATTTTTAGGTCATTCCATTTGTTAAAGTTATCAATTAGCTATTAGTTAATGTTTAACTAATGGGTGGTTACCAAACATTCCCAACTGAATGTAAACACTTTTTGCTTAATAAAAAGAAGGATACACGAGTTTGTAATTGTGTTGTATGCCTTACATTTCTATTCATTCCTTTAGTATTCATTTGCTAACATTGGTGTTAGAGCCAATCATTCGCGGTATCCCTACTTGGGTACGATTGAAGGAAGTTGTTTGAGGAAGCCCAGGAGATGGGTACGAATAGTCCAAGGGCTAAAATGTAATCACACATGAAGCTTTTCACGTGTTGTAGAGAAGTAGTTCACAGAAATCACAACTGTGACACAACAATAGGAAATTGACGGTGAAAGGAATAACTAGATTTAGAAAAAAAAAAGAACAATTCGTGATAAGGAATGACGCAAAGGAGGTCGAAATTGTGGCAAAGAAGAACAGTTTGAGGTTGAGTCATGGCAAGTCATGGAACAAGGCACAGAGGTAGAGGTCGTGATTTGGCGACCAAAGTAGAGCTTGAAGAAAAAATATGCGAAGGTGCTAGGGAAAATTGCGAACCAGGCAGAGTGAGAAGACTTGAGTGACACAATAATAGGTAAATTGACGGTGAAAGGAATAACTAGAATTAGAAAAAAAAGAACAATTCATGATAAGGAATGACGCAAAGGAGGTTGTAATTGTGGCAAAGAAGAACAGTTTGAGGCTAAGTCGTAACAAGTCATGGAACAAGGCACAGAGGTAGAGGTTGTGATTTGGCGACCAAAGTAGAGCTTGAAGAAAAAATACACGAAGGTGGTAGGGAAAATTGCGAACCAGGTAGAGTGAGAAGACTTGAAGACAAAATATGTGAAGGTGCTAGGGAAAATTGCGAACTAGGCAGAATGAGAAGACATTCCAGAATGAAGAGAAGAAACCATCTCATCTATTCACGCTTGTTGGGAAAAACCTTTCGCAACAAGGCCTTGTATTTGTTGAAAATACAAAATTTGTCCATGTTTCTGCTGCATTAATCTTGATTTTGCCGTGATTGCAACTGCATTTTTTATTGTGCCATTTGGGCATGAAGTCTACAAAAAACTACTAGATGTGAAGGCAAAAGACCTAGACCATATGCTAGGGCATGAGATATTGTAGAGCATTTTTTGATTTCAAACTGTAAGTCAATTTATTGAAGTTCCATTCATAAGCAAATTCAGATACCACTTGTCCTGTCTATAAAATTTGAAGTCGCTTTTATAAGAAAATTCATAAAACTGTAGTTTTGTTGCATTGATTTCTGGGTTAGACAAATTGTACTATTTATGGGTCAAACAATTATGCTTTTCTTGTTGAATTAATTTCTGGGTCATAAAAGTGTGTTTTGTTCTATTGCACTGATTTTCAGGTCAGCCTTGTACTGTACTTTTTCTATTCAAAGTCAAACATTGGGTATAAAATGGCTAACATTCAAAATTTGGGTCTATCGGAAGTGTAGAAGTTAACTGGCCATAATTATTATGTTTTGGAGTCATAAGATTTTGATAATTGTGGAATATCGTGATTGTGACAAGATCATTCTTGTCACTGAAGCAACAAACTTCGTCGATTATGACAAACGTCATAAGGAAGCCTTGTTATCCATGTCAAATGACTAAGAGGTTCGGAATGCCATTGTGGCAAGTGTGGTGTGGACCAGTTTGAAAAATAAATACCAAACTTTGGAGCCAGACCCTGACATTTGATTAAGTTAGTTCCTATTTGATGCAAAATGAATGCTAATAGACACAAAATGAGTCCAGTGTTGGACAAGCAAAAAGTGCATTAGCTGCTCAATCGAAAGGGAAGTGGAAACATATCCCTGTTGATTAATCTTCTAAGTATTAGGTGAAGTGCTTTTATTGTCAAAATGTTGGGCCCCTGAAAAAGGATTTTCAAAAGCGATAGTATGCATTTTTCCAACAAAGCAGTCAAGCAGTTAATACGGTAGCAATTAAAGAATGAGATTCTAAGAAGTATGCTTTCTTGGCATCGTAGTCGAATGATCGTGCTACTAGTGGTTGGTTCTTTGATTGCGGCGCATCCAAGCATTTCTCATGTCGTAAGGACCATAGTTCGTATAATTGTAACAGGCGAGTACTCGCCAAGGGGAAATTTTGAATAACCAGAGAGTATTCGATAGAGCTGGTCGAATAATTGGGCATAACCAACAAAGGAAAAAAATACTTAAATTTATCAAAGAAACATAATTTACTTAGAAATTGCAGAAGCAAAATAGATCAAATGAGTATGTAAAACGTTGGGAAAGTATTTTCTATTAGATTTGAATACAAATAAAGTAAGACCAATGAGGTAAGACTGTATTAGAACTTCTCTGATACTTCTCAATAAAAGAAGAAATGAAAACATAAAGAAATAAGTACAACTATAATACCATATTAGCTTGGTCTAATGCAACCAATTCTTAATCAAAGTTCCTTATCACATAAATGCCTACTATGACCACATTACTTTTCATTTATCTCAGAAGTATGAGTTTAGGGTAAGCATCATGAACTGTAAACTGCTTAAGGTTTTGACAGAAGATTTCTCCAGAAGACATTGCATTTTAGCAAATATTCAAATAGAGGTTCAATTACCAATTTTCAGATGACATTATTTCCAATTCAGGGTTGCCAAGGTAAATACCTAATGTTTTCCATCATCTCGACTATGAAGGGTGATATTGGATTTGAATACAAGTTGCTTCCCTGCCAAAAGTGTACAAAATTATATCCTTGCACCATTTCAGATCTCTTTAAGAGGTTGTACAATCTCAATAAGTCTCTAGTAACCTATGCATTGATCCCCATTTCTTATCATCGAACAATCTTCTTACTTGGAGATAAATCTTCGCACTTTTACAAAGTTTTCTTAGAGTTTGGCATCCATTTCCACGGTTTATCAATTATTAACAGTGTTTTCCATGTTTTTGTAGTGTACAGACTTGTCGGTACTCGCTGGTAGACCAAAAACCGATGGTTTTTTTGCAGTGAGTTTGAGTGGCGGCTAACCATTTGTGCCTTTCATTGACGAGTAACTAAGTAACCAGCGATTACTCGTTGGTTATGTAATCAATGGTAAGGACTAGTATGTGACATTTACTACAATTACAAAAAATTATGTTTTTGTTTTATTAGTTGAGTTACTTGTAGTGGAGGGGATATGAGATGTTCTCATAATATTGAATAATGCGAAAACAATCATAGTAAAAAATGTTAGATATGTTTCTAGCCTAAATAAAAACCTCTTGTTTATTAAACAATTATCACAAAATTCAAACATTGCTATAAATTTCTTTGGGAAGAAGTGTGTTGTGTCTAATGTTAAACATGGAGTAATTGCCCTGAGTATTGGGCAAGGTGGCTTGTATAGGCTCATTGATCTTGCCACAATCAATGCAAATGCATGTGTGGAGGGAGACTCCACCATATAGGATGTGTTGGGGGATGAAATTTCTCATAGACTTGTTGACCTTGCTCTAATCAACTTACATGCACTAGTTATGGAGGGAATATCCACTACAAAGGATGTGCAGAAGGTTGCAATTCCACAATCTCGGTTGAATGCACAGGTAGTTGTGCAGGAGGATGATATGCCTCAGTCACAAACACAAGCTTAGAGGACCGGAAACAAGATTGTTACTTCAGCAAAGCATGGTCATGTTGTTCTTGCTTTTGACCTTTGTATGGTACTTGAACAACGGGTTGAACAACCCATCGAATGCAGTTAGGTAGACAAAATTTGTACTTTGGACAAGTACAAGGCTCATCTTATTGTGAAAGGCTTTATTCTCTTACTACAGAGTTGGTTTTTACTTCCAGTGCTACTTAGAAGGTGGTCACATTTTTGTTGCTTCTCTCTGGAGGTTTGGATGAGGAGGTCTACATGGTGCAATCTGAAGGTTTTTGGGTTGGTCGTGATCATTTGATTTGCAAGTTGATTAAGTCCATGTATGAACTTAAGGAGGCTCCATGAGCATGGTATACTTTGTTTGAACATCTTTAGGATTCTGGATCCAAAACTATGAAGGTCGGGATGAAGTTATTAGCCAATGATGATTTATCACTGGTCGATCAAGCAACCTAAATCGAATTGGTGGACAACTTGATACATCTTATGTTCATAGGTTGATCTTTGTTTTGTTGTTGGGTATCCTTTTTTTGGTTTTTGTCTACACCGAAGTTCCTACATTGGACACAACAAAATGTCAGAGGACTATAGATTTCATGTTAATATTTGTAGAACAATCTGTAAATGTAATGACTAAACTCGTTGGTCCCATCGTGTTTGTAAAATTTTGGGACCAACTTGAAGTAATCTTTGGTTTAGTCAGTAAGGGAGGGTGTTAAAGTTATTAATTAGCTATTAGTCAATGTTTAACTAATAGTATATTATCAAACCTTCCCAATTGAATGCAAACACTTTTTGCTTAATGAAAAGACGGACTCACAATTTTTTAAGTGTGCCGTATGCCTTACATTTCTCTTCATTCTTTCAACATTCATTTGCTAAAACCATTGAACCCAGCCACCATCAGAAAAAATAAAATTGTCCTTAAAGGTTTCAATACCTGTCATGAACCACTTCAAGGACAAAGATCTCCTTGATTTGGCCTGTAAGTCTACATTTAACATCTAAGGTATCTAAAATCAAAAATCCTGATACCATAAGGGGTACAAGCTGTAGAAAAGTTGTATTGCTGTTTCAGTTAGTTCTTCTTTCGCTAAGTTTGATTTTAATTTTAAGCTTTCAAAGAATTCTTTGTAAACATGAGCAATTAGTGGCAGCATTACTTCACCATAATAGTAACTCCTAGCGATGCAAGTGGAATTGAGCTCACTCGATTTTTATTCAAGCCTGGGTCTAGTGCGTTTCCTTATATAACTTAGTCCGTTTAAGGGTCTTAAAATGTGCTAGGATATTGGTTATGCGAAAATGTGTAATTTTCTTTGCATTAGTCCAATATACATTTATAAGCTTTTTTATTTTTTGTGTACAATATCACATTAATGAATTTCAAGTACCTTAGGATTTTTATAAGCATGAACTGATAGAGTAAAGTGTATGTTTTATTTTAAAAGCGAAGTTGAAAATACACCTTTTAATGCAGGAGACACTTCACAAGCACCATCTGGATGGTACGGAGAAAGAAAATAATGATCCAGAGATTAGTTCAAGAGGCAAGCCTGTTCAAGAAAACAATGAAGAAGGAACTATCAAAAGCAAACAAGTGCATAAGAAATCACTACTTAAGAACTGGCCAGCAATGTCAACAATCATTGTATATTGTGTTTTCTCTCTGCACGATATTGCATATTCAGAGGTATGAAATTTCACATGTACAGTCATGTAGCTACCATTTGATCTTAAAGCTTTGAAATATTACTAAACCACTAATTTGAGTAAGATTTACATTTTTAGATATTTTCTCTTTGGGCTGTAAGCCCTAAAGACTATGGAGGATTGAGTTTTACTACTAGTGACGTTGGAGTAGTTTTGGCAATCACAGGTATTATACCAAGTCTTACAATTCTTCATAAAAGCATATATTCTTGACTTAGATATTAACTAAATACTTGTTTTAAACATGGTTGTCCAAAATGATTTCATGTTTTAGAGAGTATATGAAGAGCATTTAGAGACCGCTATTGCAATTTAAGATTTTGAAAATCCAATTCAATGAGGTTTGACCAAATTTAGATAGTTAATATAAACTGAAATATTTTAGTTTTTAATCCACCTCCAATGCTAAGTATGATTTTTTGAGAAATCTGTCAAGAAATATGAGATCTCAAGAGCCAACCACATAAATTGATCGGTCATAAAAAGTTAACCAGGCCATTCATAATGCACACGCAATTCTTAAGTGTTTCTTCAATTCGTATACATATATGGAGTCTCATATACGCACATATGTTGTCACGCTTGTAATAGAGACCTATTTGTGATGATACTAAGCATGACCAGAACATCACCCTTTAGTTAATCAAGTCTATTGTAGTTCAAATGGCTAATTCTCCTCTTCCTATTATTTAAAGTATAGATAACATGAGGGAAAGTATGTTGGTTCGCTTCGTATCTATATCTTGTATGCTTTGCTTAATAACATTCTGAATACATAGATTTAGGCACTTTTCTATGGGAGGCCCTTGCTTTATATCCCATTCTTCGTTTTTCTAGTCCTAACGTGTATTTTTTCTTGAAATAATTGATATTGAATCAAGTAAAAATTTGCTTAGGTAGGAACTAGTCTTTTTCTTATGCCCAAAATTCTATAAAAAGATTAAATATTTTTGCATTTCTCTTTCTAAAATGATTTAAAAAACCACCAGTAACTTTGGAGTTCATTGCTTCTTCATAAGACAATTGTGACATAACCTCAATATTTTTTTGATATATTTAGAAACAGTCCTTCCATAACCCACTACCTTCTTAATCTGTTTGCATCTCCATAGTCTAGTTTCTTGGTTAGAATCTACAAATGGATTGTCTCCCTACATTCTTGTCATGTTTTAAATTTCAGCATGTGACCCATGATCATCTCAAAATGTTACGTCAAAGTACCTATTAAATTGGTCTTCCACCTGGAGTTGCACCCTGAATCGAAGACATGCGGAATGGCTAATCCTCTCTCCAGTTGAAACAATGTGATCTTCTCATGAGGGTGGGTGCCTCAATGGTGAGAAGAACCTCCAGAGAAGGCTGGTTCTTGTAAGATGTATCAATGAGGATCTCTACTTTATTTTGCGGACTACCATGGAAAAAGGAGAAAGAAACTTAAGGGGAAATCCTACCTAATGACGGTGATACACCAGAATGTTGATCCACCTTATTTGGAACCTTGAACACTGAACAAACAAGGGAAAAGGAAGACCTTTGATTTCAATTGATCACTCTGCATAAGTATTTCATAAGAAGGTTCGATCTAATGACAAAAACGTGAGAAAATGATAGAGAGAGGTCTGATACAAGACATTATGCAGCCACCTAACATCCACTTATAGCATCAACAAAAGATATATAAAACACTGAACATGACTTGCATAACATGATAAGCTAGCAACTAGGTACGAATTAGAATTTGGGAAGGGAGAGAAATCTACCACGTATGCAAATTGCTGAATGAATGTACACTATGCAAGCACTTGAAATCTGAAAGTACAGTGCTTCTATAGATTAAAGAGGTTACACAACTCACCAATGGTAGAGTCTGGTTTTACCAAGAGAGGGATGGATGATAGGGATAGGCTAAAAAGCTTGTTTAAATAACATAATTTACAAGAAAAGAGTAGAAAATAGAAGAGAACTAAAACTGGAAATAACTACAGTTGTAGCAAGTCAAAAATGGATTTGTCTTTGCATGTGAAGCGCTGGAAATGGACCATGTCCTCTTTTGGAAGCTCCTTCACGTACATGAAACTTCCGGCTATTTGAAACGTTCAACACTTTGTCCGTTCATCATGCAAGACAATTCTATTTTCAGAACTGAAGCATTCTTGTTTTCTTAAACGTGTTCACTTCGTTGGAGTCACTCACATTAGTCTGTGCATGATCTTTGTTCATCCTATCTGTCTTTATTGTACGTTTGTTTTATTCACTGTTCATGCTTATGTCCATGTTTAGTGCTGCTTCAGTCTTTGCTCATGCCTCTATTTTTGTGTTTGTCTTCTTGTTCAGCCCTGTTTGTGCTTACATCTCTATTCATGCTATTGATCATGCTCAGTTCACATCGTGTTTTCTCTAGCTTTTCTCGTGTTCTACTTTAATTCGGGATTCGGGCTTTATTTTGGTCGGGCCCATGTGTTTATATTTTCTTGTGCTTCTATTTATTTCCATCGAGTCTTGTCTTGTCTGGTTACTGTCGGGTTTTCAGCTCTCGGGCTTTTGGTTTTCCTCCTTTGGACAAATTGTCTGAAGGACTCTCTGTCTCTTCTCTTTCCTTGGGCTTGGCATTTTCTTTTCTCTTTTTTGGCCTTTGCTTACGCTTTAGCCTTCGGGTTTTTGTTCCTTGCTTGTGGCCTTGTCTTTTCTATCGGGCATTTCCCCGGGTATATCCTAGTCGAGTCTTTTTTTGAATTCCTTCGGACCAAAGTCTGAAGGAATTCGTCTCCTTTGGCTATCTTTCCCTGAAGGGCATGTGCCCTTCATAAATTTTCGAAATGTCCCTGACATTATGAAGGTGCCCTTTGAAGACATTGTAAACGACCCCTCGGAAGTCTTGCAAAGGTCCTCTTTGTGCTTGAAGTGTCCCCCGCAAGGGCACATACCCTTCGGGGTTTTTGAAAATGACCCATCGGAAAAAATCAAAGGTCCACTTTGTTCTTGAAGTGCCCCCTGCAAGAAATCACCTGCCCTTCGCAATGTCCAAGACTTGTTTGGGCTTTATAAGTGCCATTACTTATAAAAACTTTATAAGACAAGTCGATGCACAAACCCGCTTCCCTTTATAGACCAACTCGGGCCCTTCGATTGCTTTTACTTATAAAAGTAAATAAGACACCCCTGTAAACCCGATATGCACTGTAGACCCATTCGGGTTCTTCGAGTGCTTCAACTTATAAAAGCTAATCAGTAATGCAACATCACAAACCCGATTAACACTGAAATTGTCATAGACCCTTTCGGGTTCTCTAGGTGCTCCTGTGTATTACTTATAAAGCTTATAAGTAATGTTGTCTTGCAAACCCAAATTGCTCTGTAAGTGCTAGAAATGATCATTCCTTGATGAGAAAATGCTTGTACCTGCACAAAAGTGACTTATCCTCGATTTCTCAAGGGTCAAGACCTGGTTTTCAAGGCAAATGGTCATGGTGAGCGAAGTTTCGGATGGTAATGGTGACAATTTGGCCTGTGGGGCAAAATTGTCAACAATAACTTTTGGAAGTTCTTAGGGTGTTATAAAAGGAGGTTGTGGGGGTTCATTTCAATTATTCTTGTTTTGATATTTTCATGAAGTCTCTTGGAGAGTTGGAACCTTCGGTTCTTCGAAACCCCAGGATGAAAACCCTTGGGAATATTGGTTTCGTGGACAAAAACCCATAGCCAATCCTTGGTGGATTCATTCAGGATTCACAAGTGGGCGGATTTGTTGCAGATTGAAAGATTGGTTGTTGACGAAAACCCATTCAGCCAACTTGGGCAGTTTCATTTAGAGTTCGTAGATGCATATATTGAAACAGGTTTTGAAGTTTGTGCTGAACAATATTCTTTTAATTGCTGGCGCTGAAGCCTTGAAGGAGATCGTAGCATTTGAAGGGGATTCAGTGTTATAAGTTAAGCAATTTTGGAGGGTTTTAAAGAAGTATAACAGCTATTGAAACATTGTGGGTCTTCGCTATGGTTTTTGGTGCTTTTTGTGGAGTTTAATATTGCAAATTGCCTTGATGTTACAAGCAGTATCTCCTTGGGACAACTGCAACCCTTGTTTGTTCATTATTCAATCTTTTTTTCGGCGTAGCCCTTCATTAGACGATTTGTCATATAGCATGGGTGTTTGAACTCTTTTTGTTATGTACTTTGTAGTATAATATTTATTTCTGCAATTTTGAAGTTAACATCCATCTGGTTATTCTTAGTCTCAGTTGAAATCATTTCATTGTATGCTACAAACTGTTTGGCAAATTACTCATATGTATTCATTGGATATTGAATAGCAAATGTGAGTGTTTCTCATGATCTCCATGCACGCTATTCTACATTGTCTATAACCAGAATTTCAGATTGATGAGCATAATAACAAATATTTGACGGAATATCTGCACAAGAAAAATCAAATATTTTGTGAATTTGAGTTGAAATTCGGGCAAGGGATTGTACAGTGGTATCAGAGTTGTGATCTTGGCAGCCTGGAGGGTTGCATGTCATTTTTAATGGTTACATGTCAGTGCTCAGTGGTTGCATGTGTGGTATCAATTATTGCATATCAATTTTATTTGTTGCATGTTAGTGATCAATGATTGCATGCTGATTTTGATCCTTGCATATCAATTTTTCTAGTTGCATGTTAGTGTTTTGGTCTTCATTTATCATTTGAATCATGGAAGATAGAAAGACGATAGATTCTTTGCTTGAATCTCTTAGACAAAGTTAGGATAAATTGGAAAGAACTTTTCGAAAGGTGTTTGGGACAAATTTAACGCAGAACAAGGGTTGCTTCGAAGATCATCAGAGTATGATTTGTTACACACCAAAACATTTTTAGTCTAAATCCTTACAGAAAGAAAAGGATGTGGGAAATAGGCTTTACACAACAGGAAAGAATCTTGAGTTTGTGCATCAGTCAAAGGATGTCTTTCTCAACTTGAAGGAAGTGGAGATTTGTTTGTTTATGATAAACCAGTCAGATTCTAAGAAATTGCTATGGGCAATGAAGTCATCAATGACTTATTTGGTTAAACCCAAGCTTATGAGACACTTAGATGAAGAGGTGAAACTTGTAGTCACTAATTGCCTGTGAAATTACCAAAATAACAGCGCGAAAGCAACCTTATTGCAACAGTATCATGAAGGAGATTTTCTCGCTGATTGTTGAAAGTTTCCGTGGGTTGGTTGATATTGGAAGCCCTTCCTTTGCCAAGAGGGTAACAATACTAGAAACTTTTGCCAAAATCAGATTTTGTAACATCATGTTAGATATTGGTTGTGAAGAGATTATTTATGAAATGTTTCAAATATTTTGGATTGTTATTAATGAGGCTCATATAAAGAATGTCATAACTTCCATGCAAATTATTGCAAATTATTGAATAACAAATGTGAGTGTTTCTTATAATCTCCACGCAAGCTGTTCTACATTGTCTATACCCAAAATTTCAGATTGACGAGCATTATGACAAATATTTGACGGAATATCTGCACAAGAAAAATCAAATATTTTGTGAATTTGAGTTGAAATCCGGGCAAGGGATTTTACATTTGTAAGAACCCCTACAAAAATTTCGCCAAAATTTTCACAAATCTCTGTTTGCTATTGAGCAGACATTTTGTCAAACATTTTGCTTTCTTGCACATTGAATGACAAACAAAGATTGTAGGGTTTGAGTATAGTTGGTTTCTAATTTTGAGCATGTATCATGCAATTTGCATCTCACAGATCATACATAGGCCATAGACATTTAAACAAGCAGTTTGCAGCCTTGTATAAATATAAAACTAGAATACATAGCACAATATAACAACTGACATTAAAATCAGAATTATAGAGATAAAATATTCATAAATTCTTGACCTTTGAAATGCCCAGAAACAATGAAAAATGGTTGAATACAATATTGCCAATGCTGTTCTGATTTTTATATACTATTGTAGCAAACACCTACTATAAAACTGGATCAACTAACTCCCCAAAATCTCTAAATCCCTTCAACTAGAGGCTGCGACTCTTTTCCCAACACCCACAATCCTCCTTAAGACTCCAACTTATGAATATTGTTCATACAATGTATCTTTAACACCTCCTTAATGGAAGTGACCCTTCTTGGAACCCACAAAAGTTCTTTGACTTCCCCAAACTCCTTTGACCATCCAAGGACTCCACACAAGCTCCTACTCATCCACACATCCTTCAATCTTCACATCTTTCCTTAATATATAGGCTGCCACTCTAATAAAATATGACGCCACTCTAATATGAGGCGCTTTCCCACAATGGATGCCAATAAGCCTAGGGTTTAAACCCTAGCTCCATTACTTGTATAATATTCGCTGTAATATCTCAAACCCACAAATCTTCTACTATTTCTCACAAATTTGTATTTGTTCACAAACCCAACAAATTTGTCATTCAAATATTATAGGAGGCAAATACATAAACCAGAGAAAATAATATAACCTTTCACACCAGTATTTTGAACTTGTGACAATCTACACAGAAATTTGGGAATGTTTTTGTAAACCCGAAATCCACAACTAACAACCAAATACCTGGGAGTCGGCAAAACAATAACTAACAATGCAGAATCAAAATGGCACATGCGTTCAACACAAAGACAATCTCTGTATGAAATTGCTCCAATCTTTTACATTCAACACAAATGTGATTTCTGTGTGAAATCACCACAACCAGCTAGGGTGGATCTTTCACCACCGAAACCAGTAATTTTTGGAGTGTTTCTATCCTCAAGAAATTAGGAGAACACAAGGTCTTTCTCACGAGAACAATTATTTGAAAATAATATTCAAGCATACTTGTAAAATAAGCTCAACTTTTCCTTTTAAAGACACTTTTAGGGCGACAAGGGACAATAAAATAATAATTTCCCTTTTCTTTAATTTCCTCTTAGCAATATTGCATAAAAATATGGACATTAGCACTGTGAGAACCCTTCCAAATTTATTTCCGAGATATTTGAAGAATTTCAACTTTTCATGCAAATATACTCAAATCTAACATACACTAACATGCATGGCACATGCACAAATGCAATGCAATGCTATATGATTGGCGGTTAACCTCCAATCGAACAATAATGAAATGTAATGAAGATTACAGCTGAAATCGTTATTATCAAATTGAAATAGATACAATTGCTGCAATAAGAGATTTCAGATGATAATATTATTTGAAATACTTTGAGTACTCACAAGATGCATTGTAAATTTGAACCCAGAGGAACTGAAGCTGCTTTGCACACTGCGGAAGACAAAATGCAATCTGAAACCACTTTGAAACACTACAAACTTCATTGAAACTCCACAATTGAAGCCAAAACAACAATACTCAGAAAATCTGAACTGCACAACTACTTCTATCACATCAAACCCACTGAAGAAGCATGCTAAATTTTTACCAAACACTCTCAAATAGAAAGCAACATACAACTACAAAAGTTTGAAGGTGTAGAACAACATCATAAACCTAAGAGCCTCATTTCCATGAAGTTTCTGCTCTACAAAATAAGCGCTTATTTGCTTCCAAATTTCTCATGTTGAAGACATTATCTACTGAGAGGGTGGGTGAATCAGTAGATGAGCTAAAACCCGGCTCTTAAAACTTTTAAACAAGATACTTAAAGTATATGCAAAGTAAAGAACAAAACAGAGATCACACACACACAAGAATGCTCAACACTAGATTTTTACGTGGAAACCCAAAGGGAAAAACCATGGTGAGAAAAGCTGCTAGAAGCTCCTGTTCTAATCCAGCGTCACAGAAAAGAAGTCTCACAGATAAACCTCACTGGTTACATTCAAGAGCACTGACTCTAAGGAAGCGTCAACTTTCTGAGCACCAACTCAGTTTTTCTGATAGCGCCAACCTATCAGAGAAATGAAGCTGCAACTTCAAAATACAGAAAAGATTCGGAATGAATCTTGTTCACTTTTCTGTTACAAGTCTAGTCTGTAACTGCACCTTCGCTGTGTGCTTTCTCGGCTTATTTTCCTTTATCTCTTTGTGTCTGGATATCTTCTACTTTGACACACCTTATTTTCTTTGTACTTTTTATGCTGTCTACATATGTCCTCATTCGACAATTTTGAGTTAACACTAATTATTATCGCAACAGCAGTAAAAAACAACATTCAAAAGATTTGTTTGTAGCATATATAGATAGATGCATCTTAGGGTTTTCTATCTATAAAGTGTTCACACTTCAACTGTACTTAACCGGTTCAAGCATTTGATCTGCATTCAATGTGACTTTGACTTTGTGTCTCGATTCATGCTTCACTCGGCAACGTTCAAATTTATTTACTATCTTTGGCATTTACACTTCTATTGCACTTAACTGTGCCGCTTCCTCGATCACTTCTGATCTACATTCAATGTGACTCTGACTTCGTGTCTCGATTCATGCTTCAAACGACAACGTTCAAATGCCTTTATTATCTTTGGGATCTGCACTTCTACTTAACTGTGTCGCTTCCTCGATCACTTCTTATCTGCATTCAATGTTACTTTGACTTCGTGTCTCGATTCATGTTTCAAACGGTAACGTTCAAATTCCTTTACTATCTTTGGCATTTGCACTTCTACTTAACTGTGCCGTTTCCTTGATCACTTTGATTGAATTATCTTGAGTTTTGTGAAGATATATCGAGTTCATCACCAGTTCCAGTTGTTCCTTTACAGACAGTTAGAAGACATTGATTGCGGGCTTTTTAGTTCTTTCGTCATGCCAAGTTCACGTTCTTTTCTTTGTTGGATCTTTCCTTATGACCTTTTGACACTTGTCAAATGCGCGTGCACTCGAAGGATCATCTGAGTTTGCTTTGCACCATTGGATCTAATGCACCGATCAAACATGCGTCGTTGATCTTTTAAAGTAGCATTAGTTTTAATACTTGATTTGCCATTAACCATCAAGCTTTTTTTCTTCCCTTTTTGCATCTCGCTGCTTTCTATATCATGGGTTCACTTTCGCTCCTTTCGATTATCCTCGATCTTTACCCTTTGTATTGAGCGTTAAACTTTGGCATGTTGGCGTGATCTTATTTTCTTCGGCATTCTTGTAACGTTCTTTGCAACGTCGATCCTTCAAGACTTACTCGTCTTTTAACCTTGCTTTAATTCTTTTGTAAGGTTCCTTTATGCAAATTTTTGTGGGCCTTTGTGTCTTCGTGAGAATTTATGCGGACTTTTTGTCTGAGTTCATTTCATCCTGAAGTGTCCTCCAATTTCTTCGAAAGAATTTGTCATTGGCTTCTAATAGATGTCCTTCAAAAATCTTTTCTTTGGACTTTTTGTCCGCGAGGCTTTTCTTCAGACTTTTTGTTCGCGAGGCATTTCTTCAGAGTTTCTGTTCGCATCATTTCTTCGGCTTTTCTGCAAGTGTCCACATGCCCTTTGAAACGTTCAAAAGATACCATTCGGAATTTTTGCAATCTACCCTTTGGCTTTTTTGCAAGTGTTCACATGTCCTTTGCAATGTTCAAAAGATACCCTTCAGACTTTTTGAAAAGGTCCACTTGCCCGAGAAGGACTTGACAATTTTTTTGAAAGAGTTGTCCCTGCCATTTTTTCCGAAAGAATTCCTCTGAAGGAATTCTTCAAGACTATTTCAGGTTTTTCATTCTTCTTGACTTATCCTGATTGCCTCTTCTAAGTAAGAGCACTTCACAAACGCGATTTACTCCACAAGTCTGCTCAACTCAACCTTTACCATTAATGCATGATCAGTTTCAATCTCAATGACATCAAGGACATTAACCTTTGACATCAATGACAATTTCATGCTGCCCTAGATGGAAATGATAATTGTTCAGTCCTCAGACTGCTTTTTGTATCATGATATCAAAATTGTCAACTGTCTCCTTGCTCAAATTTCCAACATCCCACGTCTCATAGCTAGGGTTTATTTTGCTCTTTTTCAATCTTCAATGCAACTCTTTGAAAAAATATCACCAGGGAATTGTAATGATAGGAAAATGCTTCCTAATACTAAGAGTCTAATAAATTTTCTTTCACCCTCAAAATGAATTGAACCAATCTTCAAATATCCACACCATGCCTAGATGCATTGCGAACAACAAAGGGAAATGCCGCTACAAGTAATATATTCTCAATATGCCTCTCAAAGAATCAATCCACACAAAATTAAGCTTTGCCTGAATGCAATGATAAATCCCTGCTTAACCATTAAATCTCCAATGAAGCACATATGTGATCTCCATATGAAATCACCATAGCAACCAACTAGGGAGGATCTTTCACCACTGAAACTAGTCTTCTTTAAGAGGGTTTTTGTCTTCAAGAATGCTTGAAAGAACCCAGGTTCATTCTAGAAGCATAACAATATCAAATTCATCAACAATCACAACATTGAGCCCTCAACCCCATTTTATAACTTTTTTGGAGAGAAATATATAATTTTAAAATATAATAAATCACTTTATTTCCCTCACAAAGACCTTTTTGCAATTGTGGTTCAACATGTCCCTTCTAAACCCCCTCCACCTCTTGCGAGGCGGGCAAATCAATCGAAAGGGTATGATATCATGGATCAACTAAAAAATACCTATGCAAAAATATAAAATTTGAACTTATTCAAAAGTTCATCAATTTTTAAGTATATTTTATATGCTACATTGCGAGATAATACTATTCCTAGTGATACACAACTTGTCGGTTTTGCTTCGATCGTGAGCACCTTTAAGTATACTGAAAATATTATTACTTTTGAAGATGAAAAATTGCCAACATGATGTAATCACACAAAATCTCCCACTTTTTATTCAAGTTACAATGCAAAATAAAGGAATCAAACAGGTGTTGATTGATGCTGGGTCGGGAGTAAACATTTGTCGTAGTCATTTTTTACCACAATTGGGTGTTAACATTGACAGTCTCCAACAAACAAAGCAAAGTATCAAATGATTCGATGATTCTCGAAAACATTTCTTGGAATGTGTTGGAGAGTTGTCAATGATGTCTCCAAGGTGGCCAAGGATGTTGATGAGGTGTCATGTGTGTTACAATGACAATGACAAAGTGTGCTTTAGTGTTCATACATGGATCTTTAGTGTGTGCTTGGATAGGCAGTTGATGGATGATATTGATGGTGTGATCATGTTGCAGAGACTCTATGGGGTGTTATGAGTGCTTGGAGTGCTTGTAGAAGTGAAAGGAATTCATTAGAGCAGTCATATGAATGTCTAGGTTCTCCTAGTCATATTGACAAATCAGGGTGAGTAGGTAGATTGATGACATCAACATTCATATGTGTGGTAGTATCAGAAGGAGTTGGTGACATGGGTTTGTTTAGTTTTGTCCCTAGTTTCTATGGTTGAAGTTTTAGGTCATAAGGTGGTGTATAGCAAAAGATATCAAGGTGCAAAGTTGGCTTCCTAGACAGATTGCAGAGTTTCCATACTTAGCAAAATTTGCAATATCAAGTGACCATTATACAGGGCTGCCAAGTGTCAAAATCTCGCTCGATCGGATTAATCGTTTAGATCAAGCATCTAACGGCGAGCACGAGGTCAATAAGTCAAAGGATCCTGAGAATAAACGTGATGGTGACATGTGTCACAAACATGGTGATTTAGCAACAAATCGACGAAGCGAATCAAGTCAACAAGTCAATATGCCCAGATTGCATGTGGGGCTGCCAAGTGGCATAAAGAGAATGGAGACTGACGGCAAGATGCATAGACGGCATGCGGGGATGCCAAGTGTCACAATCACGGAAGCACGGATCAAAGATCAACGGCCAATGATTGAAAGTAAAGACTGGGTGATTCCCGAGGAGATTGATGGAGCGTATTTGATCAAATTGCCAGGGGGCATGAGATGAAGACACGTGTCTGAAGTTTTTGCATTACACAGTGACCGTTGGAATTTGAATATTCAAATTAACAAAGGAAAACCAGTCTGTATTGTTTGAGCTATATCTTTTGATGTATGACAACTTTGATAGTGGTATAAAAAACAAAGTTGTAAAGGACTCCAAGGGCTATCCAACAAAATTGGTTAGAAAGTTTGAGTGAGTGACTGTATAGTTGCAATTATTGAGCTTCAAAGTTGACTGTGTGTTTGATCATCTTTTGCAACTAACCCGAGAAGGATGTTTGAGTAGATTGTGCATATGCAGAGGAGTTTTGTGATGAATGTAATCATTTGAAGGTGTCTTAGGGGTCATGTGGTGTGGACCTATGCATTTGGAAGTAGTCTTGTGTTCTTATTTTGCTCGATGAAGTGCTAAAGAAGTAAATAGGTCTCCATAAGACCTATAAGGGCTACTAAGGCCTATTTGAAAGGTGTAGCTGTTTAAGGGTGACCCATGGATGCTATGGTCGACCTATGAAGGTAGTATTGAGCTATGTATTAGTGTGATAAAAGCCTTAAGGGTTAAGGCATGTCTTATGGCCGACCAAGAAGATGATATTCATGAAGACTCTATAAAGAGTGAAATCGAAGGTGATGGTTTCTAGAGATTAGAGAGGCAATTGAAGAGGAGAGTAAATGTGCCTAGTGGATGGATTGAAGAGCAGAGCAAGTTGAGGATTGTGTGTATGACTTGTAGGTCATAATTCTAATGTCATAACAGTGATCATGCAGGTTTGGAGATTGAGGATGAGCGAAGAAGTCTAGAGTGATCCAAAAGGGTGTTTTGGATGCATTGCTTGTGTGTGCAAGCTTGAGAGAGTATGAAGGGTTGAAAGAGAGGTGTTATACATTGTTTCTCCATCAGATTGAAAGGCAATCAAAGTTCTAGAGTTGTTGATTTTCATAGGTGTTGTGTGGGTGCACAACATCTAGAACAAGTTGGTATTTGTTCATGCTTAGGAGTGGGTGCTCCTTGTGAAGTGGGTGCTTCACTAAAAGGTCTCATGTTTGTGATCATCTTATATGACAAGTAGTCCATGTGTTTGCAGGCTTGAGAGTGAGTTTTATTATCCATGAGGGTTTCCCACATAATTTATGTGTTGTGTGTTTGATCTCGCATCATATTTCTTGTTCATTGTTATGAATGACTTATATGCTTTATGAATGTTTGTGATGATTGATTAAGGGTTTTGAAAGGATTGGAATTGAAGTTTGGATTATCTTGCATCAGTGATTCAGCCCCCTCCTCCTCCCCTCTCAGTGATTGTACCTCTAATAGAATGATGTCTTTGGATGTAACATTGAGACTTAAAACAATGTCTGCTTAATTTCATGTTATGCCTAATCAATTGCATTATAATTTACTAGTGGGACGACGATGGATACACATTATGGCAGCAGTTCCATCTATATTTTTAGCTGTCTTAAAGTTATTCATGAAGGATATTCATATGAATTTGTTGTAGACGATCACCCTTTCCAATTTTGTAAAATTCAACCATCTCAATCACAATCGGCTGATGCAACTATTATTCCTCCTCAAATTATCCCTTGGGACCAAAAATTCACATCTGAAATTGGGTAGTCAAATACTAATAACAAGCAAGAAGAACAAGAAATATTATGAATAGACCAACATAAATTACATCAAACAAAGCAAGAACTTGAGAAAGTGAAAATAACACAAACTAAGGCTCAATTAGAACTTCAAAAATTACAAGAGGAACAAGCGAGATTGCATAAAGAACATTTGCAACAAAAATAGTTAGAAAGTCAAAAGTTACAACTGGAACAACTTAAGAAAGACAAGTTACAAAAGGAACAACGGTTACAATTGGAACAAGAAAATATACAAAAATCACATCAAGATAATGTGGATCCACAAAAGACTTGCTCCTAATTGACCTTTATCGGTCAATTCAGAGGTGCAAGATGGTAATGTTTTTGATTATTGTGATAGCGATGATGATGAAGTTAATATGGTTAATATGACAAATGATTAAATACATTGGTTAAACTTCAACCTGTTAAACGACTATTTATCTCATACTTTGTTTACACCTAGTGCTCTAGGTGTTTACCGTGATGATTCAAAGTAAATTAATGTAAGTCAGTCAGATTAAAAATGCAATCAAATCTTAGGTATGCCTAAAGAGGATAATCTGAACAATTGTTGCAATAATAGCTCTCATATGGCACTTATGAGCAACTCAGTGAACAATGTGGAAACATTAGATACAAATGTTTCACGGTTATTAAAAATAATGCCACATCAAGACACACAATAACTTTGCAACTGCTATTGGATAACAAGTTTATCACATTACCTATTACTAGACATTGATCCACAACACGTCTTTTGCATACAGAAGGTAAATCATTTTGTGCTTATCATAGAATCACAGGACACGATACAAAACATTGCACGACATTACAAGAGAAAATTTTAAAAGTGCAAGCATGAAGGCATTATCAAATTAATACAACATCAACAAACATCTCTTACAAAAGGGGTTCAATAGGTATCATGTATAGATACGAAACACATAAAGCGTCCTCGACAAAAAAACTTAACTATCATAGTATATATGAAAGGAAATTATTATAAGCATAATCACGCTGATACTTTTAAAAAGGAAACTATTTAGGATTATCAAAAATAGGATATACTATCAATGACTTACATCATATTGCAAATTGGGAAGGAGCCCTTGGATATGTCACACACCCAATTGCTTGTGAACCTAACATTGGCAATACAAAGGTATGGGTTATGCCCTACACATCAGGTATAGTTGATACTAATCACATTGGGATGTTCATGGTTACGACAAATGCAAGCTACAATTGATACTAATCATCAGTGCATCGCTTTTTCCCATGAAGGATGAATAATTCACATACCACATGATGGTAATAATGATCAGGTTATTGAAGGAGAAGAGGAATGTACTATGAACTTCAACTCTAAGGACTTCAATCTTGACGAGAATAACGTACTGGATGATTGTTGACTAAAAACCGCAAAAAAACATTCAAAATAATTCAAAAAAGCAAAATTTTGATTGTACATAGCTTCTTGACTGTTGCATCATGTTCTTCTATTTGCTTGCACATTTGATCAATTCTTCTAGGTCCTTGGCTCTTATTGAAATTTTGGCCTTGTAGCTCTTCTTTTTTTCACTTTCCATATCTGAACAGTCTAAAACAATGATCTATTCTACCATATTCGACCATTTATATCTGTTTTCATAGTCTGCACTATTCAAATGTCATTTTCTGTTAAGGACGTAATTGACCGGTTAGGGATAAGAACGACTGCCATTATCATCCTTAGTTGGTTGATTCTATCATGTGCAAAATTTCACCCAGAAATCACAATATGAGCACGCATAGCCTTAAATTTTTCAATTTTTACATATTTCACTCAATTCCAATATGCAAACTAGTGCGTATGCATGCTAAATCTTTATTTTTTTATGTTATATTGTTTATACATACAACATACTTCGACAAGTGTACATTTGATGAAACGAGGATGTACAATTAGTCCTTTGCATACTCTTTTTATTCCAATAGGTTTTTTAAATACAAACATACCTACAATGCAGACATTTTGCCTTTACATGACCATAATATCATTTCAAGTGCATATTTCGCATTGACATATGTTGCGGATTGTTTAGATTCCTCTCATTTCCTCTACCTTCAAACCCTTGCTTATCACTAGTTTCTATTGTTTCTACTTTCAAAATGCAAAAAAGTGCAAAAAAATTCAAATATTGCAAAAATACAAAAACATTCAACATATTTTAAAAATCCAAAATCAAGGCCTGAGCATGATTAGACATCTAGTTTGCATAATATGTATCAAGCTGTCCACCAATTTGTTGTAGAGTGATTAATTGACTAGTGATGAGTCATCATTCGCTGATAACTTTAACCTGACCTCCATAGTTCTGAATCCAGAATCCTAGATAGCTACTCAAATAAAGTATACTAGGCTCATGGAGTCTGCTTAAATCCGTATAAAGACTTAATCAACATGCAAACCAAATGATCACGACCAGGTACTCGAAAACTTTCAAGCAACACCATGTAGATTTCGTCCAATTTTTTGCTCAAAAAACCAAATTGAGCTGTTGTGGAGAGAAACAACAGAAATGTGACCATCTTCGTAGGAGTAAAAACCAAGTCCGCAATAGCAGTTGGAGAAAAAACCAACTCCGCAATAGCAGTGGGAGAAAAAACCAACTCCATAGTAGGAGAAGAAACCATGTCCTCATCTATTCCCTCCTATTGGAAAAAGCCTTTCTCAACAAGATGAGCTGTGTATTTGTCCAAAATACCAAATTTGATCATCCATGTGCATCCAATGGGTTGCTGAACAAAGGTAAGAAGCGAGAACAAGATGACCATGCTTTACATGAAATAACAACTTGGTTCCGGTCCACTAAGCCAATACCTGTGACATAGGCATATCATTCTCCTACACAACTACTCATTTATTTGATTGAGATTGAGGAATTGCATCCTGCATGTACTTTGTAGTGGATATTCGCTCAACCATTAGTGCATGTAAGTTGACTAGAGTAGGGTCAACAAGTCTATGAGGAATCTCATCCTTCGGCACACCCTGTATGGTAGAGTCTCCCTCCACATGTGCATGTATGTTAGTTGTGACAAAGTCTACGAGCCTATACAATCCACCTTGCCCAATACCTAGGGAAACCACTTTGTCTTGTTTGACATCAAGCACAATACACTGTTTTCCAGAGAATTTTATAACAATGTTGGGATTTTTTGTTAATTTATTTATAGATAAGAGATTTTTATTAAGGCTAGGAACATACCTAATATTCCTTACTATTATTGTTTTCGCATTACTCAATACCATGCAAACATCTTTTATCCCCTCTACTGCAAGTGACTCCTCATTAGCTAATAAAACATAATTAGAAAAGCTTGTACTTGTAGTAAATATGACATATTGGTCTTTACAACATGTGAAATGTCAGGTTGCCCCTGAATCAATGAAGTAACCACTAGTAGCACAATCATTCGAGTATGGTGCCACGAGGGAGTACTCTTTCTTAGAATCTCATTCTTAAACTGCTGCCATATTAGCCACTTGGTTGCTTTGTTGGAAAAGTGCATAGTGTCATTTTTGACAATCCTTTTTGAGATGCCCCATCTTATGATAGTAAAAACACTTTACCTATATTGAAAAGATGAATCAACAAGAATACTCTTCCGCTTCCCTTTCAACTGAGCAGCTAGTGCACTCTCTACTTGTCCAACACTGGTCTCTTTTTGTGTTTGTCTGCTTTCTTTTTGTATCAAATAGGAACTAACCTGAATAAATGTCAGGGCTTGGCTTTTCGCCTTCAAATGTAGAGCCTCAATGAAATATTCATAGGATGGTGTTAAATTGTTCAAAACTAGTGCCACCATATCATCATCATCCACTTTTTTATTAATGGCACTTAACTGGTCTTGGAGATGTTTCATTTGAAGAAGGCGTTCTTATAGAGACCCATTCTCAGACGTGTGGAAAGGAGTAGAATCTTCAAGTACAAAACTTGTATTTTCTCCAAAGTTTGGTGTTTATTCTTCAAACTAGTGCTCGCACTTGCCTTAGTGGCATTTTGGACCCCAAAGATCATGTCGTCTGACACAGATAACTTAAAAAACAATAAGGCTTCCTTATGACATTTGCAAAACTATAATAGGTCTTGCTTAAGTGCTAAGAATGATTTTGTCATAATCATGATATTTCGCAATTGTGAAAATCTTGACTTTAAACACTATAATTATGGCCAGCTAACTTCTATGCTACCGACAACCGAATTTTAAATATTGACCATTTTACTACTTCCATTTTTCTAAACATCATAACTTTCCCTTCTAAAGTAAAGTTTATCTCCTTGGATAGAGGATTCTGTGCATATTGTCCCATGATGCACTGCAACCTTTGAACTTCCATGCCCAGGTTAGTATTCATAACATATATCTTATCAGCGATAATGATATTGAACTCATCACCAATTTTACCCTTAATGTGTCTCACATTGGAGAAGACAAAGGAAAAAGTAGAAGAGAGTCCAAGAAAAGATAAAATTGATAGAGAACTCTGTCCTTCACAAATTCTGTACATGATTGTATATAAGAATGATATGAATGAATGAAAGGAGTGTATTAAGTGATTGATGATATGTGTTCAATCTTACATTCTCGTCTCTTTATATTTGAGAGTGATTTCAGGTTATTATTCCATATGTTAAGAACATGATGCATTGTCTCGACAAGATTTGTCACAGTCCCAGTTGGGAGCAAATTCTGAGTTTGCTCAGTCCAAGAATAGAACAAATCAAATGCCAAGGAGTTTGGTAAGTATTGAATAAGATTGTATAAGTTGTTTTCAAGAGTGTAGGATCCTTATTAGCAAGAAAATGTACATTTGTTTGATAATTTGTTATTGTGTTTATGAAGAAAGTTCAAGTTATGAAGGGCATTTGCAAGTTGAACTAAGGTGCAGGTATGGCCCATTGAGGTCAGCATAGAGAAGAATATTAGTGAGAAAAGAAGCTAGAGCCCCTAAGTCCAAGGTGAAGGACTTGAGACTAGGCCAGAAGAGCCTAGAGAAGCTAGTTAGAAAAGAGCATAGAAGCTTAAAAAAAAAAAAATAGTTGTGGTGGCAGACCTGAAACCATTAAGGCTTGAAGAAGGTAAAGAGAGCTGTTGGAAGCTCAAGTACAAGCTCAAGAAGAGGAGAGAGAGAGACTCCAAGTGAGAGTCAAGAGAAGGGAAAAGAGAGTGAAGGAGACCCAAGTGAGGTCCTAAGGGAGAAGTGGGCAAACTTGCTGAGAAAGATAGGTCCAAGTGAGGTCTAGAAAGTGAAGAAGAGAAGATGAATATAGAAAAGGAAAAGAAAAGGCTGGGCATGGCTGAGACAAAATACCACAAAGAGAAGATGGTGAAAGAAGACACCAAAAGAGAAGAGATGGATATAGAAGAAGAGGTGAAAGATATAAGAAAAGATCTGGGGCAAAAAATAGAGAGTGTTAGAAAATGTATGAAGAGACAATGTTGAGAAGCACATGATATATTGCGCTGTGCATAGATCTTATTTATGATATGCAAAATTGGTTGCAACATAGTTACAACAGTTATAGCGGTTATTAGTTTAGACCTTAACTAAAATTAGTTAAGTCTTATTACAATTTTTAACACCCTCTCCTAACGACGAAATTATAAATGACTTCATGTAATGTCCCCATTTTTGCGAGCATCAGAGTTCGGTGGATTTAGCCTATTCTTAGCCCTCGTAGGTTAATATGCATGGTTAGAGGGTCTCTTGATGGAGCTTGGCTCAGCTTCAGTTTGTCAGTACTTGATCAGTTGGCTTTCGTTCAGGGTCATTCGGACACTTCTAGCCTGAGTTGCTATTTTTAGCAGTATTCAACACTCAGCGTGGGACCCCTGCTATTTTTGGCAGTATGGATTGATAGCGTTCAGAATCACTTCCTCAGTCGACAGCTTCAGACGGCTCGTGCATCGGATGAATGATGAGAGAGATATTAAAGTTTAAGTGACTTAAGTGATTTATTTAATATTTTAATATTATTATAAAGTTATAAAGTAACTTTATAATAATAAAGTCACTTTAACATAATAAAGTGCGTTAAGTGAATAATTTAATGTGGGAATAAATCTTTTATCCCACATTGGCCAGGGAGGTGTTTGAGCTCTCTTAAGAAAAGAATAAAAGGGAAGGCAAGAGCTCATTCTCAACGTCCAAGTTTATTTTGATCATTTGAATCTTCTTGAGCATTTGTAAGGCCTGATGGTCTGCAAATTTTCAGTCTAATCCTTGAGAACGATACCTCTCAAGTGATTGCATAACTGAGGGTGTGAAAGATCATCTGAAGGGTTGCACTTTGAGGAGGAAACATTCAGTTTCTTCATTTGAGCATCATCGACAAGCTTTGGTCAAGGGTTTACATTGCATAATCTGAAGACTTTCATGGCAGCCATGGCAATGAGTTCTAATCTTTCATTCTAGGTGTTTGTTGAAGCAACAAGAACATCCAATTGAAGCGCCCTAGCTGGGAGAACATTCTCAAGACAATGGAGGTCTATTTTGTTTGGAGACCTTTGGAAGGCCATTACAACTGTAAATAAGGAGGAATATATGACTGTAATTTCTGAGGACAGCCACACTTCCAAGTTCGTTTTGTTCACCTAAGAGGGTTTTCAACATCAAGCATAGTGCCATTTGGAGTGCCCAAGTCCAAGGAACATTTTGTTTATGCCAAAGAATCCAAAGGTTGTGGAGATTATTTCAGATTTGAAGGTTTATCCATTGTAGGTCTGCAACTTTGAAGTGGGGCGATTTTGCATTAAAGGAGTCCAAAAAAATATCAAATATCATCCAAAAGGGGCGCCCAACATTTCCTAACACTTTGGCATTGACATATATTCATTTGGAGGTGGAATTTGGAAGTTATGCAAGTCTGATCTGAAGTATACCAGTCTGAAGACAACTCAGAAATTCATATCATTTGAAGGCGTCTCCAATCAGGTTCATTTTGAAATTGTTAGCATTGAGTCTTGGCCATATTTCATGAGCATTGTATTAGAAATTTCATTGCAATTAAGGAGATAATAATTGCTGGGGTCATTTGAGAATTTCGATATCATTTATTATCAGCTAGTTAGTTTGCATACCAACTGTTTGTAAAAATGTCAGTTGGCTGTAGGTGTTCATTTCTCAGGCTTAGATCATATATATGCATGGAATATTGCCAAAATTAGTTGCACATTCGTGCTAGGTCATTGTTTAGACAATCTAGAGTCTTCTTGCAAGCATTCTTATTGATGTTAAGTAAAGGAAAGAGCCATTAAAGCAAACTAAAATGTTATATCAGTCATA
Organism: Torreya grandis; assembly: GCA_037957365.1. Lineage (NCBI taxonomy): Eukaryota > Viridiplantae > Streptophyta > Pinopsida > Cupressales > Taxaceae > Torreya > Torreya grandis. The sequence goes on along the minus strand of JARHVA010001318.1, from coordinate 2,358,387 downwards.
TGACCCTTGTATGTGAAGTGTTTGATAAAATTTCCAAGACCAAAAATCAAAAGTTTTCAACCAGATTTGAGCAGGGTCCTTACACTTCAAGTTTGTCTTGAAACTTTACAAAAAGAATAGAACCAAGAGGTTTAGTCATTAGATTTGCCGGCTATTCTGAAGAAGCACAGAAGTGAAGAGAAATATCACTAAAGTCAACCAATTGTTGAATGTAGTGATGATGAATCTTGATGTGTTTGGTGTGGGCATGAAAAACATGATTCTTTACTAACTTCAATACACTTTGATTATCACAAAATAGTCGAGTAGGTGTAGATGAAGGAAGTTGCAAATCAGCTAGAATCTGACGTAGCCAAACTGCTTCACAATTGGCACTGACTGCTGCTTTGTGTTCTGCTTCAATGGAAGAGAGACCAATGGTATGTTGAAGCTTGCTCTACCATGAAACAACTCTTGAACCAAAAGAAAACATATACCCGGTGGTAGATTTTTGAGTATCAATGGATCCTCCCCAATCAGAGTTTGTATAACCAATCACTTTGAAATCTGCTATCCTGTGATAGAGAATGCCAAAGTTAAGAGTTCCTTTGACATATTGCAAAACATATTTTGCTGCTGTCCAGTGTGTTAGCTTCGGTTGAGACAAGAACTGAGAGAGGTAGCTAACAACAAAACATAAATTTGGTCGAGTGGTGGTAAGATATATCAAGTTGCCCACCAACTGTCTATATAATGATTCATTGACCGGTGATGAATCATCACGAGTGGATAATTTCAGCCCTACCTCCGTAGGTGAAGAAGCACGATTACAATCTAACATTCCAAACTTCTTCAAAAGAGTAGTGGCAATGAAAATGGAGTGGTCATGTTGCCATAATTCTACACCAACCAATAGTGTAGGAGGCCTAAATCAGTCATATCAAAAGCAGTGCACAAATTTGATTTGACTTTTTGAATCGCTGTGTCTACACTACCTATGATTGCAAGGTCATCAACATACACAATGAGTATCACAATGTCATCATCAATGCTTTTGATATAGAGATTCGGATCAGATGGACTCCGTTTGAATCGAGAATCTCGTAGATGCTGATCAATTTAGATGTACCAGGTTCGAGGAGCTTGCTTAAGCCCATAATGAGACTCCAATTTGCAAACCAAATGATAACAACCAAGTTCCTGAAAGCCTTCAGGCTCCACCATGTATGCTAATTCATCCAAATCGCCATTAAAGAAAGCACTTTTGACATCTATTTGAAATACTTTCCAACCAAACTAAGGTGCGATAGAAAGAAGTAACTGAAATGTGACCATTTTTGCAGTAGGAGCAAAAGTCTCCTCATAGTCTATTCCCTCCTATTGTGAAAATCCTTTCGCAACAAGACAGGCTTTGTACTTGTCCAAAGTACCATCAACGTCACATTTGACTTTGTACACCCATTTGCAACCAATGGGTTGCTTATCTAGAGGTAAATCCACCAATGTCTAGGTATTGTTTCTCATCAAGGCATCATGTTCTGATTGCATTGTTGTCTCCCACTCAGGTTTGCCTTGTGCATTAGAATATTGTTGGGGCTTTGCAATAGTCAAAAGATCAGAAGCAAGAGCAAAATACATAAGCTCGTCATCATCAATTGAATCCACAACTGACTTTCCTGGTTGCCGAGATCGTGTATGAGATTGAGGAAGATCACCCTCTCGTACATCCTGTAGAGTGGTGTAATACCACTTGGGTCTCTTTTGTACTAAGGATTCCTGTTCTTGCTGAACAACAGATGGAGAAGTGGTTGACTCAATTCGACGACGTTGATAGACTAATGGAGTGTTAGTCAAAGATTGTTGCATTGAAGACTGTGAGGGTGTCTCTAAAACATGTGGTTCCTCATCTTTCAGAGGAAGTACAAAACTGGAAACCTCTAGATTATCAGAGATAGCTTGCTGATTATAAACAAAAAAAGACTCTGTTGTTTTACATCAACATCCTGACTAATAATGATCTTATTATTAGACACATCTATTAGTCTATTTGCTTTGAATTGAGTACTATAACCATCAAAGAAATATTGGGCACATTTAGAATTTAGTTTACTTCTCTGTCTTAGGAATGAGAGCATATGCAGCAGAACCAAAAACACGAAAATGTGTTACCTCTGGTTTGATGCTGGCCTAGGGTTTTTCTGGAGTGATGTTCTCTAAAGCCTTGCAGGGACTTCTATTCAGTATGTAGACTACTGTGTTTACTGCTTCTCCCCAATATTTATATGACACACTTCTGGTGTGCATCATGGATTGAACCATCTCCATGATTGAGCGATTCCACCTTTCAACCAGTCCATTTTGCTGAGGAGTGTATGGGGTTGTTCGCTGTCGATGAATTCCTTGCTACAATAGTTTTGAAATTTCTTTGAAGTGAATTCTCCATAATTATCGGATCGTAAGGTTTTGATCCGCAGACTTGTTTGATTTTCTACCAGTGCTTTGAACTTTACAAACTCAGTGAAACAGTCAGACTTCTTATTCAAGAATTAGACCCACATTTTTTTAGAAAAATCATCTACGAATAACAAAAAATACCTTGCGCACCAAGAATAGTAGATAACTTCCATGATGGCTCACATAGATCTGCTTGAACAAGATCAAGTAGCCCCTTTGCTCTCCAGGCACCTTCAGTGGGAAAAGGTTTCCACTTCTGTTTGCCAGCCAAAGAACCTGCACATATATCCTGCTTGACTTGGATAGTAGGCAATCCAAGAACCATATTCGATTTTTGGAGTTTGGCTAAATACTGAAGATTGAGATTCCAAATCTTTCATGCCATACAACATTGGTATTATCCTCCACAATTAATGCATTGAAATTGATAGTCGCAAGATCAACAATATTATACAAGCCATTTTACCCAATGCCTAGGGCTATGACTTTATCATTTTTGATATCAGACACAATGCATTTCTTTCCTGAGAATTTTACTGTAACGTGAGGGTTTTCAATTAACTGACTGATTGATAGAAGAATTTTGTTCATCTTAGGTACATACCTAACATTCTTGACTATGAACTTTGCAATATTATTCAATACAATGCGTATATCTCCTATCCCTTTTATAGCATGTGACCTGCCATCACCCAAGAAAATTGAATCAGAATAACTTTCTTTTGTAGTGAAATTAACATACCAGTTTTTTCGACATGTAAAATGCTTTGATGCACCAGAATCAAAAAACCAATAACTAGTAGACCTCTCATTGTAGCATGATGCCATGAGAGGATATTCTTCCTCAGATTCAGCTTCAACTGCTGCCACATTTGCATGCCCTTTCACCTTGTTATGTGTTAGATCATATTGTCTTTTTCTGCTTCTTTCTTAATATGACCAAATATTTGACAATAATAACATTTACCTTGAATTTTGGGGAAGATGAAGATGTATCTGAATGCCTTTTCCATTTCCCTTTTGATTGGGCAGCAAATGCACTTTCTGATTGGCTAGAATTGGGCTAACTGAAGTGTGTCTTCCTGCATTCTTTTTGCAGCAAATATGAACTCACTTGATCAAAAGTAAGAGGGTTACTTTCTGTCATCAGGTGCAAAGCTTCCATGAACGATTCATAAGAAGCTATCAGGCTATTCAGGACGAGCCACAATATCATCGTCATCTACCTTTTTGTTGATGGTTGACAATTGGTCACAGAGATCTTTCATCTGTAATAAATGTTATGACAAAGACCTACCTTCTGTCATTTTTGTGGAAAACAACAAAATTTTCAAATAAAGTACTTGACTCTTTTCCGAAGTCTGGTACTTGTTATTGAGACTGGTCCATAGTGCACTTGCTTGTGCAACGTTTCAAACCTCCGGAATCATATCATCCGACGCAAAAAGTTTTAACAAAAGAAGGGTTTCTTTATGACGTTTGTCATAATCGGCAAAGTCCGTTGCCGCTCGTTGTTCTATGTCAAGTATAATCTTGTCACAATCATGGAATTCTGCAATTATCAAGATTTTATGACTCCATACATTATAATTCTACCCAGTTAATTTTTGGGCCTCAGAAAGGAGAAGATTCTAGATATTGGCCATTTTTCACTCTGAAAAATAATTTTTAACCAATAAAATAAAATTTCGAAAAATGGTGGAACTATTTTATTTCTTTGATGTTCTTTTTTTGATTTTGTACAATTTTTCAACCACCCAAAATTTTTAAAAAAATATCAGATTTTTTTTGAAAATAATGACTCACTGGTCCTTCCATGAATTGGTTCTGCCACGAATTGGTGTTTGTTTGTGGTTATTTCGTATGTCATTTTTGCCCTACGTGTTTTGTGCCCTACCATGACCTTTCCTGCAATTCTACTTCGACGTTGTCCTTCCTCGTCGTTCCTGGGGACTGTGTTCTCCCCAACGCAACAACTCTTCTTGCTTTCTACGTCGTGTGCCCTTCCACAACCCTTCTTCGACTTTATCTTCCAGTGACCCTTCCTGCCACGATTGTGTCTTTGTGAATTTGGTCATGTCTGCCTGAACTCGACTGCCATCGTGATGATCTTCAACAATTGTGTTTGTTTCCCATGCGAAAGCCTTTGACGGGACTGTGTCGATGGGACTTGAAAGCCTTTGTGGCCCTTTTTGTCTATGACTGAAACTCGTGTACTTCCATCGTCGACTGTGATTTCTTTCCACCTTCGACAGGGATGTCTTTCTCACGAGACTGGATCCTCCTTTTTCCTCTTCTCTTGTTTGTACCTTAGAATCAGGGTTTCCTTGAACAACGAATCACTCGTACCTTTCCGGCTTCCTCGAGTGGTGGCTCTAATACTACTGTTAGCAAATGTATGAAGAGACAATGTTGAGAAACACATGATATATTGATCTGTGCATAGATCTTATTTATGATATGCAAAATTGGTTGCAACATAGCACAATAGTTATAGCGGTTATTAGTTAGACCTTAACTAAAATTTGTTAAGTTTTATTACAATATTTAATAGAGAGGATAATGTTCATGGTAGAGCACATGCATTAAGAAGAGAGCCAATGGTATGGTTGGGTTATGAAGAAAAAAGTCAAGTGGCCTATAAGGCTACTCATGGAAAGACGAACAAAGATGGTCATGAGAGGCCATGAGAGGCAAAAGAAGTTGCTCAAGAAGGAGTTCATGTGGGGTGAACAAATTGGTAGAAAAGAGGAAGGTGAGCAGCACCTTGTGAAGAAGAATGAGATAGCCATGGATGCAAAACAACTTAAGAAGGAGGAGATGGAGGCAAACACGCCTCAAGTTTTTGAAACTAAAGATTTCTTGTCATGTGTGTATGCAAGTACAAGAGTAAAGAAGGAAGAAGAAATCCATTTGGAGGACATGGAACTTGAAAGCATGAAGAAAAACAAGCATGGGCAGCATGCTTATGTTAAAGAAGTGGCTGATTGGATAGCCATGAATAGAGGATGCCTCATGGAAGGCATAAAAGAAGAAAGATTGAATCAAAAAGATGGAAACAAGAGGTATGAAGGTCAAGACATAGAAGTTGTTGAAGCAATCAAAGAGGTAGAATACCAATGTATGTTTTTGAATCATGATGATATAGTACATATTGATAAGAATACTTCAATATTTGATGAAGAATATCTCTTGGAAGAGATAGAGCAGCTTGAGCAGAAGTATGCAGGTAATGGAAAGTTGCTAGAGGAGCAACAAGACGAGCTCTTTGTTTAGAAGAATTGGGATCAGCTACAAACAGAAAGGGCAGCCTTAGAGCATAACATCCATGATGAAGAAAAAGACAAAATCTGTCCTATATAAACAATTGAAAAAGATGGAGTCCAAGTACAAGAGATGACACAAGCTATGAGAGAGTATAATGAAGAAAATGAGATTTTCAAGACAAAGAGCCTATTACCCTTAGGAACACTTCCAGAAAAAGAAAGTACAGGTCATACAAGGACATAAAATTAGAATAATTCAATGAATTGCAGGCAAGGAACTAGGCAAGAATTGGTACAAGATGATGCAAACAAGGTTGCAATACAAGGTGAGCTGAATATTGACTCTTGTGAAATTATCAAGGAACAAGCAAGGGCAGCCAATGATGTAAATCAAGAACAAAGGATAAGAAGGCGTGATGGAAAACCCAAGAAGATGAAAGAGAAACCTAGAGAGGCTTGGAAGAAGGAGGTCAAAGCAAGAAATGATAGCAACCATGAGGTTCTAGAAGAGACTCTCAACTCTCATGAGTGCAATTTGATAAATGGTAAGTACGATGGTGTAGGTATAAAGATGCAAGAGAGAGAGCCACTCTATGATCACATGGAGAAGAGAAGCATGGAGGTACAAGAGCTCATGATAGAGCCAATACAAAAGGAGGACAGCCATGATCCTCACATAAGAATTGATTGGAAGGATAATGCATGTTGTGAGGAGGACAAGATTAGTCCTAAAGTAATCCAAGGAGAGAGCAAGAGTAAGTTATCATGGAGAAAACGAAGAGAGGGCAGTCCTAACGAAATGAACAGCCCAAGAAACATGCCTAGAGATGAAGAGCAAAGATTTATGGAAGAAAACCTACAAGTAACCAAGCAAAGAAAGCACGAGCAAGGTAAGAAGGTAATCTATTCAATGGGTATTGTTACAACTGAGTTAGTTGTTGATATGTTTGTTGATGGTAAGATAAGAAGTTACCAAATTGTATTGTATTATGATGAAAGTGAATGGGTCAATAAGTTGTAAATGCATGATGGACAAGAAGGTCTTGTAAAGACTCACCATGAGATGGTGAAGTGTCATGAGAAGGCAGCCAAAGAGGATATGATTCATACCAGGATTGAGATGCATATGAAGCCATTAAAGCATAAGGATGAAAGAGCAAGCATTGCTGAGAAGCAAGAACAACCAAGAGTGCATGAGCCAAGCAAGATAGTATGTTCTCTAGTACAATAGGAGTGTCCAGGTCTAAAGGAGGCTTAATTGATGAAGGAGAGTGTTTAGAAAGTGGACCTTCATAATGATTTTGGTCATGAAACTTCTTGAGAAGTAGAATGAGGATAATGGGTGCCCAAATTTGTGCTAAGGTTGTCAGGAACCCTAGTGGTTTGCTTAGAACTAGGAGCTTTACATAAAAACAGGGCTACTAGGAGGTCTAATTGGGGAAAGGGAGTGTAGAGAAAGAGGGTGAGCTTGAGGGGTTGGAATATGAAACTTGATGTGAAGCAGGAAAAAGATAATGGGTACTCAAAAGAGGTCTTAGATTATCTGGAAGCCTTACATATTGTGCTAGACAAGGAGGTTTGCATGTTTAGAGGGCTACAAGGAAGAGTAGTCTTCTTATGATTAGAAGGTGCGTATATGAGATTTAGAGAATGAAAGAAAGGTCCAATTGAGTTGGTACAAGTTTTTTATGTCAAAGAGATTCCACGTATTGTGAATGATTGTATTCTTGGAGTTCCAAACAAGATTTGGGATTATAGAGCAAAAGAGAAACTAGTAGAGACTTATGATCTATATGAAGCCTAAGGGTGAGCATTGCAAGGATTGCAGAAGTAAGAGAGCAGAGGGTAGTTGTAGGAGTTGTAGAGGTTAAATAATAGATTGAAAGGGATGTGGTTGTAAGCAAGTAAGCAAGTTAGGCAAGCTAGAGGGTTAAGACCAAGGGGAAAAGAAAGAAACAAGTACCTACATGACAAGTACAAATAAGAAGATCAGAGATCAGAGAAGAGATACTAGGAGATCAAAATGAAGAATCAGAGCTAGGGTATGATGATGTTGTATGATCAGGCCTAGGGCCTGCATCAAAAACTATTGCTGCCCCACCAAGCATGCCATTGACTTTGTATGGAGAAGTCATTTTCCCACTTACTGTCAACCATAATGAAAAATATTATGACACATGCATTTGCAAATATAACCATGGTTCGGGCAATTGCATACTCTATCCAAACATCAAATTTGAATCCAACCAAGATGGCAGATGCATGAATTTGCTTAACTTATAATTGAGATGCTCCATTGTCACTTGCTTTGAGAGCACTATTGGATGTGAGGTGACATGCCTTTGAACCTTGCATTGGACTCATGAGTATCAGGGTCTCTTCATTATAATTATTCTGAGCATATGTTGTAATCCATGCATTCTATGATACTTCCTATTTACAAGTAGATAACTTGAATGCTTCCTTTGGTTCCTCCAAAAGGCACACACATGTATTTGTGGTTCAATTAGAAATCTAATTTCTAGTTAGTCTCACTAGCACACTTTTATCTGGGCCTTTGGGATAAAGATGGAGTAAAGGAGCAATCAACCAAACTTTCAAAACAACTGATTGTTTTGGCATACCTTTATGTGGTTACCATGCATGAACCATACCTTGTTGATAATTGTGATGTCCCCTTCTAGCTAGAGACATCACTCTAGCTTGTGATTAGCCTATCAGAGACCCTCGTAGGCTAGTAGGATTGGATAGAGGGTCACCTTGGCGTGGAGATCTTCCGAGGACAGAGCAGAGTACACTTTTGGGTTGCCAGAGTTTGTTTATAATGAGTTTTGCTTCGAGTTTGGCTTGGTTAGGCTATTTTTAGCAGTTGGAGATGGACCCCTGCTATTTTTAGTAGACATCACGGTCATATGGGTGGTCAACTGGTGAGCTCCAGTTTCAGAGGGCATAGCTAAATTCAAAGTATTCATGGATTTAGACAAGTTTGAATAACTTAGCATTTATTATTAAGTGATTTAATAATAAAGTTATAAAGTGACTTTATATTATAATCACTTGAGGGTCAACTCATCATTAGACGGGGCCATGTTTTTAATTAAATTATTTGAGCCAAACTATTGAAATATTAAAATTAAATGCCCATTTAATGATTAAAATCGTTTTGACACCCAAAGTGAAATTAAATGAAATTACAAGCAAAATTGTAATTAAGAGGATTAGGGTACGATTTGCAAAAAGGATATATGGCGTTGAGTTTGGAGAGAGGTATCACTGATTGCTATTTTGCTATTTGACATTGTGAAATTGAAAGGGGTTTGCTCTGGATACTAGGGTTTTCAGCCACCATTGGAGGATGTAGTTGCTTCAATGTTCATCTGAGCTGATGAAATATTCAGTGATATTTGGTTTCAGGAAGACTTCATTCAGAGGTCTTATTTGCATCTAATTGTGCAGAATTGAAGAATAAATTCACGAGTAATTATTGCGGATTTATTGAAGAATTTTTGGTGATTAACAAGTACGGTACGGATTGCTACAGTACCACTGTATGGATTGCTATAGTGCCACGTGAACAGTGCCGCCGTACGGACTACTATAGTACCGCGTGAACAGTAAAAATAAAAATAAAAAAATTAAAATTTGCAGTTTGCAGATTTTCATCTACTGGGACAGCGAAAATCAGGTTTTTATCTTACATTGCAATGAATTGTTTTTTTTTTCAGGGATATTGGCATTAGAACAGAATAAACATTCTCCTTGATAGTCTCATAAATTAATTCCAGCAATAGTAGTATTGTTTCAGAATTATTTTAAGCATAGGAGTTTATTTCAAAATTGTATCATTGCTCATTATTACCAAAAACACAAAAAAAAAATCCATAAACATTCAAAAATCAAAACAAATTCAAATCAATTGCATTCAAAAGAAACAGTCAGCAGAGGAGAGCCAAGTTGGGTTCTTACATTGGTATCAGAGCTTTATTCCTGCCATCCTGAGGGTTTGGGAGTCATATGCAGCGATAGGAAATTGGACCACACAGGAACTATACTCGCAGGAGAGCTTTGGTTGACAGAGAACAGCGACCGGAAACAGGAAATATGGAAGAGAGGCATGATGGTAGTCCACCAAGAAACATGAGGAATAATGATGATCAGGATACCAGAGAATTCTTCCGTGCTATGGTTACAGGGCAGCAGCAGATGGCGCAGGCATTACAGGGACTCACTACTATAGTAGAAAGGTTGAACCCACCTGTTAGACAGAATGGGGAACAGGGAGATAACAGGAGTGCTACAGGTAATCAGAGACCACAACGGACCCATTCCAGAACAGCTGATAGGCCTACACGCCCTACATTTGTTCCGGAGGAGCCAGAAGAAGCTCCAACAGAGGAGGCGGCAGGAGACCCCATATTTGTAGATGCACTCATGGCTGCAAATGATGAATGGGAATTATTAGTTCCTCAGGTTCAGGAGAGGATGACCTTTGAACACTTTGTAAATCAGAGGAGAGAGCATTACAGGTCACTCAGACAGGATAGGAGGCCTAGAGGTCAAAATAGTGAGCTGAAGAGGGCTACATGCAAGCTTACTATGCCTACATTTGATGGGAGTGGTAAGATGACAGCTCAAGCTTGGATTCATAAGCTTGACACATTTTTGGCATTGAGGCCAATGATAGAGATTGAAGCTATCAAATACGCCACTTTGCATTTGAAGGGAGTAGCACATGATTGGTGGTACCATGGTATGGTAACACTTCAGCATAATCAGGGGACAGAGTACCAGGACTTCGTGGATAGGTTCGTTGAAAGATTTGACAAGAAAGATCCAGAGGTTTACTTCCGAGACTTAGCACAGCTGAAACAAACAGACAACTTGGAGTATTTCATTGGTGAATTTCAGCGGTTGGCAGTCATGGTGCCAAACATTTTAGAGTGTAGATTGATAGTTCTTTTCATTGAGGGCCTATCCGAACCACTGAGAGGTTATCCGGCCTATCCGAACCACTGAGAGGTTGGATAAAGGCATTTGATCCTATTTCCTTACTAGAAGCTATGAAAAAGGCAAGAAGTATGGAACATGCAGTCCCAACAAACAAATTTCAGTCCAAAGGAGCATCTTCTAGTAAGGATAAACCATTTTATAAAAACCCAGAGAGGACTGATTTTAAAAATGATTCTAAAGATAAAACTCCAGCACCTTTTGATAGGGAAACATTAAATGATTTGAGGAAGAAAAAATTATGTTTCTACTGTAAGGGACCCTATGATGCAAACCATGATTGTCCTCTTAGACCAAAGGGCAAAGCTAACAGAGTTATGTGGGCATACTATGAGGAATCAGAATCAGATAATTCAGACCAGCAGTCTGATATAGAGGAAATAGATGGTGAAAAAGAGGAAGACAAGGCTGAAAACTTGTCGAAAATGGAGTCCAAGGATGGGGAAGGAGATGAGCAACTTAGGAAAGCTCATCTCACTAGTATTAAGCAGGAAGGGTCATTCCGGATGAGAGGAGTACTTGCTGGACAGCGAGTTATAACTTTGGTTGATACAGGTGCCATTCATAATTTCATTGATGCTAGGATGGTGGAGAAGCGTGGCATATAAACAGAGGAGTTTGGGGAAATTAGAGTGAGGGTAGCTGATGGCGATGTCCTCAAATGTGATCGTAAGATCACTGGACTCCCATTGAAAGTTAATAATTATGACTTTAAGGCAGATTTCTATGTTGTGCCTATGGGAGATACAGATATAGAGTCCTTGGGATGAGTTGGTTGCACGATATTGGTGAGTTCACTCTTAACCTCAAGGAGATGGAGACGAGGTTTAAAGTGAATGGGAAGACACATATTCTTAAGGCAAATAGGGACAGTGGTCTCAGGATGGTCTCTTTCCAGAGGATGGCTAGATTGATTCGACATGATGAGGTAGAGTGGGCAGCAGAGTGCATGTTGATGCCATCACAGGAGGGACAGCAGAAGACTGAATATCCTCCTGATATTTAGGAGCTTAGAGTTAAACACTCTAAGGTGTTCTGTGACTTTCCACCAGGTAGACCACCAGACAGGGGTATTGAGCACATCATTGAGTTAGAGGAGGGGGCTAAGCCCATCATGATTACACCCTACAGGCATCCGAAGAGGTTGAAGGATGAAATTGAGAAAACCATAAAGGAGTTACTTGCTATGGGCCACATTAGACCAAGTAAGTCTCCTTTTGCTTCTTCAGTGGTGTTAGTGAAGAAGGATGGGACATTGAGGATGTGCATTGATTACAGGGTGCTTAATAGGAAGACAATTAAAAACAGGTACCCCATTCCCAGGATCAATGAGTTGATAGATGAGCTTCATGGAGCTTGCTTCTTCTCAAAGATAGATTTGAGATCAGGTTATCACTAGATCAGAGTTAGAAAGCAGGACATTGAGAAGACAACCTTTAGATGTCATTGTGGCCATTTTGAGTTTGTAGTTATGCCATTTGGGCTAACTAACGCACCTGCTACTTTTCAGGCAACAATGAATAGGGTTTTCCATCCTCAATTGAGGAAATTTGTACTTGTCTTCTTCGATGATATCTTGGTGTACAGTAGATCTTGGGAGGAGCACTTGGTTCACCTTGACACAGTGTTGGATATATTGGGCAGAGAGTCCTTGTATGCAAAGGAGTCGAAGTGTGATTTGGGCATGACAAAGTTGTACTTGGGTCACATCATCAGTGCAGAGGGCGTACGCATGGATCCTGAAAAGATTCGTGCCATTGTGGAATGGCCTTCACCAGTGAACCTTACACAGTTGAGGGGCTTTCTGGGATTATGTGGTTTCTACAGGAGGTTTGTGGATGGATATTCCAGGCATGCAGCACCCTTGACAGATTTGATGAGAAAGGGAGCTTTCTTGTGGACTCTTGAGGCACAGGAGTGTTTTGAGAAATTTAAGGAGTTGATGACTTCTTGTCCAGTGTTAACATTACCAGATTTCAGCAAACCTTTTGAGCTACACTGTGATGCTTCCGGAGAGGGCATTGGAGCAGTGCTTATGCAGGAGAAGCACCCTATTGCTTATGAGAGCAGGAAATTGAGAGGGCCAGAGCGGAGCTTCAACATATATGATAAGGAGATGTTAGCCATTATGCATGCTTTGGCTAAATTCAGGCAATATTTGGTAGGTAGCAAATTTTGTATCAAAACCGACCATAATAGCCTAAAACACTTTTTGGGGCAGCGAGATCTCAATGATAGGCAGCAGAATTGGGTGAGCAAGTTACGGTCCTATGACTTTGATATTACATATTTTAAGGGGACACAGAATGTAGTTGTTGATGCCTTATCACGTAGGCCCCATTTGAGCTTATTGACAGACATATCGGAGGATGGGAGACACTTGATCCTTGCAGAGTATGCAAAGGATACTTGGGCAACTGGATTCATAGATGGGACTATTCAGGACAATAGATACACCCTTGTGAATGAGCTCATCATTTACAAAGGGCGAATATTTTTGGTCCCAGGATCAGCAGTGAGGAGGATGGTTTTGAAATCTTTTCATGATTCACCTATGGCAGGACATCCTGGTTTCTACAAGACATACTGGCAAATTAGAGAGCGCTTCACATGGAAAGGGCTCAAAGCAGAGGTACTTCAGTATGTTAGGGAGTGTCCCACCTGCCAGCAGAATAAGCAGGAACACTCCTATCCAGCCAGTTTACTTTAGCCACTTCCAATTCCTGATAGGAAGTGGGAGTGTTTGTCTATGGACTTCATCACAGGACTGCCTAGAGCCCAAGGCAGGGACTGCATATATGTGGTTGTGGATCGCCTTACGAAGTTTGCACACTTATTTTCGATCACTGCTACATACACTGCTACACAGGTGGCAGAGTTGTTCTTCAAGGAGATATTCATATTACATGGCTTACCTCGGAGCATTGTGAGTGATAGAGACAACAAGGTTATGAGTCACTTTTGGCAGGGGCTATTCAGGTTGTGTGCGACAGAGCTCACTCCGAGTACTAGCTACCACCCTCAGACAGATGGTCAGATGGAGATAGTGAACAAATGGGTGGAGGGATATCTCAAAAATTATATAGCAGGGCAATAGAAGGCATGGGTAAAGTGGATTTATCTCTGTGAGTATTGTTAAAATACCACTTATCACATGTCTATTCAGATGTCACCCTTTATGGCCTTGTATGGGTATGAGGCACCCAATTTTATGGATCTGCTTTTGAGTGACAGTAGAGTGCCCAGTGCAGGTGATTTGTTTCAGGAGAGTCAAGACATTGTTAAGACTCTCAAGGATAATATAACTAAGGCACAGGATCAACAAAACCAGTATGCAGATCAGAAGAGGACTGAACGGACTTTTGAGGTTGGAGATATGGTGTATCTTATGTTGCAGCCTTACTGTCAATCCACTCTCAAGAAGAGTGGTGCCGAGAAACTTAAGCCACGATACTATGGTCCATTTAGGATTATCAGGAAAGTGGGAGAGGTGGCTTATGAGTTAGATTTGCCGGCGGAGAGCAAGGTGCACAACGTTTTTCATGTGTCACGCCTCAAGAAGGCGCTAGGACATCATATTGTGCCTTCTACAGTACTACCACCCCTGGATGATAAGGGAAAACTTGTTTTGATACCGGAGGCTATCATTGATTACAGAGAGAGGAACTTGAGGAGACGTACCATTCGGGAATATTTGGTGAAGTGGAAGGATTTGCCGGTAGAGGATGCTACTTGGGAGAGCGAAGAGATTTTACAGCATCCAGAGTTGAGATTGCTTGAGGACAAGCAATTTCAAGGAGGGCGGACTGTGATGTCCCCTTCTAGCTAGAGACATCACTCTAGCTTGTGATTAGCCTATCAGAGACCCTCGTAGGCTAGTAGGATTGGATAGAGGGTCACCTTGGCATGGAGATCTTTCGGGGACAGAGCAGAGTACACTTTTGGGTTGCCAGAGTTTGTTTATGATGAGTTTTGCTTTGAGTTTGGCTTGGTCAGGCTATTTTTAGCAGTTGGAGATGGACCCCTGCTATTTTTAGCAGACATCACGGTCATATGGGTGGTCAACTGGTGAGCTCCAGTTTCAGATGGCATAGCTCAATTCAAAGTATTCATGGAGTTAGACAAGTTTGAATAACTTAGTATTTATTATTAAGTGATTTAATAATAAAGTTATAAAGTGACTTTATATTATAATCACTTGAGGGTCAACTCATCATTAGACGGGGCCATGTTTTTAATTAAATTATCTGAGCCAGACTATTGAAATATTAAAATTAAATGCCCATTTAATGATTAAAATCGTTTTGACACCCAAAGTGAAATTAAATGAAATTACAAGCAAAATTGTAATTAAGAGGATTAGGGTACGATTTGCAAAAAGGATATATGGCGTTGAGTTTGGAGAGAGGTATCATTGATTGCTATTTTGCTATTTGACATTGTGAAATTGAAAGGGGTTTGCTCTGGAGACTAGGGTTTTCAGCCACCATTGGAGGACGTAGTTGCTTCAATGTTCACCATCTGAGCTGATGAAATATTCAGTGATATTTGGTTTCAGGAAGACTTCATTCAGAGGTCTTATTTGCATCTAATTGTGCAGAATTGAAGAATAAATTCACGAGTAATTATTGCGGATTTATTGAAGAATTTTTGGTGATTAACAAGTACGGTACGTATTGCTACATTACTGCTGTACGGATTGCTACAGTACCACCGTACGGATTGCTACAGTGCTGCCGTACGGACTGCTACAGTATCACGTGAATAGTAAAAATAATAAAAAAAAATAAAATTTGCAGTTTGCAGATTTTCATCTACTGGGAGAACAAAATCAGGTTTTTATTTTACATTGTAATGAATTGTTTTTTTTTCAGGCATATTGGCATTAGAACAGAATAATAATTCTCCTTGATAGTCTTAAATTAATTCCAGCAGTATTATTATTGTTTCAGAATCATTTTAAGCATATGAGTTTATTTCAGAATTGTATCATTGCTCATTATTACCAAAAACAAAAAAAAAAAATCCATAAACATTCAAAAACCAAAACAAATTCAAATCGACTTCATTCAAAAGAAACAGTCAGCAGAGGAGAGCCAAGTTGGGTTCTTACAATAATGAATACTTTGTTGTTGCAGCGGTTGATTTGTGGCTTGCAGCTGAGATATTTGACCCTTGTGACGTGTTATAATTGTTATGAGCATTGAGTTTCTGCCAAATAGTATATGCCTCGTTGCTTGGGAGCATAATGGGATTTTACTAAGCTTGAGAGGTGTTTCATGGACACCCCTTAGAAATTTTACAATTTTGCATTTAACAAGTAATGTCTATTCCTGCTTGACTTCATTAAGACAGACTTTTTGTTGGCATTCAATCTTAGAAGTCAATGAAATATCTTTTTCTGATCAACGATCCTTACCTTGAACTTGCATGGCGGATTCCTTTGTACCCTGTTGGACCTCTGTTTCCATTCTCTCTTCATTTTCCAAGAACATATTCTTTGGATCTTGCTCCTTAACTTCTTTTGGTTTTGAGTTTTCCTCTTTCTTTCTCAACCTTCTTATGTATTCATATAGACCTCTTTTATTTGGATACCTCACTTAAAGTAACTCCATGTAATCATCAAAGGAAACTTGAGATTTTAAACTATCAGGCATCCCTTGATATTGGTCAAGGATTTTGGTTGCCTAAGTTTGTACTTTTCCTTTGTCCTTTTGTATTTTAATCAACACCTCTTGAATATGACCTATATTTTCTTCCCTTTGTAAGAGCTTTGCTTGAAGAAACATGGGTCGAATAATTGTTGGACTCCTTTGGGTAGCCTTTTATTGATTTATATTCTACAAGCCCTGTATCATCTCTGTCATGGATTCTTTCACTGCTCTTGGGATGATCCATGTCAAATCTCTTTGACTTTGATTGATGGCTTCATACAGGGAATTCATTTCTTCTATAGGTATTTTCTTTTCTCTGTCTCCCATGATTTCTCGTTTGATTCACAAGCTGACAAGATCACAACTTTAATACGATTGTAATTGCCCTTTCCCACTATTTATAATCTCTGATTTTTTTCGTGAATTCTTTTTCGAATATTGCGTATCAATAACATATTAAGCAACAACATACAAGATTAATATTATAAACCCTAATGATAACACCAAGACCCTATGAATTTCTTTATTTCAATAAGCTGAAAATACAATGCAACTGGATTTTTTTATTGTAATAAGCTGAATGCTCATGAACACTGATTACAAGACAACTGGTTATTGAAATAACACATAGAAATACCTGGTTATATAATATGCATAGGACAACCCAAGTTTAGTGTGGACATACAACAGAAAACACTCATTATAGATTTGTGTTGAACATTTGATCATAAATACAGTTGACTTTAGGGTATAGGAAGTGTTGTAGCACTGGTACAAATCACTGTAGCAGTGGTACAAATCATTGTAGCAGGGTATGGATCACTGTAGCAATGGTATGGATCACTGTAGCAAATTGAAAATGAAATAAATTCTTATCTTTTGGTACAAATATGATTCCAGGATAGAATCACCACAACTAGAATTAGAGGGTTTCTGTCCTCCAATTTTGCACACAAAAGGGTTTTCGTCATTGGGTGAAAAGATGAACATAAAGGCTCAAGCTTTGGAATAGGATTTGATTTCAATGATTAATGAATCATAAATCTTTTTGAGCCCATCTCCTCCTTTTATAATAATCTTTTTAATTCCAACCCTAAATGCATTTAAAACAATTTAACAAAATATTACTTTTTGGCCCGCTTTATAATATTAATACATAAGTGTCCTCTTACCATGTTATGAAAATAAAGTTACTTGGACAACTTAGATTATTATTATTAAATTATTTCCTTAAATATATTTAGAAAAGGGGACATGACATTCAGCCTCTTGCTTTCCTTCCCCTTCAATCACAATTGTATCTGTGGCAGCACTAGAGGGCCCTGTGAGGGTCCTTCCCTCCTTACCATGTTTGATTGGCTTAGGAGGTGGTATATCTGCCGCTCTCAAGGGTGGTGGGAGATCAACATTTTCAACATCAACTACTTTTCCCTTTAGCCATGCAAGAGTTTTGTTGAGCACTCCTTGGGTCTTGTACTCTAAGGATGTCGAATCCGGCTTGCCCCAATCTACCTTGGATAGAGGCCTTGTTTTGATATTTTGTTCAGAATAGATGGGATCTACAATCTCATCATCTTTGAAGTTATCAGGGATGTAAAGCTATATTGAAGTCTAATACTTGTTCTAGTGTGAAGCAAGAGTAATCCAGAAGCTTGACTTCTTTTTCATCATTGCTTTCCATCCAATAATCTTCATAATACGGGACGTGCTTATATGCGGAGCTCAAAATGTTCTCAATTATCCCCCTTGCATCAAATGACGCCTATTGTGAAAAGGCCTAAGAGTGACATGAGCCATTTATGATTCAATTGCTTTTTCTTTATTTAGTGTAGCACGAGTATACCTCCCAATGGTTATGGCTAAATGAGCCCCAAACTCATATGTTTTGTGGTCAAAAACTTGTGCATCTAAATGAGCTAGCACACCAAGTCCATGAGGGCCCACCTATCATCGACTAACTTTAGAAGCATGTAGAGAGTGGTTTCACATCCGCAAACGCTGAGGTAGGAGGTGGGGAATTGAATGAACCACCCCCCCACCTTGCTATTTCGGTAGTGGCGACAACAAAGAAGTGAAAGTTTTATGGTTCTTACTCAAACATTTGTATGACGTATTGTAGGAAAGCATCATTGACCATACAAAAATGTTTAGCACTTGCTGCCAATGTCCATTGAGGGTATAAATCATAAATGTGCGATGAAGACATCTGACTAACTTGACTAAATCCACTATAAAACTTCTTTGTGCTATTGCATATACTAGATACAAAGTCATGTAGAATTTACCGATTTGATGCACCTCACACAATTGCTTATGAATCAAGTCATTGATTAACTCGACTTAATTGATGTACTGCTTGTTCTCATGAATACTCTGTAAATACCTATACATCCACTCCTGATGGTCTTTGGCCGTAGGATTCCCAACTACATTATTCAGGAGAGTAATGATATCATTAATCTCCATCTTGAATTCTTGGTGGGTCGTAGTTTTGGGGACTCTCGTAGCAGAAGCCTTAGGTTTTGTTAGCCAATTTTTATTCAGTGATCTGGTACAAGAAGTGGTACTTCCCCCCAAAATTGTCGAATTGACTCCGGTGAGAGATCTACAAAGGATTCATGGTCTTGAATCTGTAGCATATCTTCGATATGGTCTGCTCTGAGACACAAGACATAGTCGTCCTTTGAGTTATTCACTTCCTTGTTTCCCTTGTCATAGTGGCTTGCCAGGGTTAGCACCAATTTACGACACTGGACTGATATTGGAAAAGTGGTTGCTTGAGGCACCCCGTTGTCATAAATGCTTTGCATCTAGTCAGATTTATGTTCTGCATTGACCCTGGGCCAGAAATCTGCCATGTCCAAGGTCGGTATCAGTAATCTGATCAACATTGGATTCTAGATTAGACTGCGGAGTGAGCCCACGGTACTGGTACTTCATGTCTCCCCCTTCTTTAGAGTTCCTGACATATGAAAGTCAGAGACAGGTTGAAAAAGGGGAGCTGAAGGAGGTGGAAGTAGGGATGACAGAAGCAAGCAAGTGCAAAACATCTGTTGAAGTCTGATGGGTCAGAGTCAGAGGGGAGCTGAGCAAGTAGCGGACTATGCTAAGGCGAAAGCATGCTCGGTGGAAACATGCTCATGCTGGGAAGCTCTTAGAGTTTGCGATGGTAGAATCAAGGAGGATTCTGCGAATGAATGAAAGCCTAGCAAGGTGAATGCAGATTCAAAGAGGGCAGAAACGGGTAGGGGAATGGTAGGGGTCAAAAATCGTTAGACGCCTACAAAAATTCTCACATCAAAAGAACTTGCAAAAATGCAAGTATGTAAGAGAAACCCTAACCTCCTCAACAACACATGTTTTGGTGCAATCTCTGGGAAAACAAGCCAAACACACGAAAATCACGAACAAGGTGAACACAACAAGGAACAAGGACTGAAACCCAACAAACCAGAGCTCGAGCGTGGAAGAAATGAAGTGTTTTAATAAACATAGGTTTAGAGAATAAATAACATGGGTTGGCAATGGTCTGCACATGTAGGAAACGATCCTAATCATTAAGGGTCAGTCGGACTCTAATGTTTGCATGACGTCCTGGTGACGGTCTGGCTCAAAACTTGCATAGCTTAAGGTGCTGACGATTTTCTAAGGCTTGTGCAACCTGGTCCATGCTCTTGAATGCTCGGAACATATGAGAACTTGCTTGGATTCCTCCATTTGTGTTGTTGGACCTGTTTCAAACCTTTGATCCATAGCTTCATCAAGCCATGCAAGAGCTTTGTATGTGGGCCAAAACTGGCCAACAGTGACTGCACAAGCAGAATTAATCATGCCTTCTATAATAGCTAGAAAACGCCCGTGAGAGGAGGAAAAGGGTGCAAAGTCAATTTGGCAAGATTGTTTTCTATTTAGAAGGCATTTTCAAATGGAACCGGAACATGAATGCTCTGAAAAATCACAGGAGGCTAGTGTCAAATAACTTATCACAATGTTGGTAGTCATTATTGATGGCCCTTCATTGATATAAATAATTGAGAGGTTTTATTTGAGTAAGAACTCAATAATATATCCAAAACAAGAGTGGAAAATTTCAGCTTAATTGTCAAATGAGTTATTCCCATTTTTGATTTACCGACTATAGGTGAGAAGATTGTCCAACAAGGGCTAAATAAGGTTATGAGAGACAAATTATGATCGACAGTTGTAACAAAGATCCTCTTCAACATTTTTACTGGTTCACCCAATACCGGTGAGAAGGTGGTTAAAAAACGGCCGAAAAAGGCTATGAAGATATATTAAGAGTGATAGTTTGATCCATAAAGGATAAAAAAAAATCACAAGATCAGTACACTGAAAATTCAAACAAGATAACAGTTAAATCAAACAAGGTTTCTCACATTGCTAATGTGCAGCTGAAAATGATTTAAAATTTGGTGTAAAAATGCTGCAAAAGTTACTATTACTGCCAGAACAGGGGAATCAGAAGTTAAAGGAAGAGGTTGAAAGGTTGAATAATTCTCCAACTACAGAATTTTCCTTCATAATGCCTACAACTGCAGACCTAATAAGAATGCTTCACATGCATGGAATTGATCAAGGCATCAGGGCATTCACTTCACCATCTCAAGGGTCAGTGGGATCTCATGCAAAACAAGGGTCGGTAAAGCAATAGGAAGATGCTTCAGGAAAATCTGAGCAGCAGCTTTGACAAGGCTTGAAACCTTCTCCTGATCAATTGAATGAAGAGTTGAACAATGCAAAGGAATTGGCGCTAGTGGTGGGTGACAGCATCCAGCTCTAGGATGACCAAGTCTATCCAGTCAGGACGGCATTTCCTTTTAGATGTTGGTGGAAGCGGTTGGAGAGGGGCAGCACAATGTAGGCAGTAAAAGGGGGTACTTGGGCTTACATTGTATAAAACTTAGCTCCAAGTTTATTATATTTGTGGACATGATTTAGCTAATGGAGGAGTTAATGATATTTGAAGAGGTATCACCAAAGGCATCTTTGGTGATATCCCATGATGCATATTTATATTTACATCATTGCTGTTATAACATCATGTAGTTATTGAAATTTATATCTGCTGTTTGCTTATTTGTATCATTGTTCATTGCTATCTATTGCCGTTATATCTGCTGTACATCCTTTCTGTCATTTAACTCTCAAATGGTTGTTAAAGAACACATTGGGATGAATGCATGTTATCAATGGAATCATAGATTTGAGCTTGATAAATGGAAAACTTTGAAATTCTTATTTTGGTGTTGTGATTTATAAATTGAAGTTTTGAACTGTTAAAGTACTATGTTTTGTACACTCTAGATAAATGATTACTCTTCAACTATTCTTATGTTTCTTTTCTTTTTGAAGGCTTTGGTCTACTAATATTCCAACTTTTGATCTTCCCACCGCTGGCAAATCTTGTTGGAGCTATTCTTGTAACCCGTATAGCAGCAGTATGACTTTTTCCTTGGATTTTTTCATAAGTGCATAAATGTTTATTTTAATAACTTCCAAAAAGTAATGTTTGTTTCCTTTCATAGAGAGGTTTTAAATTACATGCCATGATACAAAATAATGACATAATGTGCATTGAAGTGCAGGTATTGACCATACCAGTATTGACAATCTACCCATTTATAGCCATGTTGTCTGGCGTTTTGTTGTGGTTGGTGATTAATTCTGCATCTTTATTAAAAAATATACTTTCTGTAAGTATATTACTATCAATTTTTTGCCAGCATTGTCATTTTAAAAATAGTTAAATAAAAACATAGTCACTTGTCATTTGTTTTTGGAAATCTCATGTCTAATTGATTTCCTCAAAGTCCTTTTGTGGCCTCTTTTGTTTGTAAATCATGTATGTTATTATCCCTAAAAATAAAAAAGTACATCTTTATTATTCTTTCAATATGTACATCCCTAATCTATCGTCACACATTATGTGGCCAATTTATTAACACTCCAATGTGGATGCCTTCTTGAGTAAGTTTTAAATGTGGTTTATTAAATAATGACATTGAGGTTGTCTTGATTTTCTTTCAGCCAAGGCTAAAATTTTGCCTCATCTGTTGAGAGCATGTTTTTCAAGGGAAATCTCAACTATTGCCTTTATATGATCTTTTCAGTAGTATAACGTTTAAATCCGTGAATGAATATACAAATAGTCTTTTCACTGGCTCAATGGGATTTTAAAGATGCCATTCGCTATGTTCAAGCAGATATGCTTAACTTCTAGAAAATGAATTTCTCCACAAATTACAAAAAATGACGTGGTTCTTGAGATGCATTGTCATACACTATTACTAGATTCTCTTGAAACTCAAGCAGAAATGACTGTTTTTCAACTTGATTTGTGTTAATGTCAATAAACTCCCGTACTCTTGGTGCAAACACATGTAGGGCAGCCACTTAACGATGGCCTCGAATTATGTGATGCTTAGTTTGGGCACACACACATACAAAGAGCAACTAAGAAATTTATTTGCAGACATTCACCACAAAGATCACACTCATCATTGATTTGAAGACACTACAATGTTTAGATGGACATTTCGGGCCATTCCTGGCGTTTCCAAGGGATTTCAGTAAGGAAAAAAAGGTCAATTTTGAAAAAAAGGAAAAAGATGAACCAAACACTATATATATATATATAACAAACATTTAAGTATAAGTTTGCATTTAGTTTCTTATACTTTAAGTTATATTTTATATATATACTTTCAGGTTGTTTGAGAGTGGTTTCAGACATCGAGGAGCTATAATACAAATTCTAGGTTTTGGAGGATCGTATCTTTTTTCAGACTTAGTCAGATTTCAGGGTTTCAAGATTTCAAACTTACCCATGTTTGAGGGTTTCAAGATTACAAGGAGACATCATAGGAGGTATGAAGGTTGCATGAAGGGATGTAGGTACGATAGAATAGTATGAGAACATCTCTCGCAAAGTGCCAAGTGCTGATCCCACCCCATTCTCGGTGCACCCTTTAAGGCGTGCACTTAGGAGCTTCGATGCACTAGGGAGCCCCTACAAACTAGATGATTTATAGTTAGTAAATGATAAAGTTGAAAAATAGTGGCCTTGGCATTCATGATTTTGAGGACAATCCAGATGGTTTATTCTAGATTTGAATGTACATTTTGTCTTTGAAGAAATGAATGAATGAATACTATATATTTTTAAGAGTTTTATCTTTTATAGACTAAAAACGAGTATTATGCATTACATATACATATATATAATGCATAATACTCATTTATTCTAGATTTTAATGATAAAGTTGAAAAATAGGAGTGGCATTCATGATTTTGAGGACAATCTAGATGATTTATTCTAGATTTGAATGTACATTTTGTCTTTGAAATAATGAATGAATGAATACTATATATTTTTAAGAGTTGTCTTTTATAGACTAAAAATGAGTTTCATGCACTATATATATATATATATATATATATATATAGTGCACAAAACTCATTTTTAGTATATATATAATACAATGTTATCGAATACTGCATATTAGCCATGTGGATATGATACAAAACACCTAGGGGTACAGATTTCCCTGGGATTCGATCAGGAAATATCCCTAGGTTTGTGGATACACCTAGATATGTCATTGGACGTATCTGGGCATATCCGCAGGCCCAAAGACGTTTCCTAGTCATATCCATCATGATTCGCCTAGAAAAAATGTTTTTTTTAAATATTTTTTTTTCAATTTCGCTTCATGAAAAGTCCAACATGGACTTCAAAAAATAATTGTAAACAAAATAAAGTGGATTCTCAACCCTAAAAGCAGCTTTCACACTCATTTTATCAAAAGAAAACAACACATTTACCTTTCATTGCATTTTTACCTCTCTTTGTATATTTGATCTCCCATCTTCATTTTTTCAATTGCACAGGATTGAAACTCCTTTTTTCTAATCCTACACTACTACCTCTACCCATTTGTCAACAACGAGTTTAAGGAGCCTACAAGGAAGATGATTTGTTGATTTAAGGTAGGTTTTCAGTTTTGTGCCTTTTTTTGTATATTTTTAAAATGTTTGTAACTAGTTTTAATTTTTTTGTTATTCTTTTAACCATTATGATTATTTCAACAAATGCTAAATGATTTAAGTTTTAAATTTTTAATAGCAATATTATTATTATTTTTTACTAGAGGCTATAGGGATTTGCTAGAATGTCCAGGCTGCAAGTGCTAGTTTGGTGGGCCAAGGGATAGCCCTCAAAGTTGATTTGCGAATGCCCATTTGGAAGTATGTGACAATATTAGAACAAATACCTGGTGGAGGGTGTTTCATGTGGCTTTGCTCAGAGTGTAACTATAAATACAAGAGCTTGTGTAGTCAGGTGAAAGCTCATTTGTGTGTGATTCCTAGTGTTGGGATCAAAGCTTGTGGTGGGCCAAGCATAAATGGAAACCGAGGAAAGGGCTTGCCATAGGCAAAGATCCTTGCATATGTAAAAAACAAGAAGACACAAATGCCATTGCTGGGCAAAGATCAAAGCATCATTTGAGAAAGAAATGATCACCACCTGTTGATCCATTTTGTGCTAACGTCGTGATCCCATCACACCCATTTCTTGTTACACCCGTCGTGGTCACAGAGGAAGAGGATTCACCTCTTGGTCATAAGAAAACAAAAGATGCAGGCCCATTGGACATGGCATTCCATAATGAATCCAAGGACATAGGTGAGTAGAGCATCGTGCATTGTCTTTACGCATGTAACTTGCCATTTAATGTTGGTAGATCACCATATTGGCAGGATATAGAGAGATTTATTAATGCTACCTCTAAAGGGTTCATCAGCTTAGGTTATGAAAAGGTGCGCACCACCTTGTTGACAAAAGAAAGAAAACACGTTGAAGATGCATTGAAGCCCATCATGGATTCATGGATCGAAACAGGGGTATCCATCATTTTTGATGGATGGAAAGATACGACAAATAGGCCATAGATTAATGTGGTCCCAGTGAGCCTTTAAGGGGCAATGTTTTTGAGGACCGTTGATTGTGAGAAGCAAGTGAAGGATGCATGTTTCATTGTCGACATCCTGATAGAGTCCATTGAGGCGGTGGGGTCTCAAAATGTTGTCCAAGTTGTAACGGGCAACGCAAAAAATTGCAAAGCTGCAGGCATGTTGGTTGATACAAGCTATGGGCACATATTTTGGACACCTTGTGTTCATTCCCTCAACCTTATGTTGAAAAAATTGGGGAGAAAATTTGATTGGATTAAACAAGTCTATTAAGAGGCGAGTGAGATCCAAAAGTTGATAACCAATCATCACATATCCCAAGGCATCTTCAGGGCCTTCTCGAAGTTGCAATTATTGAAGGTAACTTTTAATTTAATTATTCACAAATGATGTATATTTTTAATTTAATTTTGTAAGTTTGTAATTTGTAATGTTTTTATTT
This sequence comes from Torreya grandis, assembly GCA_037957365.1. Lineage (NCBI taxonomy): Eukaryota > Viridiplantae > Streptophyta > Pinopsida > Cupressales > Taxaceae > Torreya > Torreya grandis. Next base: position 2,332,591 of record JARHVA010001318.1, on the reverse strand, counting down.
TTGAACTATTTTTAATTTTATTTGTTTTAATTTTGTATTAGGTTGTTGAGACTCGGTTTGCCTCACACACACCTGTCTTGAGATGACTTGTCAAGGTACATGAAGCATTGAGTAGCATGCTTATCAACAACCTTTGAGTGTATGGAGGTAGGCAAATAGTGAGAGGGCCACAGAGGTGAAAGGGTGGATTCTTGATGACGTGTTGTAGGAATGTGTGGAGTATTTGCCTAGTTTTATCGAGCCCATTGTCAACATGTTGAGACATGTGAATATGGATCATCCATGTTTGGGTGAGCTTTATGATGGAATGAACTCAATGATTGAGAATATTAGATTCATCATACATGCCAAAGAGCAGGATCCTATGAAGAGGTTATTCAAGGAGGTGTAGTTGCATCTCATTGAAAGGTGGAACAAAATAACCATCCCATTGCATCTTCTTGATTTTGCCTTGATGCCCGAATACTCCAGCGCAAAGATCCTTTCTTTGCCCAAGAGGGTTGCACCATATAGGGATGTTGAGGTTTTTGAGGGATATAAGGTGATATTCTCTAGACTCTTCCCCGATCTAGAAGTAGAAGACCAAGTTAGGGAAGAGTTTGTGCATTTCATATCCTCTGTGGGTCATTCCTTTGGCGTTATTCATGACAAGTACAAGATGGATGCTCACTCTTGATGGTATCTCCATGGGCAATCATCCAATCACCTTTAGCCACTTGCAATAAAAATTCTATCACAAGTTAGATTTTTTTTTTAACTCTCTACCCTTCTTTTCGACCTTTCTTTTTAAGTTTTAAGTTTTATAAATTATAATTGACTTTGCGGCTTGCCTCAATAGGCTGCAAGTTCTTCCTCAGCGGAGTGGAACTGGGGTCTTACAGCTTCATCCACTCAGTTAAGCGCAACAAGTTGGCAACAAAAAAGACGGGGGATTTGGTTTGTGCATTCTAACATGCGTCTTCTCTCACACAAACAACCTCATTACAAAAAGAAGGTGCAACAAAGTGTAGGGATGTGGAATCAAACACTGTTGACTTGGATGCCTTTGTGGCCTACTTTTCACATGCCTGCATAGTGGAGCTAGTGGGAGTGGCACTGCTGCTTCTTGTGGTTCTAATGAACCACATGATGATGAAGAGATCGCAACCGAAGACGAAAATGAATATAGTGGCACCATGAATATGCTGATTTGCCTTTTTTTTTTGTCCATACACTGTAACATTTGCACTATGTACTTGTTATAAAACTAATTTGAATTGTCCCTTTTCGATAATTATAAGAATTTTGAAGTTTTCGTGAATTCCTTTCAATATTGAAGCATCAATTAAATTCTAAATAATAATATGCAATATTGAAACACGAAACCCAGCTGGAATCTTTGTTGCAATAAATTGAAATGTTCCTTTCGGGTAATTTTTTGAATTCAATCTTTTTGTGATTATTTAACAATATTATAATATTAACAAGATTCTAAATAGCAACATACAATAATAAATCCAACTATAATCTTTTTTTCAAGGAAAACAATGATGATTGAAGTTTGTGTTGGCAATATGATTGTCATTGATGTTAAAAGGGAGATTATTGGCATTATGGATGTCACTGATGTTCATAGATGAGTATGGTGATTTGAGAATGTGCAAAGGATCCTATTAGAGGTCAAAGATGAATGAAGTGCTTGTGTGTATGAGTGGAATTCATTTTGTTCTTCATTTTGTTCATCTAGACATTTTGGGTCTATGACAGAAAATCTAAGAAGGCAATTCGCTGACATTACCATTGCCACGTGTGGATGATTCTGGGGGAGTTGGTCATATGGTTGTGATCACATTAGTCCTTAGTTGTTATGTGCCAAATTTGAAGTCATGCGATGAAGCGCGGTCAAAGATATGAGGATGCAAAGTTGGCTACTCAAACAGAATTCACTTAGTTTCCATAGCCAAATTTACAAAAGGGTTCAAGCAAAACTAAGTAAACATGTTGATGAGGTCAGCATTTGCACACATGGAGGTGTCAGGACAAAATGATCATATGGGTTTGTTCATTTTTGTGCCTAGTTTCTATGCGCTAAATCTCAGGTCACATGATGTACTGCGACAAAAGATATGCATGTGCAAAGTTGGGCTCCTAGGCATTTTGACAGAGTTTTCCCCACTTAGTCAAATTTGCATATGTCAAGAAAAACTGAAAAGGCATTTTGATGATGTCATATCTTGCACGGATGAAGTTTTCAGGAGCAGATTGATATATGGATGGAATCTCCTATGTGAGAAGATCTTATGCGCCAAATTTAAAGTCATGTGACTAAGCGCAACAAAAGTTATGCAAGAACAAAGTTGCCCTTCCAGGCAGTTCTACGCATAGTTGGCTCTAAGGTAGAATAATCTGAGTGAGCAGATTAATGACGTTATATCTCGCACACACGAAGGATTCACGAAGAAATGAGCATATGGGTTTGTTCGGTGTTATGCCTAGTTTATATGGTCCAAATTTCAGAACAGGTGGTTGAGCGAAGCAAAAGATATGAAGGTACAAAATTCACCTTACAAATAGATTGAAATGGTTCCTATACTTAGTCAAATTTGCACAAGGTAAAGTTCGAGCAACTTTCGAAGAGATCAACGAAACATGTTTGCTTGAAGATGTCAGGATGCAGTGAGATGAGAACAAGTGGTTGAAGTTTAATGTTAAGCCGAGATAAAGTTCGAGCTTGTCAGAGGATCGAACAATGAGCGGATGATTATGCAATAAAGATCTAATGGAGTGAGTGGACTCAATGGGATCAAGTGCTCAATTTTTAACGAGACAAAGGCGAGTTAAAGACCGAGCTAGTTTAATGAGATTGATAGAGCGTATTCGTTCCAAAGACTCAAGAAGCAACAAGATGAGATTAGGAGCTCAATGTTTAACCTTAGATAGAGATAAAGTTCATGCAACTTTGAAGATCTAATGGCATGCAGGAGCTCAGATCAAAAGATCCAACGAATGTGTTTTAAAGTTGGAACATTAAAGCTTGGTAGCATACAAGGATCGAAGGGAGAGTGTGAGCTTGTCAGAACTTGATTTAACAGACCCTTTTTGAAATTGAGCAATTTGAATGAAGACCATCAGATCATGGCGTGAAACTTAAGATCAATGGTCAATATTTAAAGATATGATCATCCCAACGATCAAGCAGAGGAACTTGTAGTTAAGCCGTAAAATATGACATAGACAACAAAATTGATCACTGTAATCAATCAAATTTGTGCAATACGGCATGTGCATCAAAACTAGAGCTTAATATATGTTAAAAATAGTAATGAGGCCAAGAATCATGGTGGTGAAGCATGAGTTATGTTGACAGTTTTGACCTCACAGGTCAAATTGCAACCCTTACCATTCGAAACTTGCATAATCATGCCTTTTTGTCTTGTGAGTCAGTGATTGGTCCTGAAAAGTCATTGAAGAATCCATGGTTAACAGGTCTTAGGGTTGTTTAGGTGATTTAGGGTCTTTTCTTTGACTTGTCTTGTTCTTTGCAGAAGAGTTTTGATGTTGATTTGAGCAGTTGAAGGGAACGACTTTTGAAAAAGACTTCAGGTTCTCAAGGGAAAAGACTTTGGGTTTTTTCCATATAAGCTAGATTGAAGAAGGATTTTGCACAAAATCCGAAGGATTTTTCCTTTTGGAAAAGGACATTTTCAACAATCTCGAAGGGTATTTTCCTTTCAGGAGAGGACCATTTCAATATTCCCATAGTACAATTACAACTTTTCGAAGAAATTCCAAGGGGTCTTTTCCAAAAGTTCCAAGGTTTATGACAAATAATCCGAAGGGCTTTCACAAGTAGGACTTTCCAAAAAGTTCGAAAGGCACATTTCGGAGGGCAACTGGACCTTTTCAAAAAATCGAAAGGCAAGTGGTCCAAACAAGGATTAGACACGTCTAAGATGTGTAACTGTTTCAAACACGACACCTTCAGTTCTAAAAACGGAGACTCGTTTGCATGGACTCAAGGAGCTTAATGTTGGAGAGATTAATGTTAATTTCATGCATGCACTCTTGTTAATCCGAGCCTTTCAAACGTTCCAGCAGTTCAAGTGGAGTTCTAAATTCAGATGTGGAGTTGACTGTTCTTATTTTTGGAGTTGACTATTCTTAATTTATAGAGTTGATTGGTTATCAAGTGCCACATCTACTCGTTGATTTCATGCAAATGAAAGCTTTTCAAACGTTCCAACTCAGTTTCAAATTGGTTTAAGCTTAAGTCAAGACATCCTAAGTTGGCATAGATTTCATGCATGAAAAAGAACAGCCCAAGCTTGAGCCCACCGTCCATTTTTCAGAGCCAAAGAGTTGTCATGCAAGGAAAAAGACAAATTTAGAACGCTGTGATAACACAAATTGGACTTGGGCTGAAGTGGGAGTTGTCCTCTTCTATTTTCAATGCCAACCTCTTGGCTGTTGTATCCTTTTCTATATAAGTGGGTTTTCCAGCCATTGTAATATCCATCCCTCTTTTGGCAAGACAAAATTCTGCCAAAGATTGAGTTGTAATCTTTTCTCAGATTAATAGAAGGATTGTTGTTTTCAGATTCCGGCTGCTGGTATAGTGCATTTATGTCATTGATTTGCATAAGTGATAGAGTTTTCTTCCTTGTCAAGTCTTGATTCTTACTTAGTTACTAGCTGGTCAGATTATGCAGTTCATGTTCCGTGTTTAATGTCTTTTGGCTAAGTTTACAATGGATGCAAGTGGCTGGTTAGTGCCTTGAATCAGGACTATTCCATCATTTTCTTCAAGCTTTGATCACAAGATAAAACTTTTTTATGAAATACTTATGCATATTGGTTAATTGGAGTTAAAGGTTCAACCTTTCTCTTGTCTAAATCAGTGTTTTTAGGAGCTTTAATTGAGTGGATCAACCAATCATTCACGTGTATCACCATCATTAGATAGGATTTTATTTCATATTTTCTTTCTCTTTTCCCAGACAATTTGTAGCGTAGAGCAAAGATTTTAATTGATACATCAAAGGGAGCTAGCCCTTAGAATCTAGAGATTCAATCCACTGATTAGGTTACCCACAATCTATGATTGTTTTCATGTTTCAGCAGACTGTGAAGGCCTGAAACTACCTTTACAGGTTGCGAGTTTGATTGACAACAGTTTTTGGCACGCCCGGTGGGACACATTGATGCTGATCTTGATGAAATTGCAGTTACAATAGTGTTGTTCAAGAAGTATTTGGTGATTCCAAGCTCAAGCAATTGCTTCTAATAATATAGACACAGTTTCCATGTAAGTCTATTCTTATTGCATTATCATGAATGAGTTTTGATGGCTGTGTATGAAGATAAGTCCTATGATATGTTTCTTTATCAGCGCTATGATGAATCATACCAGCCTTATTATGATACCTATGAGCGTCTTTATGAGCCCAATCAACCTTATCATGAGTATTGTCAAAGCTATGTTGAGCCTTATCAAGTTTCTCATGATCCTTATTATCAAGAGCATGATTCTTACCTTCCTTGTAAGCCATATCAGTGTCAGGACCAAATTTCATCTTTCCCATATGGCTATGATGTTGCATATGAGCAGTCTTGTCTTCAAGAAAGAATGAACGAAATAGAGCTCAGAATATTAGCATATGCAAGAAAAGTTTGCTCTAACTCTCAGTATGAAGAAGTGAATGGTCTATTTCAAAATGTGTCCAATGATCCAGAAGAGATAAATGGGTTGTGTATTCTTGTATTGGAGAGGATGGAGGCTTGGGAGAGGCAGAAAATCGAGTTGAACCACTTGTCTACAAAGGGTTCTTGTGTTCCTTATTCTCATGAAGTTCTTAATTTTGCCCAGTGTGTGCTAAGGGAGCTTCCTAGTTGTATTCAAGAGCCTATTCATGTGGTTAAGCCTTCTTATAGTCCCATTTCTTCACCACTCATCTCTCAAGCACAAATTGTCCGCGAGGACAAGGAGATTTCAGACTTTGATGAGGTAATGGCCAAGTGGAAGGAACAAAATACAGAGGTCTTTAAGAGTTTTTCTTTCCCTCCTCTCCAAAACTCCCTAGATAATTCCATTGCCCTCAAGATTCCAAAATTTGATCATGATCAACCTCCCATGCTTCATTTTGTAATGACCCTGCTCAAATCTGGTTGAAAACTTTTTGATTTTTGGTCTTGGAAATTTTATCAAACACTTCACATACAAGGGTCATATGACTGATATAACATTTTAGTTTGCTTTAATGGCTCTTTCCTTCACTTAACATCAATAAGAATGCTTGCAAGAAGACTCTAGATTGTCTAAACAATGACCTAGCACGAATGTGCAACTAATTTTGGCAATATTCCATGCATATATATGATCTAAGCCTGAGAAATGAACACCTACAGCCAACTGACATTTTTACAAACAGTTGGTGTGCAAACTAACTAGCTGATAATAAATGATATCGAAATTCTCAAATGACACCAGCAATTATTATCTCCTTAATTGCAATGAAATTTCTAATACAATGCTCATGAAATATGGCCAAGACTCAATGCTAACAATTTCAAAATGAACCTGATTGGAGACGCCTTCAAATGATATGAATTTCTGAGTTGTCTTCAGACTGGTATACTTCAGATCAGACTTGCATATCTTCCAAATTCCACCTCCAAATGAATATTTGTCAATGCCAAAGTGTTAGGAAATGTTGGGCGCTCCTTTTGGATGATATTTGATATTTTTTTGGACTCCTTTAATGCAAAATCGCCCCACTTCAAAGTTGCAGACCTGCCATGGATAAACCTTCAAATCTGAAATAATCTCCACAACCTTTGGATTCTTTGGCATAAACAAAACGTTCCTTGGACTTGGGCACTCCAAATGGCACTATGCTTGATGTTGAAAACCCTCTTAGGTGATCAAAACGAACTTGGAAGTGTGGCTGTCCTCAGAAATTACAGTCATATATTCCTCCTTATTTACAGCTGTAATGGCCTTCCAAAGGTCTCCAAACAAAATAGACCTCCATTGTCTTGAGAATGTTCTCCCAGCTAGGGCGCTTCAATTGGATGTTCTTGTTGCTTCAACAAACACCTAGAATGAAAGATTAGAACTCATTGCCATGTCTGCCATGAAAGTCTTCAGATTATGCAATGTAAACCCTTGACCAAAGCTTGTCGATGATGCTCAAATGAAGAAACTGAATGTTTCCTCCTCAAAGTGCAACCCTTCAGATGATCTTTCACACCCTCAGTTATGCAATCACTTGAGAGGTATCGTTCTCAAGGATTAGACTGAAAATTTGCAGACCATCAGGCCTTACAAATGCTCAAGAAGATTCAAATGATCAAAATAAACTCGGATGCTGAGAATGAATTCTTGCCTTTCCTTTTATTCATTTCTTAAGAGAGCTCAAACACCTCCCTGGCCAATGTGGGATAAAAGATTTATTCCCACATTAAATTATTCACTTAACGCACTTTATTATGTTAAAGTGACTTTATTATTATAAAGTTACTTTATAACTTTATAATAATATTAAAATATTAAATAAATCACTTAAGTCACTTAAACTTTAATATCTCTCTCATCATTCATCCAATGCACGAGCCGTCTGAAGCTGTCGACTGAGGAAGTGATTATGAACGCTATCAATCCATACTGCCAAAAATAGCAGGGGTCCCACGCTGAGTGTTGAATACTGCTAAAAATAGCAACTCAGGCTAGAAGTGTCCGAATGAGCCTGAACGAAAGCCAACTGATCAAGTAATGACAAACTGAAGCTGAGCTAAGCTCCATCAAGAGACCCTCTAACCATGCATATTAACCTACGAGGGCTAAGAATAGGCTAAATCCACCGAACTCTGATGCTCGCAAAAATGGGGACATTACAATCCGCCCTCCCTGAAATTGCTTGTCCTCAAGCAATCTCTACTGCAAAGAAACCCAACTCCCCGGAAGGCCCAAAAATAAGAACTGTGAAGTGTCCCACACATCACTAACTGTCTCCTGTAGCATCAACAAAAACACAACTGCGCAAGCTATCCCTGGATCCCAAACCCATAGTGAAAGTCTGTCGTGTCTGTCATCCTCAGGCTGCCACTGCGCTCTACTGCCTCCAACTTCACCATGTTGTGAGTGGTGAAGTAACACAATGGGACCCATCCAATACTCAGTGCCAAAACTGTCACCACCTGGATCCCAATACAATCTGAATTCACATCCATTTGTCATGTGGAGATAAGAACTTCTTGAAGCATCTGCTACACAGAATCTCACCCTGTCCTCTGCTAAACCCTCGTGGATGTGATTATTGACCAAGCCATCATGCCAACTGACACCATAGTCATCCTGTAACCATGTACCCATAAGAAAACTCTCTGACATAGAAGTAGCAAACCCTGTTGGATACATATCAGCATGATGTAAAACTGACAGCTGTCCCTGCAAGTAATCCCCTGCAAACAACTGAGTCGGACGCTTGCAGCCGCTAATCCCATCTTCTGAAGATGGTGAATACCCATCCCACAACGGATGGTATAACTCTGGGGCCAATCCACACTGATGCATCATCAAATCCTCCGTGTGTGGACCAACGGAGAAGTGATAAACACTCCTCACTATGCAATCAAGATGAAATGCTCCCACCTCTGTCAATGGCTGACCATCATAGTCCTGGGGAAACAAATCAGCATAAGTACAAATCTCTATACTGGATGATGCCCCACATATCTCCTATGACGACGATGAAGTAGTGATGTGATCTGTCACACAACTCTCGGAAAAATCAACTATCTCATCACAAGAGCTCCCAACCAAAACACTCATCCCATCTGAATTGACTGCACCAATATCTGCGATAGATGTAACCACATCCTCACTACAACTCGTGGAGATAAGATCCTCATCAACTGCCTCTGTATATAACTGTACTGTATCTGCAGCTGGTGGAAATTGTGCCAAACTCAACTCCACGGTAAGCTCCTCCAACCGTGACTGTGACTCGTGAAGGGCCAATTGAGCACTCTCCAACGAGTCCATAGTCACCTCAAGCTCATGAGTGAGCTCATCAACCTGCTCCTCTTTCCTCTGCAATGCATCATAACAAATGCAATCCCACTCGAGAAGAAAATCCCTGTCTGCAAGTAGTTTTAAGTAATTTTGTTTCATCATTCCAATTGCTTCTCGAAGTGCATGTATCTCTGCAAGGGAAAAACCACTATCACCGTGCTCATCTGTCAAAGGAGTACTCCAACCATAGGTAGCTAACATCTGACGAGCAACATCAAAATGCTCAATGGTTGTGGCAATCATATTGTCGTTCGCCTTTAGTTGCCCAACCAAATGATGACTCTGTAGCTTATGACCCCCATACAAGTTTTCCGGTTCACAATATGCACTATGATATGAGGCTGATTCGTCATCACTCTCCTCATGATAAGCAGCGTTATGTGTGCTTTCATCCATGCACACCTCAACATCTAAGGTACTGCTGCTATGTACCTCAAAGGGTGGCTCAACTGATAAGGTAGAAGTTGCTGGTATGACAGTGTCTTCACACACTTCTACTCCCAAGGTAACTGCATGCCCATCCAAAATACGATCCTGGGATTCCATATCAACATATGAATCTTCTAGCTTGTTTTCAAGGGGCTGATCAGACTCACCATGACATGAATCATCAACATACAATGCATCATTAGTACCCAATTCCTGAGTACTTTCATGTGACAACTCAATAGTAGCGTCTTGCCCCTGTGAAATCACGGCTGTCTCATGTTGTTGGAAAGTTTTATCACTGCTGTCATAAAAATCAGAACTGTTAGCAAGGTTGATAACATCCTCTGAAGTGTTGTTACTATCATTTTGTGGCTCCACCGTACCATTTCCTTGATGTAAAATTTCCTTATCAACCACCATTTCATTTTCAACCCCATGTCCATCTGTAGGTTGAAGATCACGATCTGCTAACTTATCTCTTTTTAACCCAAACACATCATAGAGACTCTTAGATACTTCACCAAGTCTCTCATTTTTACTTCGTGATGAGGTTCGTCTTGAAAGGGAATCCTCATACTGCTGCGGACTATGGGTTAATCTTCGTTGTGAAAGCTTAAGTTTCCACTGGATATCATTCAACATGCTCTCAACGCTTGGCTGCTCGCATTTCTTTGGTTTTCTTCTTTGCTTGTTATAATCTATCCGATGCTCCATATATTGTTCGAAGTTTAGAAGCTCTTTGATATTATCTGGTAGTGCTTTGTACTCCTCATAAGCGTCCGTTATCTCATTAGCAAATTTATAAGCCATGACAACCATTTTGCTGTCCAAGATGGCCACTCTGATAAAAAGAACCCTGATTTTCTGCCTCAAGAATTTTGTCAAACAGATTGCTTGCAACTCTCTTCAACTGAAATCTGACTTCACTTTGGATTTCGACTTTATGTATTGTTTCAACTGCATGGAGAATTAATCTGAAATTTGCTAATGACTGAAATGATAATGGGAGTGCAATTAAGTATGCTATCAGATTTTCCAATGCAATTTAAAATCTGAAAAAGACAATAATTGACAGCTACAGCAACCCAGACATTTTTACAAAAAATTTGCAAGTAAACTCCAAGCTTCTTAATAGGACTGTTATTGACTTGAATAATGCTAATATACCAATGATGGTCGTCCTTTTTGTAAGAGTAGCTATCCAGTTCATATGACTTTGGTGATGGCTATAAGCTAGCATCCATGATGTACTCTTGCTGTTGTATCCCGTTAGAAGATAGACCGATAGCTGAGTGTCTCAATAACATACACGACTCTGGTTCTGAGAGGCCACGTCCTCCAATCACCCACGATCTATGTGCATCCCTATAAATCAGTGATTCCTTAGAGACGCCTCACAATTTCTTCTGTGGCCGCATCAGATTCAAAAAGTGTGGTTTTGTTTTGTCTTTCCCTAGCTGGCGTTTATTTGTCTCCTTGACTATATATGCCACAATTTTTTAATAAATCAACTCCTGTGTGCGCGGCTCCCTGTATTCCTTGTCTTCTGTTGTTGCCATATTGCTTAATTGAATACAATCTGAAATAACCCAATCAGGCTGGCAGGAAACCGCTCTGATACCACTGTAATGACCCTGCTCAAATCTGGTTGAAAACTTTTTGATTTTTGGTCTTGGAAATTTTATCAAACACTTCACATACAAGGGTCATATGACTGATATAACATTTTAGTTTGCTTTAATGGCTCTTTCCTTCACTCAACATCAATAAGAATGCTTGCAAGAAGACTCTAGATTGTCTAAACAATGACCTAGCACGAATGTGCAACTAATTTTGGCAATATTCCATGCATATATATGATCTAAGCCTGAGAAATGAACACCTACAGCCAACTGACATTTTTACAAACAGTTGGTGTGCAAACTAACTAGCTGATAATAAATGATATCGAAATTCTCAAATGACACCAGCAATTATTATCTCCTTAATTGCAATGAAATTTCTAATACAATGCTCATGAAATATGGCCAAGACTCAATGCTAACAATTTCAAAATGAACCTGATTGGAGACGCCTTCAAATGATATGAATTTCTGAGTTGTCTTCAGACTGGTATACTTCAAATCAGACTTGCATATCTTCCAAATTCCACCTCCAAATGAATATATGTCAATGCCAAAGTGTTAGGAAATGTTGGGCGCCCCTTTTGGATGATATTTGATATTTTTTTGGACTCCTTTAATGCAAAATCGCCCCACTTCAAAGTTGCAGACCTGCCATGGATAAACCTTCAAATCTGAAATAATCTCCACAACCTTTGGATTCTTTGGCATAAACAAAACGTTCCTTGGACTTGGGCACTCCAAATGGCACTATGCTTGATGTTGAAAACCCTCTTAGGTGATCAAAACGAACTTGGAAGTGTGGCTGTCCTCAGAAATTACAGTCATATATTCCTCCTTATTTACAGCTGTAATGGCCTTCCAAAGGTCTCCAAACAAAATAGACCTCCATTGTCTTGAGAATGTTCTCCCAGCTAGGGCGCTTCAATTGGATGTTCTTGTTGCTTCAACAAACACCTAGAATGAAAGATTAGAACTCATTGCCATGGCTGCCATGAAAGTCTTCAGATTATGCAATGTAAACCCTTGACCAAAGCTTGTCGATGATGCTCAAATGAAGAAACTGAATGTTTCCTCCTCAAAGTGCAACCCTTCAGATGATCTTTCACACCCTCAGTTATGCAATCACTTGAGAGGTATCGTTCTCAAGGATTAGACTGAAAATTTGCAGACCATCAGGCCTTACAAATGCTCAAGAAGATTCAAATGATCAAAATAAACTCGGATGCTGAGAATGAACTCTTGCCTTTCCTTTTATTCATGTCTTAAGAGAGCTCAAACACCTCCCTGGCCAATGTGGGATTAAAGATTTATTCCCACATTAAATTATTCACTTAACGCACTTTATTATGTTAAAGTGACTTTATTATTATAAAGTTACTTTATAACTTTATAATAATATTAAAATATTAAATAAATCACTTAAGTCACTTAAACTTTAATATCTCTCTCATCATTCATCCAATGCACGAGCCGTCTGAAGCTGTCGACTGAGGAAGTGATTATGAACGCTATCAATCCATACTGCCAAAAATAGCAGGGGTCCCACGCTGAGTGTTGAATACTGCTAAAAATAGCAACTCAGGCTAGAAGTGTCTGAATGAGCCTGAACGAAAGCCAACTGATCAAGTAATGACAAACTGAAGCTGAGCCAAGCTCCATCAAGAGACCCTCTAACCATGCATATTAACCTACGAGGGCTAAGAATAGGCTAAATCCACCGAACTCTGATGCTCGCAAAAATGGGGACATTACACATTTTTCCTCTTAAACAAATGAATTTCATCACCCTCCCACCATCTCCCTTGTTCAAGAGGAACTTGTTCTCTGGAAGATTGAAAAAGAGGTTGCAGCTATAGGTTAAGTTTCTGCAGAATGAGAAGAGGATGCTCCAGGTGTGTTTGTGGAAGAGTTTTACATTGATACTTCACTTAAGGTTGTAGTTGAAAATCCAATTATAGTTGAGAGTGAGAAGGTTGATCTTGACGAGAAGGAACTCCAAGAGGAGTTGGTACAAATTGAAGTCGTAGTTGAGTTAGAGATATCTCCTATTGAGAAGGATCTAGATAACTTTCAAGCTGATCCCATTTAAATTGATCAAAATGAGGAACAAAAGGATGATTGGCCGCTGTACCTTGAATCTTTGCAAGAGATTGAAGAACTTTGTATGGATATGTTGTCTATTGAAGAGCATGTTTATGAGAAACCTGATCAATAATCACCTATTCAAGATCATAATACAGATTGAGTTGCCTATTCAAGGCTCCTTGAAGAGCTAGATGAACTTGCAGCAGCTGATAAGAAGGATGAGGTCATTCAAGGACAATGCATATATGAATTATCACTTTACAAGGCTGTAGGTCACAAGCCGTATGAAAAGGATCCAGAAGTATTAGATGAGTTTGTCTTTGTTGGTGACTGGTTTGCTGTTGATGACTTATTTGAGAAGATGCTAAGAAAGTTGGTAGGCAAGAGGAGTGCCTCATCAAAGGTTATGATTAATAAACACCCTGCTTCGCAACTTGTACCATCTCTTGGAAGGAGTGAGTTCATGAATTTTCCATTTGATCCAGGTGGATCATGCTTTGTCATGGTTAGCCAGGTTCCTTATTTGTTTGTTTTCCTCCAAGTGTTGTTCAAGCACATTAGTTTAATTCTATTTTGTTCAAATAAGTGCTTGTTTGCACATTTGTTTTTTAGTTAGTTTTCTTGTTTTCATGTGTTTCCTTTCTTATTTTGAATGATGAAGGTTACTTCATGTCTGGTCAAAGGAGATTTGCAGTCATAGACCAGGGTTACCATTGTTTTGTGAGTTCAATATCATGTTTATGGTCTGAGTTCTCAAGCATAGCAGGCATGCTTCCCAGTTGAGTCGCCAAAATGTTGACAATTTTGACCTCATAGGTCAAATTGCAACTCTTACCATTCGAAACTTGCATAATCATGCCTTTTTGTCTTGTGAGTCAGTGATTGGTCCTGAAAAGTCCTTGAAGAATCCATGGTTAACAGGTCTTAGGGTTGTTTAGATGATTTAAGGTCTTTTCTTTGACTTGTCTTGTTCTTTGTAGAAGAGTTTTGATGTTGATCCGAGCAGTTGAATGGAACGAGTTTTGAAAAAAACTTCAGGTTCTCAAACGAAAAGACTTTGGGTTTTTTCCATATAAGCTAGATTGAAGAAGAAAGATTTTGCACAAAATCCGAAGGATTATTCCTTTCGGAAAAGGACATTTTAAACAATCCCGAAGGGTATTTTTCTTTCAGGAGAGGACCATTTCAATATTCCCGAAGTACAATTACAATTATTTCGAAGAAATTCCGAGGGGTCTTTTCCAAAAGTTCCAAGGTTCATGACAAAAAATCCGAAGGGCTTTCACAAGGACTTTTCAATAAGTCCGAAAGGCACATTTCGGAGGGCAATTGGACCTTTTCAAAAAATACGAAAGGCAAGTGGTCCAAACAAGGATTAGACACGTCCAAGATGTGTAACCGTTTCAAACACAACACTTTCAGTTCTAAAAATGGAGACTCGTATGCATGGACTCAATGAGCTTAATGTTGGAGAGCTTAATGTTAATTTCATGCATGCACTCTTGTTAATCTGAGCCTTTCAAACGTTCTAGTAGTTCAAGCGGAGTTCTAAATTTGGATGTGGAGTTGACTGTTCTTATTTTTGGAGTTGACTATTCTTCATTTATATAGTTGACTGGTTATCAAGTGCCACATCTACCCGTTGATTTCATGCAAAAGAAAGCTTTTCAAACGTTCCAACTCAGCTTCAAATCAATTCAAGCTTAAGTCAAGACATCCGAAGTTGGCATAGATTTCATGCATGAAAAAGAACAACCCAAGCTTGAGCCACCATCCATTTTTCAGCGCCAAAGAGTTTTCATGCAAGGAAAAAAACAAATTTAGAAGGTTGTGATAACACAAATTGGACTTGGGTTGAAATGGGAGTCGTCCTCTTCTATTTTCAATGCCAACCCCTTGACTGTTGTATCTTTTTATATATAAGTGGCTTTTCCAGCCATTGTAATATCCATCCCTCTTTTGGCAAGACAAAATTTTGCCAAAGATTGAGTTGTAACCTTTTTTCAGATTAATATAAGGACTATTGTTTTCAGATTTCAGCTGCTGGTATAGTGTATTTATGCCATTGATTTGTGTAAGTGATAGAGTTTTCTTCTTTGTCAAGTCTTGATTCCTACCTAGTTACTAGCTAGTCAGATTATGCAAGTCATGTTTCATTTTTAATGTTTTTTGGCTAAGTTTACAGTGGATGCAAGTGGCTGGTTAGTGCCTTGAATCAGGGCAATTCCATCATTTTTCTCAAGCTTTGATTACAAGATAGAACCTTTTCATGAAATACTTATGCATATTGGTCAATTGGAGTTGAAGATTCAACCTTTCTCTTGTCTAAATCAATGTTTTTAGGAGTTCTAATTGAGTGGATCAACCAATCATTCAAGTGTATCACCATCATTAGATAGAATTTTCTTTTAAGTTTTCTCTCTGTTTTTCAGGTAGTTGTAGTGTGGAGCAAAGATCTTAATTGATACACCAAAGGGAGCTAGCCCTTAGAGTCTAGAGATTCAATCCACTGATTAGGTTACCCACAGCCTAGGATTGTTTCCATGTTTCAGTAGACTATGAAACCCTGAAACTACCTTCACAAGGGTGTGAGTTTGATTGACAACAAGTTTAAGACGTGAAAAAGTTGCTGTTAAAGACAGAAACTAAAGTACAACAAAACTGAGCATGATGTGTTTGCAAACAAGTGTGAACACAGAGAAGATACGAAACCCTAGATCAAATGCTTAGATATATGTCATCTAGGATACATTAGAAACAACTGGGGTTATTGAATTGTGTCAAATAAAGAAATATAGACACAGAGATAGAGGGGCAGAGAAGAGAAGAGAAGGGAAAATAAGAGAGATGAAGTGCAGAGCATGAGCAGTTACAGACCAGACTTGTAACAGAGAACAGAGAATTGGATTCATTTATGAATCTATATTGTAATCTGGAGTTGTAGCTCCATAGAAGAATTTGATAGGTAGGTGCCATCAAATAAGCTGAGTTGGTGCTCAGTTAGGGAGTTGGTGCTTCCTTAGAGGAGGTGCTCTTGAACTAGGGGATTGGTGTCTCCTTAAGGTCGGTGCCCTTAAACATTGTAATCAGTGAGGTTCTTTATTATGAAGCTGGATTAGAACAGTAGATTCTAGCAACTATTCTCATGGTGGTTTTTCCCATATTAGGTTTTCCATGGTATATCTAGTGTTATGTATATTTGTGTGGATGTGATCTCTGCATATATTTTTAGTTTGCATTAAAAGTTTTAAAAAAGGACTAAATTGGTCAATCTACTTATTCAACCCCCTCTTAGCAGATAGTTGTGTTCCGACAGTCTGACCATTGATATAGTTGACGACAATGTTGTATGACAACTTAGAGATGATATGGCAGCCACCAAGGCAAGCCAATTAATGCACAACGGTCTACCTAGAGTGTCGTTTTAGGGTTTTAGATGGTACGATAGGTTTTGATTGGTACGACAGGGAACAACCCTCAACGAAATGATGATTCGTTGCAATTGGAATACAACACTATAAAACTTCACAAAATCTAGAAGTTGAATGCAACCTTCAACACCACAAAAATCTCAATAACCAAATTGAAATCTGGAATTAATCTTGATCTGTTAGCAAAAATATAATCTCCAGAGGGAATCACCATGAAGAATAGGAGGGTTTTTGTCCTTGGACCTTGTACACCGGAGGGTTTTTGTTCATAGATAGACAAGTAAAATACAAAAGCTCAAACGTTGAAATATGGTTTTGATTTCAATAATAATGAATAATGAATAAATAATCTTTTTGAGCCCAACTCTTCTTTTATAATTTCCTTTTTCTAGTTGCCCTAACCCTAAAAGCATTTAAAACACTTTTAGATAACTATTACTTTTTGGCTCACTTAATGTATATTACTTTTTGGCCTTTGTAATAATGATACATTGTAATGTCCCTTTCTAAGGATATTAGTTAAACAATAAATTATTCAACCACTCCAATGATTAAATATTAATTTTCAAAACTTTCCTCAAACCCTAGGAATCTGAAAATGACAAAATATTGTTGCATATGCCTTGAAATTAACTCTAAAAATAATATTTCAGTTCCCCTAAAATAGCAGAAAATTATATCAATATCATGGGCCAAATAACCAGCTAAAAATCTGATTTTTGGTAAAATATATGGCTGGAAAATTAGGATATAATATCAGAAAAATGTGTGTGACTGATCCACACCCTCTCCAGGTCTTGTGATGACCCCAAAGTGGGTTGCCCAACATCAAGCCCCAATTGCTACCCTTTTCTGAGTGTGCAGCCCTCAAATATGCAGTTCGCTGCACTAGGACAGCCCTTTCAGACCTTTGCCCAACTACTCCAATGGTTTGCTCCTCCTACAAACAATCCTTGGTGTTGAAAACACCTTTGTCTTGTCAATTTTTGCTCAATACAACTCCGTGATGCCTTGTTGTAGGTCTGAATTCAAAGGTTTCCGTCCTTGATTCAGCTCTCTTGAAGGGTTTCTGTCCTTCAAGTGTAAGCCCTTGCTTTTCGTGCTTAAACTCCAAGAAAACCGTTATCAAAATTAGTCATGCCTCTGTCAAATGATCATTTCTTTGCTTTGTGTAGTCTTCCCAAGTGAAGCACCCAAAATTGGGAAGGGAGAGTAACTTAAGGATCTTAATAGGCCCTTCCCTTATGATTTTTTCCTTTTTCTTTTTTCCTTTTAATTTTATAAAATCACTTAAATCATCCAAGATCCTTAAAGGCCCCCATTTTAAATGAATTTGGAAACATAAAGTATTTTTATACATATTCACTTAGAAATATTTCATTCCTTACTTCCCTTTATATTTGCCCCTTAGGCCTCAGGAAGGGTTTTAAGGTTAAGGGTATTCCATCATGTCCCCATCAAAAGAGGGACATGATAACCCTCCCTATCCAAAATTGCTTGTCCTCAAGCAATAGAAACAACCAAAAAACTATCTCCATGGTTGGCCTTGTGCCAAATTCGAACCTAGGCCCTTTCCAAAGAAGAGACCCCTCTTGGCGATGTTTGCTATAGTTGCATATGAAGTTTTTGTGTGGTTTAAGCAAACTTAAAATGCAAAACTAGCAGTACCCATGTTGCCACTTCTTCCTCCTGACCCCATATTTTGAAAAGATGTTCCTAAGATATGAGAGGCAAGAAAATTCTTGGATTTGTCATCACAATGGTTGTTGGAAATTGGTATTCCGGCTAGGTAGTCTTCATTTGTGAGGGCTTTGATGGCGCGTATGTCCTTATCTGCACATGCAACAAACATGTTAGTCAAAACAATTAGTTTTTCTTCCTCTTGAGGGTTGTTGACCAAGATTGGCTTGTGAAACATGGCTGTCAATTTTTGAATGTCATCAAGCATACAGCCTTTATCAACCATCTTAACCCTACATCCAATGATTTTTCTCTTTTCCATCTTGCTGCCTCAAGTGTAACCTGTTGTATGCAACTCATAACAACTGAAAAAAATCTTCAAATTCCTCCCATGATGCACCACACGGACTGAAAATTTACGTGTAGGAATGTCAATTTCATTTTCACCCCACCGCCATTTTACTTGTACCTTGGCATTAGAGCGGACCAACTCCTTTGTCACACAACTCCCTTGTTTCACTATAACCTTGCAATTCTTAGTTGAAGTAAAACCATTCAACTTCTTAGTGCTTATGCCACATTCAAGAGACATTATGATCATAAAAAAGAAATTAGGTTTGAAAGATATCAAAGAGCTGCCCTTCATATGTACCTTGAGGGTTTTGAAAGCACAAATTGGTTTCCCCAAGTGTGGATGTTGCTTGCTTTGACAAAGTGGAGTTGTACTTGGTCCCTTGTCTTTCAAATTAAACTTACCTTGTTTTGCAAAACCAGACCTTGTAGTGGGCTGTTCATTGCCCCTTTCAACCTTTTTCCAAACATACATACCCAGCTGAAGTGGATCATTCATTCCCTCCTTGATGCCCTTACTAATTGCCCCTTTGATTTCAGATCTTTGAGCATGTTCTCCAAACCGGATTGACACTTTATGGAACATGTTTTCAAATCGTATGATAGGCTGGAATGGCTCAAAACACTCAGAATTTTCTGAATGTGCTTGAAAATCATTTCCTATTTCATTCTCAGATTCCTTGTTTTCCCCAAACATGGATTTTTAAGTTTCCCAAACACCCAATTTAAGCACAATTTCCCAAAATTGGTAAGGAAAGGGGAAGTTGAATGAATAATTCCATACCTTGGAAACCCAATATCATTAGTTTTTTTCAACAAACCTCTCACATTACGATGCATTAAGATACATGCTATAGTGTGCTTAAAAAACCAGCTGATGCAAATAGTATTTTGGAAACTTTTTTTATACTTTAGAGGCTGCCTTAGACTCCTCATATTGTATTTTTCACATTGGGAACTCTTTCCCATCATTCCTTCACTCAATGTGTCATATATGAAATCTTTTTTCTTCATGAGAGTTGGTTGTCCCAACTCAGAAAATCCCATTTGCTCAGCTGCCCCAATTTGAACTTCTTCATTTATCATGCTTTCCATTCTTTTGGACATTGCCCCCTTGGGCGTCCTATCTTGCAACCCATGCAAAACCACTTCCTTCCCATTGGCATCAAACTTGAGCTCCATTGTTTGGTAGTTTTGGGAGTACTCCCCAAGAGAGTGCAACCATTGTATAACAAGCACAAGGTTAGTTTCTACAATACCAACCACATAAAAGTCATCTTCAATGAGGTGTGTTCCCATCATTATGTTTAGCTTGGAAATTTTTGTGGTACAAGGGATGGTGAAGCCATCCGCCACAGTTATATGAAAACCATTGAATTCATGTTGACAATTTTGCCCCACAGGCCAAATCGTCACCATTACCATTCAAAACTTTGCTCACCATGACCATTTGCCTTGAAACCTAGGTCTTGACCTTTGAGAAATCGAGGATAAGTCACTTTTGTGCAAGTACAGGTTTTTTTTCATCAGGCAATGATCATTTCTAGCACTTACAGAGCAATTTGGGTTTGCAAGACAGCATTACCTATAAGCTTTATAAGTAATACGTAGGAGCACCTAGAGAACCCGAAAGGGTCTATGGCAGTTTCAGTGTTAATCAGGTTTGTGATGTTGCATTACTGATTAGCTTTTATAAGTTGAAGCACTCGAAGAATCCGAATGGGTCTATAGTGCATATTTGGGTTTACGGGGGTGTCTTTACTTATTTATTTTAATAAGTAAAAGCAATCCAAGGGCCCAAGTTGGTCTACAGAGGGAAGCGGGTTTGTGCATCGACTTGTCTTATAAAGTTTTTATAAGTAATGGCACTTGTAAAGCTCGAAAAGGTCTTGGACATTGTGAAGGGCAAGTGAATTCTTTCAGAGGGCCTTTTCATCGGCGAGGTGGACTTTACAAAAGTTTTGAAGGGTTATTTACAAAAAGGCCCGAAGGGCAACTGCCTTTGCGGGGGGAACTTCAAGAACAAAGTGGACCTTTCATTTTTCAAGCAGGGTCATTTTTCAGAAACCCCGAAGGGTATGTGCCCTTGCGGGGGACACTTCAAGCACGAAGAGGACCTTTGCAAGGCTTCCAAGGGGTCGTTTACAGTTTCTTCGAAGGGCAACTGCCCTTGTGGAGGGCACCTTGGTCGGTGGCAGGACCATTTAGAAAAGCCCGAAGGGCACTTTTGGAGGCAGACATACCCTTGCGGAGGGCACTCAGGCGGCGAGAGGACATTTTCCATTCTTTCGAAGGGCACTTTTGGAAGCAACATACCCTTGTTGGGGGCACCAAAGCCAAAGACAGGGCCTTTTGTAAAAGCCCGAAGGGCACTCTTGGAAAGCGAAAGCCCTTGCGGAGGGCACCTTCATAAAGAGAAGGACAAAAACAAAGTCCCCGAAGGGCACTTGCCCTTTGGGGAAAGACAACCCAAAGACGGATATTTTTGTCTGAAGACAAAAAGTCCGAAGGAATTCGGGTTTTCAAAAAGCCCGAAACCCGAGATAAAACGAAGCAACGGATACACGAGTCACAAAGAATTCGGGAGGGACAAAAAGCTCGATAGAAAAGACAAGGCCACAAGCAAGGAACAAAAGCCCGAAGGCTAAAGCGTGAACAAAGCCAAGACAAAGAACAAGGCCAAGACAAAGAACAAGCCGCGGAAGAAAGAAAAGAGTCCTTCGGACAATTTGTCTGAAGGACATATACAAAAAACCCAACCTTGACTGTGAAAGCCATAAACAGATAGAACACATAACAAAAGAATTACAGACCCGGACGAAATATAGAGAAGAGTCCATGAACAGAAACACTACTTGAAAGCAAAGACTAACGTAGAAAAGACAGATACATTAAAGACACAAACACAGAGAAAAAAATCTGTGGGAAAAGATGACCTGGAGAATCAAAACACAGAGGTTAGATGCAGAAACTTGATGGAAATACAAGATGAACATGCGTATGAACAATGGCATAAGGGAAGATTCGTGGAAAAGACAAATACAGACGGTGAACATGCCTAAATAGTTCGAGAATACAAGAGTATGCAACAGCCAAGAACAAGAATAGACACATCCAGATTTGACGTTCTAACACGTCACCTTCAGTTCTTAAACAGAGGCTCGCTTTGCATGAGGACTCGAGTAGTGGAACAGTGGAAAGCTTAAACAAAAGAAATTCCATGCTCGCACTCTCGTTTTTCTCAAAACTTGAAACGTTCCGGTGTTTCAAATGTAATTTTTAATTTGGCATTTGCATTGATTTCATGCAAAGGGAAGACTTTCAAACGCTCCAGCAGTTCGAGTGGATTACAACCAAATGTGCAAATACAACCAAGACATACAAGCTGTAAGTTTAGTTATTTTGTCTTCCCAAGGAATTTTTTCAAGGTATAAGAGGTGGACTATTTCTTCGGACATTTTGGCCGAGAGAAAGCGCTCTCAAAGGACTGTGTAAAAGTCTGAAAAAATGACTAAGTGGCAGTCATTCAAAGCTTATTTTCTTCGGACTTTTTTCTGAAAGAAAAAGAGGAAAGCACAATTGAGAAGACCTATAGGGCACCTGCCCTTCGGGAAGGTCCAATTCAAAAGTCCCGAAGGGCATGTAACCCTTTGGGTTGGTTCACTTTATGGTTTTCAAGTCAAGACAAAAGTTTCGAAGGACAGTTTCAAAAAGCTCGGGTGCCCTACAATTCTTTCGAAAGGCACTTTTGAGGACAAAAAGCCCTTGCGGAGGGCAATTGGTCGGTGAAGTGGACCTTTATAATTCTTCGGAAGGGCACTTCTGGAAGAACCTTGCCCTTGTAGAAGGCACCTAGGCGACTAACTAGACCAAATCAAAAAGCCCGAAGGGCAATTTTGGGAAGCAGAAGCCCTTGCGGAGGGCACCTTCATAAAAACAAGGGACACTTCAAACGAAAAAGAATTTTCTTCGGACAAAAGGTCCGAAGGAATTCAAGGAAAAGGTCCGATGGAAGATATACCTGGGAAAAAAGCCCAATAGAAAAATAAAAAAACAAAGGCAAAGAAGGAAACGAGAAAATTTAAGGAAATCCTTCGAAATAATTGTCAAACAGGAAATCCACGGGAATATGAAGTCAACAAAAGCTCGAAGAAAACCAAAGGGCAAGATATAAGAGCCTAAAAAAATAAATTTGGGAAAATTGGCAAGGAAACGAATTCCTTCGGACTTTTTGTTCGAAGGAATTCGGGAGGACAAAAACCCTGATAGAAAAGACAAGGGCGTAAGCTAAAGGCCAAAAAAAAGAAAAGGAAATGCCAAGCCTGAGAAAAAGAAGAGATAGAGAGTCCTTCGGACAATTTGTTCGAAGGACGAAAACTAAAATAAAGCCCGAATTTCAAATGCAAAACACGGGAAAAGCCATAGAAAATACAGACATGATTGAGCTAGAACTGAAGAAGTAAGACAAATGCAAAAATAGAGGCATGAGCAGACTGAAGCAGAATTGAACATTGACATAAGCATGGACAATGAATAAAACAAACACAGAATAAAGACAAAGGCAGGATGAACAAAGATCATGCACAATCTAACGTGAGTGACTCCAACGAAGTGAACGCGTTTAAGAAAACAAGCATGCTTCAGTTCTGAAAATAGAGTTGTCTTGCATGATGAACGGGCAAAGCGTTGAACGTTTCAAACAACCAGAAATTCCATGTATGCACTCTTGTTTGTCTCAAAGCTCGAAACGTTTCGGCGGTTCAAACGCAAGTCTTAATTAGGCATTTGCATTGATTTCATGCAGAGGGGAGACTTTCAAACGTTCCAGCAGTTCGAGTGAATTTGATTACTCTTGTTTTGGAGTTGATTAGTTTTCAAGTCAAGACATCTATTCGTAGATGTCATGCATCCAAAACTTGTCTTCTTCTTTTTCAACGCCAAGGATTCTTCATGTAAGACAACCAAGTATAAGCCAAGGAAATACAAATTTGGAAGACTCATGCATTGCAATTTGGACTTGGGCTAATGAAGAGTTAACTTCTCCTATTTTCAATGCCAATCTCTTGACTTTTTGTAATTTTCTATATTACTGGCTTTTCATGTTTGTAAAATCTATCCCTCTTGGTAAGACCATACTCTGTCATTGGTGAGTTGTGTAACCTCTTCAATCAATAGAAGGACTGTACTTTCAGATTTTAAGTGCTGACATAGTGTACATTCTTTCAACAATTTGTATATGTGGTAGATTTCTCTCCCTTTCCAAGTTTTGATTCGTACCTAGTTGCTATCTTATCATGTTATGCAGGTCATGTTCAGTGTTTTATGTCTTTTGCTGAAGTTGTAAGTGGATGTTAGGTGGCTGCAAAGTGTCTTGTATCAGACCTCTCTCCATCGTTTTCCCTCACGTTTTTGTCATTGGATCGAACCTTCTCATGAAATACTTATGCATAGTGATCAATTGAAATCAAAGGTCTTCATTTTCCTTTGTTTGATTCAGTGTTCAAGGTTCCAAGTAGAGTGGATCAACATTCTGGTGTATCACCGTCATTAGATAAGATTTTCCCTTTAGATTTCTTTCTCCATTTTCCATGGTAGATTCGCAGCACAGAGTAGAGATCCGCATTGATACATCTTACGAAATCAGCCTTCGCTGGAGGTTCTTCTCACCATTGAGGCACCCACCCTCGTGAAAAGATCTCATTGTTTCCACTGGAGAGAGGATTAACCGTTTCAGCATGTCTTCATTTCAGGTTGCAACTTCAGGTTGACAACAGTTCACAAAAGCTTGATTTGAGTGGATCAAACAAATTAGGTGTATCACCATTTTAGCTAGCATTTCCTTTCAAGTTCTTTCTCCTCTTTTCCCCAGGCAATTTGTAGCGTCGAAGTTGAGATCCTTATAGATAAATCTTATAAGAACCAGCCTTCTCTGGAGGTTCTTCTCATCATTGAGGCACCCACCCTCGTGAGAGGATCCCATTTTTTCAACTGGAGCGAGGATTAGCCATTTCAATACGTCTTCGATTTAGGGTGCAACTCTAGATTGATAATAATTCAATAGATTGCAAACCACATAAAGCCACTGATTTTTTATCAATGAAATTATGCGTGGCTCCATTATCAATAAGAATAGTGACCTCCATGCTTTTTAAACTACCCTTTACACGAAAGGGATGGTACTTGGGGGTTCTAGATAGGGAAACAAAGGTGCCTTCCATGTCTTCACCAAAAATATTCAAGTGCTCATCTTCATAGGTGGCTGCCCCATCCTCAACATCCCCATCTCCATCCGAATGCACTTCAATGTACTGCACTTGACTTTTCCCACGACAATGATGACCCGGTGACCAAGGGTCTTTGCAATCAAAATACAACTTCTTCCTTCTTAATTCATTTCTTGTTTCAAAACTCCCTCTTGGCAGCTCTCTTTGCTGCCCCAAACCCTGCTGGTTTGGTCTATCAAACTGCCTTATACCATGCTGATTAGGTTTGTCCAATTACCCCAAAGGCACTGATCTAGATGGCCCAAAATTGCTGCCCCTTGGCTGCCCCTTTTTATTGTTTTTTGGCTATCCATAGGGCTTAAAAACATTAGTTTTCTGAAAATTGAAGGGAACAATTTTACCTTGTGGCATCGAGGACTCAAGATCAAGAGCCTTTTGAATGGTTCCTTGGAAAGTGGAAGGATCAAAAGCTTTGACTAACCCTCTAATCAAATCAGTCAAACCTTTTATAAAGAGAACCACTAACCTCCTTTCCAACATATTTGTCACCATAACCGAAAGCCTTTGAAATTCAGTTACATACCCTTTCACTGTCTTTTTGTTTTAGTTGAGCCAAATTCTCTAAAATGCAACTCTGAATCAGCTCTATCAAATTGCTCAATAATCCTTCTACTGTATTCCTCATAAGATGAAATGAGTTGGTGACCCTGAGTAACCAAACCATGATACCACCATTCATGGGCAGCCCCTTCCAAGTGCAAGGTAGCAAACTAATTGGCCTCTTTTTCCAACATAGGTCTTAGTGAAAAATAAGTATCTACTTTTTGGATCCAAGGCCTCACTGAACTTGTAATGTCCCTGATTTTCGACCAGGAATAAATAAATAAAATTAATTATTTATAAAGTTGTCCACAAAAATTAAATCAAAAGGATTACTTTATTTTTAATTAATTTAATTAAAAGTGACTTAAATAAAATAATAAACTATTATAAAGTCCCTTTTTGAAAATAAAATATTAAAGTCACTTTTAAAAATAAAATAAAATTATAAAGTGACTTTATAAGGGAAAAGGGGAAAAGTAAATTAATAAAATAAGTCTCCACCAATGTAGCCACCAAAAGTGGGGAAAAAAAGAATTATAAATAGGGGCTCTTGGGTTCATTTGTATCATCTTGAATTCTTTGGCAAATTGATATTGGAAAATTTTCTCTTGGCTGAAAATTATTTTTAGTTGCATCAAGGAGATGATCCCTTGATTTCGAGTGGTTTGGAGATGATTCCATTCCACATTGTGAGGTGAATTCATTTAGAGTTCATCATAGATCTAATTTGGTGAATTTTGGCTTCATTCCAGCTAAGGTTTCTATTGACTTCATTGTAGATTTGACTTCAAGAAATTTTGTTAAATTATCCATGCTGGGCGATTGGATAGAGGACAACATTTGGAGTATTTTGAAGTGATTTTATGAATTTTGGACAAGTGCATGATTTTATATGAATTTTTGAAGGTTTGGACGCCTAGGGTTTGTAGAGTTTGATTCGTTTTTAATTGGCACATTCTCAAATTTGAGGTTGCAGGTCTATATCAGCTTATATCATATTGTTTGGCTAAGGTTTGAAGAGGTTTGGCATCTCATATTAGCACATTTCAGTATTAGGTCATTTATCATCATTCCTAAGAAGAGGCCATACCAATTTGTGGGGTTTTTAGAGTTGCATTCAAGGGTTATTATTAGCTTCAACAATACTACATCAACATCATCAGCCAAAGACGTGTTGCAGCCATTTCCATTAAGAGTTTCAGCCCTGATTTATATCAGTGCATTTCGAAGGTGTTCATAGCTCATATCAACCTTATAAAATTGTGTATTATGCAAGCATACAGCTGCTACATCTTCACTATATGCCCTTGTATGTTTGTCATAGATTTGAGAATGTATATGACATATTGTTTATGTAATTTCAGTCTGAAATAATAGATTAGACTTGCTGTTCATGGTGGTTAGTGACTGAAAATCAAGGCTTTATTCTATATTGTCAAGTTGTTTCTTTATATGCATTTGTACTCTCCATTTGTATGCAATTCTTCTACAATTGGACATTGAAAACCAATCAAGACCAATCAGCTAAAACACATAAACTCAGAAAACAAATTCAGACCTTGCATGCCAACTGTTTGACAAAATATCAAACCAAACAAATTGAAAAATTCAGGTCAATTTTGGGAGAGATTATTACAAAACTCTTAGGAGAATTATCAAAATTTGAAAGTGCAAGCTTACCCAAAGCATGGTGGAGTCCTCCTTGGTTGCCTTTGTGCTTGTGGCCAGCCCTATTACCTCCTATTTGACCATGCTTCTAAGAAGTGAAAGCTGAAAAATCCATTTGCTCCCTGAAAGGGGTTGGATATGTCATGTATTCATCATAATCTTTCAACAAGGTGTCTTTTAATGAGGGTTGTGTTTCCCCCTTGGGAATGGCCACCTCATCCTACAAAAAGGTAGACTGGTTAGGTCCATACCCTTAGAAGGCTGATCCAAGACATTGTAACTTCGTAAAGCACTACCATCCCCATTGGATGGCTTGCCACCCTTCAAATTGTTCATAGTTTACATAAATTCTACCATCATGGCTGTCATTTGTTCTTGGGCTTGTGTGTACCTGTCAAGCCTTTGTTCTTTTCTATTCTTTGCCTCCTTTGATTGATCTTGGTGAGACGTCTTCTGTGTGTGGAAGCTCCCCCACTTTCTTCTTACTCAAGTAATATCTTACTTCTTCCTCACATTCTTGCATGTATCACTGCAAAACCTACATCTAGCCAAGATTTGGCTCTGATACCACTGTAATGTCCCTTTCTAGGGATATTAGTTAAACAATAAATTATTCAACCACTTCAATGATCAAATTTTAATTTTCAGATTTTTCCTCAAACCTAGCAATCTGAAAATGACAAAATATTGTTGCATATGCCTTGAAATTAACTCTAAAAATAATATTTCAGTTCTCCAAAAATAGCAGAAAATTATATCAATATTATTGGCCAAATAACCAGCCAAAAACATGATTTTTGGTCAAATATATGGCTGGAAAATTAGGATATAATATCAGAAAAATGTGTGGCTGATCTACACCCATTAAAGGTATTTTGATGACCTCAAAGTGGGTCGCCCAACCTCAAACCCCAATCGCTGCCCATTTCTAAGTATGCAGCCCTCAAATATGCAGTTCGCTTCCCTAAGACAGCTCTTTTAAACCTTCACCCAGCTCCTCCAATGGTTTGCTTCTCTTGCAAACAATCCTTGATGTTGAAAACACCCTTGTGTTGTCAATTTATGCTCAATACAACTTCGTGATGAGTTGCTCTAGTTCTGAATTTAAGGGTTTCCGTCTTTGATTCAACTATCTTGAAGGGTTTCCGTCTTCCAAGTGTAAGCCTTTGCTTTTCGTTCTTAGACTCTAAAAAAATCGTTATCAAAATTAGTCATGCCTCTGTCAAATGATCATTTCTTTGCCTTATGTAGTCCTCCCAAGTGAAGTGCCCAAAATTGGGAAGAGAGAGTAACGTAAGGATTTTAATAGGCCTTTCCCTTATGATCTTTTCCTTTTTCTTTTTTCCTTTTAATTTTATAAAAATCACTTAAATCATCCAAAACCCTTAAAGGTCCCGTTTTTAAGTGAATTTGAAAATATAAAGTACTTTAAAAAAAATACTTTTACACATTCACTTAAAACATTTCAATCCTTACTTCTCTTTTTATTTGTCCTTTAGCCCTCGGGAAGGGTTTTAAGGCTAAGGTTCTTCCATTATGTCCCCATCAAAAGAGGAACATGACATACATAAGTGTCATTTTTCTATGTTATAAAATAAAGTAATTTTAAGATGACTTAAAAATATTATTATTAAATTATTTTCTTAACTTCATCTCTTAGCCTACGAGAAATAAAGAATAGGCTACAAGTCTTTTGATTGGTTTAATTTTGAAAAAGAGATATGACAGTCCACCCTTCCCAGAATTGCTTGCCCTCATGTAATTGCTAGCTCGACTGCTCTGTCTTTCCCCAAATGACCATCTTTGTAATACCTAGATCTCAATTTATCCTTGGGAACTTGCAATTCCAAATAGCTCCTTCTGAGATTGCACCCTCATTACCTACATCGAATGCTCTTTGTTTACAATTTATGATTGTAAATCATAATTCATGAAGCTAGATTGATTGCGAAATTCATGCTGTAAATGATATAATTTATTTTCAACTCCAACTTTCTCAATATGATTGCATGCAGTAGGACTCCCTGATGTTTGTTGTGTATGACTCCTTTCATTTGATTGCACTTGGAATTTACCTCTAGTATTTAGTCTTTGCAGTTTTGGAGATCATGAGGTCTTTATTTTTTGATTATGAACACAAATGTCTGTTGCAAACAAACTTACAACAATACCAACTATCCATGTTTCTAAACTTGAATTCCATTTTCCTTGAGAATTACTTGACCTCATTTGTTTGTCATTAATGATTTGTTTCACTAGTTACTTTGTATTAAAAGTGCTTCTTAGTGAAGCTCCAAGTTCATCTGCAAATTGTTTGCTGCCAGTACCTAATTCCTGGAACAATGATTCATTTACCGCTAATCCCATGAGCTTGGCAAGTTCATCTGATGAAATGAACTTTTCTTTTTGATGATTGATAGCAATAACCTTGGCTTGTATTTTGCGGGCAAACTTCTTGTTGTTGCTGAAATTTGACTTCTGCAATTTCTCCTTTGTGCATCTTGGGGTGGCTAACATGTATGGAGCTCAAATACAAACTTATGATGTGTTGGGTTCCTTTATTTGGCTGCGATCCTGGGGGAAAATAGCTAAACACCACACTATACTTATTCAGAAAACTCTGAATATCAAAATGGTGTTTATCTAACTTACCATAAAATGAGAAGGTATGAGTGCCTTCCACAACCAAGCATCTTGCTGCCCTTGATACTTCCATTTTTTGTAAACATCACGACTCTCCCTTCTAAAGTAAAGTTTATCTCCTTGGATTGAGGATTTTGTGGGTATTGTTCCATGAACTGTAACCACTGAACTTCCATGACCAAGTTAGTATTCATAACATATATCTTTTCAGCAATAATGATATAGAACTCATCACCAAGTTAGTATTTGTTGCAAGCTTTTTGTCAAGGGCATTTTGAGACAATTTTTGCGGACTTTTTGTCTGGGTTTATTTCATCCTGAAGTGTCCTCCAATTTCTCTGAAAGAATTCGTTATTGGCTTCTAATAGGAGATGTCCTTCGGAAATCTTTTCTTCGGACTTTTTGTCCCCGTTATTTCTTCGGACTTTTTGTCTGCAAGGCATTTCTTCGGAGTTTTTGTCCGCAAGACATTTCTTCGGACTTTTTGTCCGCAAGCCATTACTTTGGATTTTTTGTCCGCGTCATTTCTATGGAATTTTTGTCTGCGAAGCATTTCTTTGGACTTTTTGTCCGCAAGGCATTTCTTTGGACTTTTTGTCCGCAAGCCATTACTTTGGACTTTTGTCCGCGTTATTTCTTCAGCTTTTCTGCAAGTGTCCACATGCCCTTTGCAACGTTCAAAAGATACCATTCGGACTTTTTGCAATCTACTCTTCGGCTTTTTTGCAAGTGTCCACATGCCCTTTGCAACATTCAAAAGATACGCTTCGGACTTTTTGCAACGGTCCACTTGCCCTTTGGACTTTTTGAAAAGGTCTACTTGCGCTTCGGAACGTTCAATAGATACCTTTTTGCTAATTGGTCCTTTCTAGCTTTCAAGATTGTTGGAAATAGTCATTGATGTCAAAGGAAGCAGGGGTTATTCTGCATTAATGTCAAAAGTTGAATTGCACAGACTTACAGTGCAAATCGGACTTATAAAGAGCTTCTACTTATAAAATAAATAAAGCAGTCTTGAGAACTTGAATGGGTCTTGTAGAGCAAATCGGGATTCCAGAACAACATTACTTCTCTCAACTTCATAAGTTGTCCCGAGAACCTGAATGGGCCTAGCAATGTTAATCGGGTTTATGCAACAACCTTACTTGTCTCATGTTTATAAGTCAAGCTGTCTCAATAACCCAAAAGGGTCTAGAAGAGTTGATCGGGGTTTTGGAAGCACTTCTTTCATGTTTATAAGATAAGCAATGTGGAAAACTCGAATGGGTCAAGGAAGAGGTAATTGGGATCTCGGAGTTTCTTTGCTTCTCTCATGTTTATGAGTTAAGCAATGTGAAAAACCCGAATGGATCTAAGTGAGTTGATCGGGTTTCTAAGATGACTTTACTTCTTCCAAGTCTATAAGTCATATTGAATGAAGAACCCAAAATGGTCTTGAAGAAGTCTTTCGGAAAAATTGGCAAAGACAATTCTTTCGGAAATATTGGCAAGGACAAATCTTTCGAACAAAAAGCCTGCAGAAATTGTTTCGAAGGGTATGTGGACCATTCAAGAAAAGCCAAAGGGCACTGTTACAAAAGTTCTGAAGGGCAAGTAGACCATTGCAGACAGTTTGAAGGGATATTTGCAAAAAGTCCAAAGGGTATGAGGACCCTTACAGAAAAGCCGAAAGGTAGTTTTTGAAAAGGCCGAAGGGTATGAGGACCCTTACAGAAAAGCCAAAGGGTAGTTTTTGAAAAGGCCGAAGGGTATATGGACCCTTGTAGAAAAGCCGAAGGGTACATTTGCAAAGCTCTAAAGGGTATGTGTCCTAAACAAAAGTGCCAAAAGGAGACCTGGACAACAAGTCTGTGGAAATTGTTTGAAAGGGGACTAGGACAAAAAGTCCGCGGAAATTGTCCCAAAGGGGACCCGGACAAAGAGTCCGCGGAAATTGTCCCGAAGGGGATATGTTAAAGCTCGACCAAGGTTGAAGAGATCGATGAAGGGGAAGCATCTCAAAGACGTCGAAAGAAGCAAGATGAAGTCAACATGTCGAAGGTTAATGATTTAGTCAACATAAAGAGCAAGCATCTTTGATGATCCAACAACACACGCAAGCCAGGATTAAAAAGATCCAACAGAGCGAGTGAGTCCAAAGCCTTAACACTAATCGAAGGTTAATGCACAGTGGCAAAGTTAAAGATCGTGCATATTCGAGTAAATCGAAAGGAGCAAAAGTGATCCAACTATAGAAGACAGTAGAAAACATAAAAAGGGGCTCGATAGTTAGAGATGGCGCGAAGAAAGAAATCAAAGGCACACATATAATATTTCTTAACGAACTATTGAAAGAACAGACAAAACCTGTAAATGATTGCACAGAGCTCGAGATTGGTCAATCCAGCCGATCAATCATCGATTAAGGAGGTTGTGCATTTAAAAGATAAATCCAACAGCAGACAAACATAGTAAAGAGACTAGAACATTACGACGTGATGCATGAACCAAGACACGAAAAAGAAACGTTATAGTTATGACCAGAATCCCGTAGTTGTCAAAGATAGAGACAAGAATAGACAATTGTTGTATGATGCAAGAACCAAGACACAGAAAATGCAAAAGTCAAATATGTCTTAAAGGAGAATCCAGAATTGAAATTGGTTTAGTGAAGATAGAATGTGAATGCAATAAGTGAGTCGAGAAACCCTAATGAATCCTTGTATAAACACGACTCTTAACATATCATATTGTTGTTGCTGCTGCTACTGCGTTTTCAAGTGTGAGAAAAAGCGTTGTCGACAAAAGAAATATGCAGATAAAACACAGAGAAGGAAGGGGAATGAAGTATATCTGAATAAAGCAGAACTAGATGTATGCAGATACAGAGTGAGAGACATGCAGACAGAGATTAAGCAAGCAGGAAGATAGAGCACTCAGATAATGAGAATAAGGTGAGCAGTTACATATTAGACTTGTAACAAAGAACATTGAATTGGATTTACGTGTGAATCCATCTTGTACACTGGAGTCATAGCTCCATAGTTCAGGTAGGTTGGTGTCTACATACAAAATGCATTGGTGCTCAGTAAGGAGATTGGTCTCCTAAGGATCAGTGTCCTTGAATGTAACCAATGAGGTTAGCCAGCAAGGCATTTTATTGTGACGCTGGATTAGAACAGTAGATTCTAGCAGCTGATTCTTATCGTGGCTTTTTCTTTTTACGTTTTCCACGTAAAATGTGGTGTTATGTGTTTCTATGTATGTGTGATTTCTGCATTTGTTCTTTGATTTACACATGAATTCACATTTTTTGCGAAAAGGTTTTTGACGGACTAGTTTTAGATCATCTACTGATTCACCCCCCTCTTAGTAGATAGGTGTGTTTAAAAATTGGTATCAGAGCATAGGGCTCCTAAGGAGAAGCTTAATTGGCTCAGGTAGATCTTGGATTAGTGAACACAATGTCCAGTCAAGAAGGATCTTCATCAAACAAGACTCCTTTGTTTGATGGGTTGAACTATGCTTTTTGGAGCATAAGGATGGAAGCATATTTGTCTTCCCTATGGTTCGATGTTTGGATCTCTGTGGTAAATGGATATACAACTTTTGTTGTAGCTCCTACCGATCAAGCTGCCAAGAAGGCTTACAAAAATAACGCTAAGACAAATAATGCTATTCTTTGTGGACTGTCAAACTTAGAGTTCGTCAAAGTCATGCATTGTAAAAATGCACAAGACATTTGGAACAAGCTAAAAAGTATCTATGAAGGAGACGCCAAAGTGAAGCAAGCCAAGCTGCAAACATACAAAGGCGAGTTCGAGAGTTTGAAGATGATTGAAGAGGAGAAGATTGCAGACTATCTTCTCAGGGTAGATGAGATTGTGAATGCTATCAGAGGACTTGGATAAACAGTAGAAGAGTCAACTATTGTTAAAAAGGTCTTAAGGTCTTTGCCATCAAGATATGATTCAAAAATCTCTGCAATAGAAGAAGCAAGAGACTTGGATAAGCTCATTGTGGATGCTCTGCACGGAACATTCACAGTGTATGAGATGAGAATGGGAGAGACAAACCCAATTAAAAGAGAAGCTGCATTCAAAGTAGCAAAGACAGTTAAGGATGAGACAACCACGTCGAGATTTGAGGAGTTAGATGAAGAAGAAGCTAACTTTGTCAGAAAGCTAAAGAGCGGATCTAGAAAGTATAAAGGTAAGTTACCTTTCAAATGTTTCAACTGTGGAAAGGTATGACACTTTGCTGCTAAATGTCCTCATAAAAAGGGAGAAAATTCTGAGCAAATGGAGAACAGTAAAAAGGTAAAACCCATAATACACATAAGAAAAACTTCTTTAAGAATAAGAAGGGCTTATACACAAAAGACGACAACTCAGAGAAAGATAACGATAGTGATAGTTCCGATGATCAGGACTGTGCTTTTGTGGCTAGGGGAAATGAATACCTATTCATGGTAGAAGAATCTATATCATCGAATCAAGAACAAGAGGAAGATGAAGATTGGGATGAAGAAGAGGAAGGTGAAATTGATCTTAGAAGGAGAATTACTCTGTGCTCTAAGAGGGATTGAGAAACTAAGAAAAGAAAACTCTAAACAGAAGAAGCTTGGGCAAAAGGAAGTTGAGAAATCTAATCAAATGATAGCGACTCTGAAAACTCAAGTTGAGGAGGCTAAAAGAATAGAAGAGGTAGTTACGATGGAACTGCAGTCCAAAACTGAAGAGTGTATAAAACTTGAAGCATAAATAGTAACCTTGAGAAAAGAACTAGATAAAAGTCTAAAGATGACAAAAGGGTCAGACATCTTAAATGAATTAATCAGCTGTCAAAAACTCTCAAATGAAAAATCAGGTATTGAATATGAGAAAGGTAAAGATTCCTCAACTAGTATGTCAACTAGTCTATATGACAACTTCAAGATAGGAGTAGTAGAAACAAAAAAAGTGAACAACAAGTATAGTAAGATTGACTCAAACAAAGTTGATAAGAGGAGAATTTTTTTTGAAATGAAGTTTGAAATCAAAGATGAAGAAGGATACACCAAAGTTGCAGATTTGAAGAAACAAAAGGTTAAAAGAGTTCAATACTCGGCACCAAGAAATGTTACAACCAGGTATTACTCATCCTTTTATGGTTATTGTTATAGTTGTAATCAATTTGGTCATAGGGCTATCGAATGTAGAGTTGTGCCTACAAGAAGAACTAGCTTTGTGAGTAGAAATGCATTTGCTCCTCTGTTAGATTCAAGTACAATATGCTACAATTGCAATAACTTTGGTCACATAGCCAAGCACTGTAGAACTAACTTTGTGGTGTCAAAAGTAAAGAAAAACAAGTCTTCTAATAAGAACAGAGGTCCACAAGTTATTAATAAAGAAAAGAAGACGACATATGAAGAGCCCAAGGAACTGTGGAGAGTGAAAAATCAATTCTTGATCGCTCAAACAACACTCCACACCAAATAGCAAAATTTATGGGTAATAGATAGTGGTGCTCAATGCACATGACTAGTGACTAAAACAAGTTTGTCAAGTTAAACAAGTGCAAGGAAGGAACTGTTAGTTTGGGAGATAATACTGCAGTAAGAATCAAAGGTAAAAGAACATTGCATATAGATGGTAAGCTTCCTACTCATGATGTACTCTATGTTAAAGGACTTAAGCACAATCTACTAAGCGTTAGCCAAATGTGTGATAATGGATATAAAGTCATATTTGATGTTGAAGGTTGCAAGTTGAAGAGATCTGAAAAAATAGTTGCAGAAGGGAAAAGGACCGAAAAACATCTACAATCTTGTTGAGGTAAACAATAATAGTTGCCTCATAAGAAAGGTTGATGAAAGCTGGCTATGGCATAGGAGAATGGGTCATGTTAATTTTGACAATTTAGTCAAAGTAAGTTCAAAGAAGTGTGTAAAACATATGCCCATAATCACCAAACCCACAGATACTACATGCAGAGAATGCCAAATAGGCAAGCAAACAAGGGTCAAGTTTCAGACAAAAGAATATGCAACAACAAAGCCTCCATAGATAGTTCATACTGATCTATGTGGACCCACCAAGACTAAAGGATCAAAAGGAGTTCACTACTTCATGCTATTTGTTGATGATTACTCAAGAATGACATGGGTAACCTTCTTAAATGACAAATCTCAAGCTTTTGAGAGATTTAAGATCTTTAGAGCCATGGTTGAAAATGAAATGGGAAGAAAAATCAAATGTCTGAGATCTGACAAAGGTGGAGAATTCACTTCAAATGAATTCGTAGAATACTGT
This sequence comes from Torreya grandis, assembly GCA_037957365.1. NCBI lineage: Eukaryota > Viridiplantae > Streptophyta > Pinopsida > Cupressales > Taxaceae > Torreya > Torreya grandis. Next base: position 2,296,525 of record JARHVA010001318.1, on the reverse strand, counting down.
GAGAAACATGAGATTAAAAGGCACTACTCTGCTGCAAGAACTCCCCAACAAAATGGAGTTGTTGAGAGAAAGAATAGCACTGTCAAGGAGATGGCTAGAACAATGCTGAAGGAAGCTAAACTTTTTGATGGATATTGGAGAGAAGTAGTTCAAACAATAATATACATTCTGAATAGAGTATAGTTGAGGGTGAAAAGTGACAAAACGCCATATGAACTTTGGTATGAAAAGCCTACATTAGTCAAATATTTCAAAGTGTTTGGAAGCAAGCGTTACATCAGAAGAAAGGAGAGCAAACTAGGCAGCATTGAGTCAAGATGTGATGAGGGAATCTTTCTTGGTTACTCCACTCAGAGTAAAGCCTATGTATGTTACAACAAAAGGCTGCACAAAATAGTTGAAAGCATCAACGTCAAGGTAGAAGGATTCAAACAAGTTGAGCCTAATGAGGAGATCGGAATTGAAGAATTAGAAGAAGTAGAAAAGGAAGTAGAAGATAATGAAGAGGAGGAAGAAAAGAGTGAAAGGGCACCTACAAAGTTTGTTCAAAAGGAACATCCCAAGGAGTAGATAATTGGCAACAAAAATGAGGGTGTTCAGACTAGGAGAAGAGCTGTAATGAACAAGGAGCAAGTGAATTTTGTTCTATTTTCAAAAATTGAGCCGAAGACCTTTAATGAAGCCAACATGGATGAAAATTGGTTGAAAGCCATGGAGGAAGCACTGAATCAAATAGAAAAGAATAAAACTTGGGAATTAGTTCCTAGACCTTCAAACAAAAACGTAATAGGAACAAAATGGGTTTATAGGAACAAACTCAATGAAGATGGAGTTGTTGTAAGGAACAAAGCAAGATTAGTATGCAAGGGATATGCACAAGTAGAAAACATAGATTTTGAAGAGACATTTGCTACAGTGGCAAGACTGGAGGCGATAAGAATGTTCTTGGCATTCTCTGTTCACAAGAAGTTCAAGGTAATATCAAATGGATGTGAAGTCAGCATTCCTAAATAAAAACTTAGAAGATGAAGTCTACATTGAACAACCAACATGATTTCAGTTAGTAGAAGAAGATTATGTGTGCAGACTAAAGAAAACTTTGTATGGTTTAAAACAGGCACCTAGAGCATGTTATTCACGATTTGATCAATCCCTGCAATGACAAAAATTCAAAAAAGGGTGTGCAAACAACAATCTGTACTTTAAATCAGAAGGTGAGCATATGCTAATTATTGTTGTCTATGTAGATGATATTATCTTTGGAGGTGACAATAGTAACATGTGCAAAGAATTTGCCACACAAATGCAAAATGAATTTGAAATGTCTATGTTGGGAGAACTTTCTTTCTTTCTTGGACTACAGATTTCACAAACCAGTGATGGGATATTCATATTTCAAACCAAGTATGTGAAGTAGATGCTCAAGAAATTCGGCATGGAGGACAAAAGACCAATTAGTACTCCTATGATAACTGGATGCAAGTTGAGCAAAGAAGATGAGTCCCTTGATGTGAACAATGCATTGTATAGATCAATGATAGGCAACCTGTTGTACTTAACGGCATCAAGACCGGATATCATGCAGGCCGTGTGCATGGTTGCAAGATTTCAAGCAGCCCTCAAGGAATCACATGTCAATGCTGTGAAAAGAATCTTTAGATACATCAAAAGCACAGTTGACTATGGTCTGTGGTACCCTGCAAGTGAAGATTTCATGTTGATTGCATATGTAGATGCTGACTGGGAAAGAAGTGTGGATGATAGGAGAAGCACTAGTGGTGGTGCATTCTTCCTTGGAAACAGACTTGTGTCATGGCCGAGCAAAAAACAAGAATCTGTTACATTTTCTACAACAGAATCAGAGTATGTTGCAGCAGCAACATGTTGCACCCAAGTCTTATGGATGAAGCAAACTCTCAGAGATATCAAAGTAGAGTACGAAGAACTTATCTCTATCTTCTGTGATAACTCAAGTGCCATAAACATATCCAAGAATCCTGTGATGCACTCTAGAACCAAGCATATATCCATCAAATATCACTTTCTGAAAGAAAAGGCTGCAGATCAAGAGGTCAAAATTGAGTATGTTCCAACAAAAGACCAAATTGCAGACATATTTACCAAGCCTCTTCCCAAGGATCAATTTAAGTATCTGAGAGAGAAGTTGGGAGTACTGGCTCCCACACCACATCACTAATTTTTAGTGATAGGGCATGAATCTAGGGGGAGCATTTAAGGACATTATTAAGTCCTAGATTAAGAGAAAAGGCAGTTTGGTGAGAAAACTGTAGTTCTTTTGCAATTTGATGACAAAAGTATGTTGGGTCTAGCTTATTATGCCTGTCTATATAGAGATATGTCGATTCTTGATTGGTCTTCTAGACCAATGCTATATACATGCTCATCTGAAGAATCATGGAGTCAAAAGAGCTACATCTGAAGAGTCTACGTAGAAACTTAGGCAAATATGCCATTGCCTAAGGGGGAGTCCTTCATAAAGTGCTCTAACCAGCCAGATTAGAGGATCATAACAGCCAAGCTAACAGTGAATATTATGGCAAGGACTCTTTGTCATTAATGTCAAAGGGGGAGAGAGAAGCAGAATGAAAGGAGCAAGCATAATGAAGATAAGAAGAGTTAAGGCATTCTGATAATGTTTTGCCATCAATGACAAAGGGGGAGATTGTTGGAAATAGTTATTGATGTAGTGATATTGTCATTGATGTCAAAGGAAGTAGGTGATATTTTGCATTAATGTCAAAAGTTGAATTGCACAGACTTACAGTGCAAATCGGACTTATAAAGAGAGCTTCTACTTATAAAATAAGTAAAGCAGTCTTGAGAACCCAAATGGGTCTTGTAGAGCAAATCAAAATTCCAGAACAACTTTACTTCTCTCAACTTTATAAGTTGTCCCGAGAACCTGAATGGGCCTAGCAGTGTCAATCGGGTTTATGCAATGACCTTACTTGTCTCATGTTTATAAGTCAAGTTGTCTCAAGAACCCAAAAGGGTCTAGAAGAGTTGATTGGGGTTTCGGAAGCACTTTACTTATTTCATGTTTATAAGATAAGCAATGTGGAAAACCCGAATGGGTCAAGGAAGAGGTAATCGGGATTTCAGAGTGACTTTGCTTCTCTCATGTTTATGAGTTAAGCAATGTGAAAAACCCGAATGGGTCTAAGTGAGTTGATCGGGTTTCTAAGATGACTTTACTTCTTCCAAGTCTATAAGTCATACTGAATGAAGAACCCGAAATGGTTTTAAAGAATTCTTTCGGAAAAATCGGTAAAGACAATTCTTTCGAAAATATTGGCAAGGACAAATCTTTCGGACAAAAAACCCACGAAATTTTTTCCGAAGGGTATGTGGACCATTCAAGAAAGCCAAGGGGCACTTCTCAAGAAGTCCGAAGGGCAAGTGGACTTTTACAAAAGTTCCGAAGGGCAAGTGGACCATTGTAGAAAGATTGAAGGGATCTTTTCAAAAAGTCCGAAGGGTATGAGGACCCTTACAGAAAAGCCGAAGGGTAATTTTTAAAAAGGCCGAAGGGTATGAGGACCCTTACAGAAAAGCCGAAGGGTAGTTTTTGAAAAGGCCAAAGGGTATGTGGACGCTTGCAGAAAAGCCGAAGGGTACATTTGCAAAGCCTTGAAGGGTATGTGTCCTAAACAAAAGTGTCAAAAGGAGACTCGGACAAAAAGTCCGTGGAAATTGTCCCGAAGGGAACCCGGACAAAAAGTCTGCGGAAATTGTCCCGAAGGGGATATGTTAAAGCTTGAGCAAGTCTGAAGAGATCGACGAAGGGGAAGCATCTCAAAGATGCCGAAAGAAGCGAGATGAAGTCAACATGTCGAAGGTTAATGATCTAGTCAACATAAAGAGCAAGCATCTTTGATGATCCAACGACACACGCAAGTCAGGTTTAAAAAGATCCAATGGAGCGAGTGAATCCAAAGCTTTAAAAGTGCTTGAAGGTTAATGCACAGTGGCAAAGTTAAAGATCGAGCATATTTGAGTAAATCGAAAGGAGCGAAAGTGATCTAACTATAGAAGACATAGTAGAAAACATAAAAAGGGGCTCAATAGTTAGAGATGGCAAGAAGAAAGAAGTCAAAGGCACACATTTAATATTTCTAAATGAACTATTGAAGGATCAAACAAAACCTGTAAATGATTGCACAGAGCTCGAGATTGATTGATCCAGCGGATCAATCATCGATTAAGGAGGATGTGCATTTAAGAGATAAATCCAGCAGTGACCAAACATAGTAAAGAGACCAGAACATTACGGCGTGATGCATGAACCAAGACACGAAAAGGAAACGATGCAGTTATGACCAGATTCCCACAGTTGTCAAAGATAGAAACGAGAATAGACAATTGCTGTATGATGGAAGAACCAAGACGCAAGAAAATGCAAAAGTCAAATACGGATTAAAGGAGAATCCAGAACTGAAATTGGTTTAGTGCAGATAGAATGTGAATGCAATAAGTGAGTCGAGAAACCCTAATGAATCTTTGTATAAACATGACTCTTAACATATCATATTGTTGTCGCTACTGCTACTGCGTTTTCAAGTGTGAGAAAAAGTGCTGTTGACAAAAAAAAAGTGTAGACAGAGTAAAATGCAGAGAAGAAGGAAGGGGAATGAAGTGTATTTGAATAAAGCATAAACAGATGTATGCAGATACAGAGTGAGAGACATATACATACATAGATTAAGCAAGCAGGAAGATAAAGCACTCAGATAATGAGAAGAAGGTAAGCAATTACAGATTAGACATGTAACAAAGAACATTTAACTGGATTTACTTGTGAATCCATCTTGTACACTGGAGTCATAGCTCCATAGTTCAGGTAGGTTGGTGCCTACATACAAATTGGGTTGGTGCTCAGTAAGGAGATTGGTGTCTCCTAAGGATCAGTGTCCTTGAATGTAACCAGTGAGGTTAGCCAGTAAGGCATTTTATTGTGAGGCTAGATTAGAACCGTAGATTCCAGCAGTTGATTCTCACCGTGGTTTTTCTTTTTACGTTTTCCACGTAAAATCTGGTGTTATGTGTTTCTCTGTGTGTGTGTGTGACTTCTGCTTCTGTTCTTTGATTTACACATGAATTCACATTTTTTGCAAAAAAGTTTTTGACGGACTAGTTTTAGATCATCTACTAATTCACCCCCCCTCTCAGTTGATAGGTGTGTTCAACAAAGACAAGGTATGGAATCAAGGTAACCATAAGGACTCAACGCTTAGCAAGGTTCCACATTGAGCCATACTTGGAGACAATGACAAATCAAAACTGTCTAATCAGCAAAGAGGAAGAAACAATCCTGAATAGCGAAACATCTCCTCTTGACGGTATTTTCGACCTCTATCTTGACAAGTACAACATTGAAACACATGGCCTTGATCCTTACACTTTGATTGAGGAAACTAATTTGGGAGTTTACTGCATGCATGAGGAGAACATCCCAATTCTTTTACTCACCAATGAAGATCATGAGCTTGATGGCGTGTGGGAAATGTTCTTTGATGGTTCAAGGAGCAAAGTAGGCGTAGGAGCTGGTGTCATGTTGGTTTTCCCATCAAAACATCGTTACTATTCTTCTTATAGGTTTCACTTTAGCTGCCCTTGCAACGTGGCAGAATATGAAGGCTTAGTTCATGGTCTCCAATGGGCAAAGAAGAGAGGAATCAAGCTTTTGAAAGTCTATGGAGATAGTGAGCTGGTCATTCATCAACTGAGAAGTCAAACTACAACCAAGAACCCCTTGCTCAAGTCCTACAAGCATAGGTTATGGGATCTACTTGAGGATTTTGATGCCTTCAACATCCAACCCCTACCAAGAGACTTGAACAAGCACGCTGATAGATTGGCTGCAATAGGAGCATGTTTTGACTTAGTTACTGACATTGAACAAGAGAAAGATCAGCCCCATATCAAGATCATTGTGAGACCTTCCATTCCGGATAACGAAGTGTCATGGCAAGTGTTTGAAAGTGATGAACACATTGCACACTTCTTGGAAAATGAGGCAGGCTTCTCTTCAAGAAATCAAAAGAAGTTGCATGATCATTATGAAGAGAAAATTATATAGCTGAAAACAAATAAAATACCCAAGGGGCTGATTACCTTGGAGAGTGTCTTCAACGAGGATGGTCAAAAGAAAAACCAAAGAATGAGCATGTCAAAAAAAGAAGAGAACTATGAGAGAGTTTTGATTTTCAAGGACAAACGTTTGAAGATTGGCAAGGCTTGTTCTCAGCTGAAAAGGCAAGCTTTTATTGCATTATGCAAAGAGTTTCATGACATCTTTGCCTGGGAATACAAGGACTTGAAGGGCTTTGACCCAAGTCTAGCTCATCACACCATTGAGTTGGAGCATGGAGCTAAACTGGTAAGACAAAAGCAAAGGCCTATCAACCCTAAGGTAGAAGAACTCATGAAGAAAGAGCTGACCAAATTGATTGAGTCTAGGATTATCTTTCCTATGAAGCACTCAACTTGGGTAGCCAACCTTGTGTCGGTTCGAAAGAAGAATGGAGAAATCAGATTGTGTGGATTTTCGTGATCTAAACAAAGTGTCTCTCAAGGATCAGTACCCACTCCCTTCCATGGAACAAATTCTACAAGTTTCAAGTTCTCAACGTTTCTCACTTCTTGATGGTTATTCAGGTTAAAATCAAATACTGGTAAATGAAGGGGATCAATTCAAGACAGCCTTCACCACCAAGTGGGGGACCTTTGCCTACAAGAAGATGCCATTTGGTTTATCCAATGCTGGAGCTACATTTCAAAGGACAATGGACATGACTTTCAAAGGTTTGATGAATAAATTTTTGCTTGTTTACCTTGATGATATAACCGTTTTTTCAAAGGATGCTGCTGATCATATGGGACGTCTAAAGCAAGTGTTTGAGAAGAGTAGAGAGTACGGCATATCCCTCAATCCAAAGAAGTGCATCTTCGCTGTCCATGAAGGCAACCTTTTGGGTCATGTTCTTTCAAAAGAAAGCTTATTTATTGACCCCAAAAGGATTGAAGCTATTCTAGGCTTGTCTTTGCCTCAATACAAGAAGGCGCTGCAAAGTTTCTTGGGAAAAATAAACTTTGTAAGGAGGTTTATCCCAAACTTTGCAACTGTGGTAAAGCCTATCACAGCCATGCTAAAAAAGAGCCAAGTTTTTACTTGGACAAAGGAAGGTAAAGGCAGCTTTGAGGCAATCAAGCAAGAAATTACAGCATCTCTCACTCTCTTAAATCCGAATTTTGCTAAGGATTTCATTCTTTATACTTTTGCTAACCTTGACACAATCTCAACTATGCTTATGCAAAAGAATGACGAAGATGTTGAACAACCAATTGCTTTCTTTAGCCAAGGATTAGAAGACTACGAAGTGAGATATTCTTTTGTTGAGAAGCAAGCATTAACTGTCATTAGAGGCTTGAAAAAGTTTAGGCATATGTTTTCCAACAAGATCTATGTCATGGTATCCCATCCTAGCACCAAGGAGTTTCTCGTATGCAGGGATCTCAATGAGAAGAGAGCTGGATGCATCACGAAGGTGATGGAATATGACATTGACATCAAGGTAACCAACCTAGTAAGAGGAGGTTTATGTGAACACTTAGCATCCGACTTTCAAGAGCCAAAAGAGCAAGCCTTGGTGAATCAAGTTCAAGACCAGCCAGCTGATCAAATGCAGAATCAAAGTTGGACACAAGACATCATTGGTTTTATTCAAAATGGTGAGTGTCCCAATGGCTTGAACAAATCTCAAAGAAGGTATTTTAGGCTACACGCTATTCCTTATTGTCTTGTGGAAGGCATTCTCTTTAAGAAGGATGTGAGCAATGTGTTGCTAAGATGCATTAAAAATGACAAATTTGATATGCTACTAGAAAAGTTCCATAATGGTGCAGAGGGTGGTCACTTCTCTCCTAGAACAACAGCTGCAAAAATAATGAGAGCCGGTTACTATTGGCCTTGTCTTTTTAAGGACTGTTATCATTGGTCTAGCCCTCAATGTGCTTTATTTGTTGGCAAACAAAAGCTTGCTGCCCTTCCATTGAATTCTATCCAAGTGGACCAGCCTTTCATGCAATGGGGCCTTGACTTCATTGGCATGATCAACCCTCCATCAAGTGCTGGACACAAATGGATATTGACTATTACAGACTACTTCACAAGATGGGTAGAGGCTGTTGCTTTGAACGAAGCAAATGAAAATGCTATCTTGGAGTTTTATGACAACATTATAACAAAGGTTTGGAGCTCCTCATGTCATCATCTCAGATAATGCACTTGCTTTCATAAGTGATAAAACTTTTGATTGGGCAGCAAAGAGTGGAGTTCATTTGAGTACCTCATCCAACTACTACCCTCAAGGTAATGGATTGGCTGAGTCTACCAACAAGAACCTCATCAAGATCATCAAGAGGACGTTGGAGACCAATCAAAGAGCATGACATAGCAAGCTGAAAACAGCCTTATGGGCAGATGGAATCACTCTCAAGAAGTCAATTGGTAATTCTCCCTTTGTACTTGTCTATGGGAGAGAAGCTAGGCTATCCATATCACAAGAGCTCCCTGCCTTGGAACTTGCACAACAGTTGGAATTACTTGAAAACACTCCCTTGGAGGTTAGATTGACAGAATTAATGTAGCTGCAAGAGGCAAGAGATGATGCACACAAAGCTTTGGAACACCATCAAGTTCTCATAAAGAAATCCTTTGACAAAAGGGCAAGGGCAAGAGTGTTCAAAGAAGGTGACTTGGTCTTGAAATGGGATGAAGATACAACAAAACTAGGCAAACATACAAAGTTTGATACTTTGTGAAGTGGTCCTTACATCATCAGCAAGTGCAAACAAAGAAACTCTTTTCAGCTGTCCAAAATGGATGGAGAAGAGCTGCCTGTTCCAGTGAATGGAGTCCATTTGAAGCCTTGCTTTTGACCCTTGCTGGCCATGTCTTGTATATACCTTGTTTTGGTGTGTTTCCTTTGTTGTGTTTGTTCTCCCTAATTGCTTTGGAGCACAGTGTTAACTTTTCTGGTGTTTTATTTGTTTTTGTTCGCTATGCGTGTGTCTCTCCAGCTTTTGTGTTTGGCCATGGCTTGTTCTTTCAACTCTTGTTTGCCTTGCATGACTCCATGCCCAATGGAAGGATTTAGGCGACTGGTCTTATGACATAGCAGACATGTTTCCCCTGGAAATCCCCAGAATGTTGACGATTTTCTGCATGACCAATTTGTGTTTTCCTTTTGGCTCTTTTTGTTTCTCCCTTGCTCGTTTTCTGTGTTTGGTCTCTTGCCTTGTTACTTGTCTTTTCCCTTCGGCTTCTCCTAGTTCGGGCTCTTCTCCCTTGTTCTTTGTTCTTTCCTTTTGCCTTGTTTGCCTTACCCTGTCGGGCTTTGTTTTGCCCCGAAGTGCCCTTCGGAAACGTTCCGAAGGGCCTTTCTTGCCTTGCCTTCTTCCCAAGTGTCCCTTTGGACTTTTTCGAAGGGCACTTTTCTTCCAAGTGACCTTTCGGAAAAGTTTCGAAGGGCACTTTTTAGCCCAAGTGTCCCTTTAGAGTTTTTCGAAGGGCACTTTGTTGTCCAAGTGACCCTTTGAAAAAGTTCCAAAGGGCACTTTTTAGCCCAAGTGTCCCTTCGGAGTTTTCCGAAAGGCACTTTGTTGTCCAAGCGACCCTTTGAAAAATTTCCGAAGGGCACTTTTTAGCCCAATTGTCCCTTCGAACTTTTTCGAAGGGCACTTTCTTGTCCAAGTGACCCTTCAAAAAAGTTTCGAAGGGCACTTTTCTTTCCAAGTGTCCCTTCGGACTTTTTCGAAGGGCACTTTGTCTCTGGAAATGCCCTTCAAAAAAGTTTCGAAGGGCCATTTCCTTTGGAAATGCCCTTCGGAGTTTTCCGAAAAGAACCTTGTGCCTTCCCCAAGTGTCCTTCGAGAAAAGTACCTGAAGCAACTAGTCGTTGCCTTTCGGACAAAATCCCTAAAAGAATTCTTTCGGACGAATTGTCCGAAGGAATTACTTCGAGAAAATTGCCTGAAACAATAAACCTGACCCAATGGATCCCCATGACGTGCCACAGGACGTCAAGTTTAATACAACCCACTAGCCCTTGGGGTGCAAAGACGACGTGCCGCAAGCCCTTCAGAATTGTTTATATAGGTGTATGCATTGATTTGTTGTGGACAATGGTGTGTCTCCTTGTTCACAAAGATGTTTATGAAATATAGAGTATATCCTAGTTGATATATTATGTTATTTTTCAGTGAACTAATGAGTATGTCCTCGTTCATTGATTTTAAGTATGGACTGTGTGTACGTGCTAGTCCACATGAAGTTTATTGTCTCCCATTGTTGTGACTATGATGCAATAGGGGGGAATGTTATGATTAGTATTACATCACAATATATTATTTCATAATATTATTTGTTTATTAAAGTTTGGTTAGGGTTTAAATCAATTATAGGAGATAGGTTTAATATTGGGTAGGTGGTTGTGTTAGCTCCATGCTTGTAGAAAATTTGTTGGAGGAGATTTATCAATGTGGGATTATATCCTAGATAACAGGGATATAAAAAAAGTTTTTTGTATGTTAAAAAACCATTGCAATGTATAAATACTCCGTTCATGTTGGAATAAATATATTGATATAGATATAATATTTCCATCATATACAAAACGTTGTGAGTGCTTCAGATAGGTACTAAGCATCTAGGGTGCTCCAAACATCTGACATACAAGCCTTAAACTGAATTGACAATTGTGTTCGCCTAGTCTTGATGTTTAATTCCTTTTCTCCAATATTCGTGCTGCGACATTTATAACCTGCAAAATAGACTTTTTTTCCTTGCCATAAATTGTTAGCAATATCTAAAACTTAAGGAAAACAATGATTCTTTTGGGGCTTGTGTTATGGGTTACCAGGATTTTTAATTGTTGTGTAATTATCAAGCTCCCAAACAATAAACAATATGTCAAAAAGAGTAAATTTCATAATTGAAAACAATTCCAGTGGCATACGAAACCCTAGATTGTGTGCCAAAATTGCTCCACGAGAAATGCTAGCTTTATACAATGAGAAATGCTCTAATGTTTGCTTGATCTCTCTAGAATGCTTCTAAGTGCTCAATAGATTCTTTATGAATAAATGCTAGATATTGTGTATGCTTAGTCCTAAATGGTCCACACTGCTTGTGTATCTATAGATAACATGAATTTACATTAGAAATTTATTGGTGCCAATTGACATCAAAACGGCTAAAAAGAGAAAAAGATAGGACAAAGGGGACGAGTGCACCCTGATGTGGCGAGAACCAAAAGGGACCACAAAGGTGCCCAAGAGTGCAAGGGGTGATATGGACATTGTGTGCAAAACCCAAACATGAAAAATAAGAGAGAAGTTTTCTAGAAGAAAGAGCTGGACATGAGGAAACACGACAAACATGCCGATAATGCCTAGTTTAGACTAATTGTTGACAAAGAGACAAGCACACTGAAATCATGCAATTTAGAAACTTATAAATTCCACATGGCATTTAATGAAATTATTTACATAGATAAAACAGAGTCATGACTATGGATCACAATAGAAATGTCAAGGGTCGAACAACAAGAATAATTTGCCATAATAAGAGGAGAAAAGAACAAATCCACACATTATGATTGGTAGTAGAATAGAATATTGACACACTTTTGCTAACTGGATGCAATAATTCTTTTTGACACTATTGTGATAGTGCATGTGTAATTCCTTAGTAAAAATTCACCAAGTGATAATGAGAGTCTTCTTATTTTGATCACACAACTATTGATACCAAATGATTTTCGTAGGTCCCAAATATAAAGATGCCATTGTGACCTTCTGTCCACATGGGATTTGGTGTACATCAAACATATTTTCCTTTTTGTTGATCTAGGGGATTGGATCCTTCCCATTGAACTTACACATTTCCACTTTTGGTAGAATGTTTGGAGGCCTCACTTACCAAGTCACTCATGCAATCCATCATTTGTCTTGAATGCGGTCTTCCCCTAATCATCTTCCCTTGTCCAAATTTAGTGATATCCGCTTTAAAAATTATCTTGGTGAGGTACTTGGCTCCACTCAAATAGTCCATCGAATCACCCATTTTTGACAACGAAACCTGTGCTTAATGGTGATCTTGTTTATTGCTCTCGACTCTGTACACATTCTTCACTCTCCATCCTTCTTGGGTTCCAATATCGCTAGGACAACACATGGGCTCAAAGTCTCCCAGATCAAACCCTTTTTTAGCAAATCTTGCACTTGCCTCTTTATCTCTTCATTCTCGATTGGAGTTAATCGATAAGCTGCCTTATTTGGTAAACTTGCCCCTGACACTAGATCTATATGATGACTAATGCTCCTTAAGGGTGATAATCTATTTGGAAAATCATTTGACACAATATCAACATATTCTCCCAACAAATATTTGAATTTCAATGGGAAGATCACTCACTTTTGTGGCTGTCACAACTTGCATAGGTTTTGGAATGAAAGCAAAGCATGTCTTGTTTGTCTTTGCCACCTTCAAAATGTCTTTACCAGAAACCAACATTACCTTAGGACTGCTGTCTAGCTCTTCTCTATCCTTCAATGGATTCAAAGTAAAGCTCTTCCCATCTTTCACAGTAGTGTAGGTGTTCGCTCTACTATCATGCGCGACTCTTCTATAAAAGTGCCATGGCCTTTCCAATAGCACATGACACATCCATGGGCATAATATCACACAAAATATCATTTTTATATGAACCAATTTGAAAACTCACCATGCATTGCTCATTCACCAACACTTGATGACTCTTAAGCAACCACGAAACCTCGTATGGAGTTTGGATGCAGTAATTGTTTCAGCCCAAATTTTTCCAGCATCTCTTGAGACACTAAATTCTCTGTGCTTTCACTATCAACAACTACCTTGCAACACTTACCTCCCAGTTTGCAAATAGTTCGGAATATACTCTTTATTTGCATCAGTTCTTCTATTTACTTGGCTGGTTTTAGTAGCACTCTTATCATCATACAAGCTTCTCCTCATTCTGGTTCTTCTGTATGTGTTGGAGACCCAACACTCTTCATCTCTTTGAGCAATATGGTTTGTCCCTTCAGCTCTCTTGCTGCTCTGCTAAAATGCTTTTTGACACTCAAAAGTTCTATGTCCAACATTCTTATTGCACTTAAAGAACTTACTCGTGAAGCCTCTACCTCGTCCTCTTATGAAGGATATTTTTCCTCCTGAAAAATAGCTTCTTGCTCTTATATTTTGATTCTGATTTTGAGAGCTACTTGCTTCTCCATGAGTCTGTTGTCCTCTTCCATCACCTCTTTGTCCTCTATCTCTTGAGAACCTCCCTTTACCTCTATAGTTCGTTTGTTGTTTTCTAGACAACTTTTCCTTTGCCTTCAATATACATTGAGAGGCTTCCTCCACCGTTCTTAGGTTGGGTAAATTGATTTCATCTTGAATGGAAACATGCGACCCATTCACATATCTTGACACTTTCTCTAGATCATCTACATGCCCAACTCTTATGGAGAGTCTAAAAAACTCCTCAATAAACTCTTTAATACTCATCTTTTCTTGTTTTAGATGTTTGCAATTTCTTGAATGAATTCATCTTGTAATCTGAAGGCAAGAACATGGCCTTCAACTTTGTTACCATCTTATCCTAAGATTTGATTTTCTTGAAATAACCGTTTTTGGATAAATATGAACAATTCTGAATTTGCCGTGAAACCTTTATTTTGTTTAGTCAATTCTAATCTAGAATTTAATCCAATAATAGATAATAACACAAAGTAAACTGATAACCAGAAACCAAATTGAATCTTTATTGAATACTGGGAAACTACAATAGCATAATAAAGTCATATACTAATTATTTTTGAATTTTTGATCAAACCCTAACTTGAAATATCCTGAAAATGCATAAATGTGGAATCTTTTATTGATACCCTTGTCTAATAAACCTCAGAACAATATGACAACTTGATGTGTTGCGATGTTGCCCAATTCGACAGAAAGTGACTGCAGTATGGATCCATATGGATCTACACCTTATTTTCCTAAAGTGTGACACCCCTCTTGAATAGCACTCTAAAACTGAACTTGCCTGAAATTGGTAACACAAACATGATTTTCGGGTGGAATCCTCCATTGGGTATGAAAGGTTTCGTCCTCCTACCTGCGAATCCGAGGGTTTTCATTATTGGATGTAGCGCTGAAGCTGTAAGTTTTTCCTTTGAAAAGAGGGTGTTGGTTTTTATTTGGGTGTTTGAATCATGATTTCTTTTTTCATCCATTTCTTTTATTATTCACTTTTCCATTCCAACCCTAAAAGAAATTAAAATTTATTTTAACTAAATATTCACCTTTTTTCAACTTATGAAAATAATTACTTTTTGGCCATGTATCTAATATTTACTTTTGACTCCATTTATATTGTCTCCAAATGGGACGATTTAACCAAAAATGAGTTTCTCCTAAAATCCACAAAATTATGAATTGCCGAAATTAGAAATCAACAAATCCTAGCATGCAAGAAATGATCCAAAACTATTACCAAATCCCAATAAACCCTTATTATGCACTTTTCCATTCCAACCCTAAAAGAAATTAAAATTTATTTTAACTAAATATTCACCTTTTTTCAACTTATGAATATAATTACTTTTTGGCCATGTATATAATATTTACTTTTGACTCCATTTATAATGTCTCCAAATGGGACGATTTAACCAAAAATGAGTTTCTTCTAAAATCTACAAAATTATGAATTATCGAAATTAGAAATCAACAAACCCTAGCATGCAAGAAATGATCCAAAACAATTACCAAATCCCAATAAACCCTAGGCACCAATATGCAAGAGATATATAGACAATTTTCAGCAACCAATTCATCCAAAATTCACCTTAATACTTGCAAATATGAACAACAAATTGAAAATGGAAAAGATGTACCTTTTTGCCAATTTTTAAGGATCAATTGCTATTTTATGATAGCTAAAAAAAATACAGTTTTTATTACAAATACAACTATTGTTCCTTGCTTAATTTCTACTTCAAACCCTTGCCAATAACATGCCACATGTGCCAAAAATAAGGGAAAAATTCTAGCGATCCTATAGGGCATTCAAAGTGGCTCAAAAATCCTTCCAAGCAAGTCACCCAAGTCGCCAAGGTGTAGAATAAATTGCAGAATATTTATTAGACAAAATTTCACCTTTCACAAGTCAATTTGATCAAGAAACCCTGTCAATAAATTAAATAATAATTTTGAAAATTATTATTTAATATCATAGCGAGTTAGAGCCTCAAAACTTCATCAAATCTTCACAAAACACAACACCAATATTCGAAAAAATTATCAATAAATTTCAGAATATTAAATTGATCAACTAGACCCCAAAAAGGATCTCAAAACACTTCCAAGAGCCTCCCAAAACAAGTCACCCCACTTGCAGAATTAATGTAAATAATAATCAGAATTATCATGCTCAAATTGGACATTAAATTGTCCACCAAACCTTCTCAACAAACACACAACAAATTGCCCTACTCTAGAGTAGGTATCAAATCCATCTAGCAATAGGTGGTGTCAAAAGACACCTTTTGTAGAATAATCAGCTTCAAATCTGCAAACACTTATTGGCCATACATCCCAATATTTTATTTAAACATGAAGAATCAATATCAATTTTCAATATATCTTTAATTTAGATTTTTATCATGTATTGGTACCTTCCAAAGGGGGGCGAACCACGTTGGAGAGGTAAAATACCACATAATCCTCCCTTGCCAATCTTTATTATATCTTTTTCTTTTTGTTTGCTTAACTCCCAAGCCGACATTTCTCTTTTTCTAATATAATATTAAATTTATTGCCTTAATAATAAATAGTAATTAAAATTACTTTTAGGCAATAACTCAATAATTATTTCAATTAAATACTTTTATGGTAAAAACCACTTTTATAAAATATTCTATTAATCAACTAATAATTGCCTTATATGAACAAATGATTAAAATCACTATTTGGGCAATTGTAATTAATTAATAAAATAAAACCCCAAAATGAATCCCTTAGTCTATGGAGAAAATAGACTAAAGGTCTTCAGTACTTTTTCATAAGTGATCCGAAAATGGGGACATTACAATCCTCCCATCCAAACTTTGCTTGCCCTCAAACAAATGCAAGCTTAAATGCCCGATTACCATATTCAAGTGATAAAACCTGTTGTAGTGCTAAAAAAACCTTGCTTCTATACTTGTTAAGTGGAATAACTTTTGCCAAAAAGCGTAACATGTCATACTCCAAATGCATAAAGAATGCCATACCATCTTGCTAATATATCCCACAATGCAACGAAAATCTGTCCTTGCTTCCTAAGAAGTGGTAGCCCTCAATAGAGCCATGAACCTGTTGTACCTATATTTTGGGCCCTGTTCCCAATCATCAATAGGATCCTCATGGCCTCCCCAAGGCTTAAAGGACTCCCCATCTTCCACCCCTCTCAATACTGAGTGGAAAGTAAGCAAACTCCTTATACCTTCCAAATGGGTGTCACAAGTGAACCAAACCACCTTGCTGCCCTGTATGCAAAATTTCCTCATGTGTTGGTCCATGTCCCACAAAATATGCAAAGAGAAATCAGAATTGTACCTTACATGTGGGGAGGCCCCCAAGATGTATCTCTCATCATATAAGGACATCCAAGTGTGAAACACACTCTCAACAAGAGGTTGCCTCTTATTACTCACCTTAGAGATGCATAGGATCCTCTCCACACTCATCAATAGCTCCCAAAAATATCCACAAGGAGGTTGTACCCTACCAGTGTGAAAGCTCCTTATGTCACTTTCGTAAAGTGCCAACAAAAACATGTTTGTTGAATCTTACATAAGCTGGACTGTATTAATCAAATCAACATTTCCTTCATGATGACATGGCTGTTTATACAAATAGATCATTGATTTTTCATGTAGACAAACATGGAAATAGATGTCTTCATACCTTTCTTGTTCCCAGGGCTGATATATGTCATAAAATTCTGAATTTCTCTCTTCCATACATGGCTGTGTTTGTTCCTTGAAGTCTGATTTTTCTGAGCAATAAATTTCAGAACTTATACGCACCTTCCTCCTACCTATCAAGTGCTGGAAAATGCTTAGAAAACTCACGTGTTGCCTTCCAAAACGCTGTTGTGTTTGCATACAAAAATCTGATTGTTGAGACAAATTAGAATCAACATGTGCATACTCACCTTTCAACCTTACTCTTGGCTGCCATGTGCATGATAAATTACCCCCAGTGTAGATTAGAGACCACGAATATAACAAATTGATTTCAGAATGTTTCAAGAAGAAAGGATACCGCGTTTTTTGAAAAAAATACCTTGTAAATAGCTACTCATAACTTGGGCCTTTTCCAAAGCCAAGAGAGGTGTCAAACCTTTACCCATACTTCCAAAGTTATTCATAAACCTTGGCATAGGGGCTGCCCATAGAAAATTAGCTATTGCCCTTGCAATTCAAGTGTTCTATCCTCCTCTTCTATCCATGTAACATAAAAAATCAGATTCATGCATACTTACTAATTTCATGATAGGGCATTTTTCTTTTGGACTCGTTGGCTGCCTATGCTTGGAAATTACAGCCCCCGTATCACTCCATCCAAATTCTTTCTTTGGTTCAAGCTCCTTGTTTTCACCCTTTGTGACTTCATTGTCATGCACACAATTATTAGAAAATAAATAGACATCTTCAAACAATAAAAGATCTTTACCTTGTGCTTCTTTTAGTTCATACTTATTGATTTTCTCTTCTTTTTTATCATCCACCTGCAACCCTATGGGCTGCCCAGCATATTCTGATTTTTGTATTTCATTGACCCCTTCATAGGAGTCCTCATAAAGGGCTGTCCCTTCATTCTTTTCCTCCAACTCTCCATGTAGTTCGGTCCTCTCTTCCTTTACATGCTCCATTATCAAATAAGGCCTCAATTTTACCTCACAATTAATTGCAACATTTTCAAGCATGTGCAATTGATTTTTTTTTCTTTTCGAGCTTCAAACCTGTCAACAAGATAGATAATAATGGCTCAAAAAGATCATCACTCTTATTGAGTGTCACGGTCAAGATTATCTGCATAGAAGCTACAACATTTTTGGAAGGATTCTTAGAAGCAATTGAAAGGAAATGTTGAAACATTTCAACAACTCATCACATTCCAAATCTAATATTAAAACACATGAACTGATTTCTCCCAGAGTGTTTAGCAATGTGGCCCTTCTAACAAAGGAGTCTCCCTTGTTATCCACAAGACCTTAAAAACTCTCCACAATCAACTGAAATATCTACCTCATAATTCTGTTCTTGCAGGGAAACTTGGGAGCAGTTAGTCTCAAAATTTTATTGACACAATTAGTAACCAAAAATCTTACCTCTTCACTTATGTCTCTCAAGAGTTGATGTTGAACCAAGTAAGTCATTCAGGGTTGTACTGCCCATTTCATGGACTCATATTGTAATTGACTCACCTTGGATAACCTCCTTTCTACTTCTTTCAAGGTGTTGATTACACTTTCCACCGGTTGGCATAGGTTCCCTAGCTTTCTTCTTACATTGTAGAGTCTTTCTTTCTCCATTTCTTCTTCTTTTTCCCTGATAATACTGAATCTTTTTATTTGCTTTCAACCCAACCTCACAAGTAGACAAGATCGGTGCTCTGATATCACTGTAATGTCTCCAAATGGGACGATTTAACCAAAAAGGGGTTTCTTCTAAAATCCACAAAATTCTGAATCGCTGAAATTAGAAATCACCAAACCCTAACTTGTAAGAAATGATCCAAAACTTTTACCAAATCCCAATAAACTCTAGGTGCCAATATGCAAGAGATATATAGACAATTTTCAGCAACCAATTCATCCAAAATTCACCTTAATACTTGCAAATATGAGCAACAAATTGAAAATGGAAAAGATGTACCTCTTTGTCAATTTTTTAGGATCAATTGCTATTTTATGATAGCTGAAAAAATACAATTTTTATTACAAATACAACTGCTGATCCTTGCTTAATTTTTGCTCAAACCCTTGTCAATAGCATGCTACATGTGCCAATAATAAGGAAAAAATTCTAGCAATCCCCTAGGTCATCCAAAGTGGCCCAAAAGTCCTTTCAAGCAAGTCACCCAAGTCGCCAAGGTGTAGAATAAATTGCAGAATATTTACTAGACAAAATCCCATATTTCACAAGTCAATTTGATCAAGAAACCTATCAATAAATTAAATAATAATTATGGAAATTATTATTTAATATCATAGTAAGTTAGAGCCTCAAAACTTAATCAAATCTTCACAAAACCCAATGCCAATATTCAGAAAAATTATCAATAAATTTTAGAATATTAAATTGATCAACTAGACTCCCAAAAGGATCTCAAAACACTCTCAAGAGCCTCCCAAACCAAGTTGCCCCATTTACAGAAATAATGTAAATAATAATCAAAATTATTATGCTCAAATTGGACATCAAATTGTCCACCGAACCCTCTCAGCAAACACATAAAACAAATCGCCCCACTCTAGGGCAGGTATTTAATCCATTGCAGTAGGTGTCAAAAGACACCTTTTGTAGAATAATCAAATCCAAATCTGCAAACATTTATTGGGCATACATCCCAATATTTTATTCAAGCATGAAGAATCAATATCAATTTTGAGCATATCTTCAATTTAGATCTTCATCATATATTTGTACTTTCCAAAGGAAGGCGAATCACTTTGGGGAGGTAAAATACCTCATAACCCTCCCTTGCTAACTTTTAGGATATCTTTTTCTTTTCTTTGCTTAACTCTTAAACTGACATTCATTTTTTTTGAATATAATATTAAATTAATTACCTTAATAATAAATAGTAATTAAAATTACTTTTAGGCAATAATTCAATAATTATTTCAATTAAATACCTTAATGATAAAAACCACTTTTATAAAATATTCTATTAATCAACTAATAATTGTTTTATATGAGCAAATGATTAAAATCACTATTCAAGCAATTATAATTAATTAATAAAATAAAACTCCAAAAGGAATCACTTTGTCTATGGAGAAAGTAGACTAAAGGTCTTCAGTACCTATTCATAAGTGATCCAAAAATGGGGACATTACACCATTCAATAATAATAAATTGTCCTTTTTCAAAGTTATAATTTAAAGTACCTTTTTTAGACAACTTAATAAATTATTATTTGATTATTGTCCTTTTAAACCCCCCTTAGCCCATGGAAAATTAAAATAGGCATCGGGTCCTATTTAATTAATTCAAAAAAAAAGACATTACAACCCACCCCGAAATTGCTTGTCCTCAAGCAATTCCTGAATGGTTTTGTAAATACCAGGGTTTCAAACCAATATTTTTGTCTCTTCCAGTCCTCCTTGTATGGTAGTTAGCTTCTATTGCACTTCTCTGATATAATGGGGAATTGGAAGCCTTGTACCCCATGATGCTTCTCCAACAATCTCCATGAGCAAACCCATAATAGCTGAATCATGGATTAACTGTGATCTAGAGAGTACTATCAAACGTGACACCCTTCATTCTGTTTACTATGATTGATGCTAAAGTTGTGTTAGTGTTACCTCGGGGTACGACTTCTTTTCCTTTGAATTGTGACCACGACATGCTCAAAATTACGTTTATCGCTTCTAGATTGCTGTCATAATACTTACCTTGTGTTCCAAAGATTCTTACGATGACACCCCAAGATGTACCTCTTGGCAAATAACATGTATCAAATTGTATGTGGGTTGTAAAGTGGCTGTAACAATCATAAGTTGTGCGAACTTTCTCTCTAAATAACTATATGACAACTGGAGTAATTACTTTCAGCAGCTCCAATGACTTAAACTCTTCACAAATAGCATGATACAAGAAAAATTCCTTAATGTTTGAAAACTGGGTACTGAATGTGACTGATAGCCATAGTCCAAAATCAATAACCCTGAAAATCAACATTATAAGAATGGTACAACTGTTGCAATATTGAAAATCATTTGCAAATTAAGCAATGTCAGTAATATTGAGGCTAAAAACCATACAATGACTGAAAATACTTCAATAGCAACAACAAACTGAAAATTATTCAATTCTATGACCGAAACAACTTGTATGGCTACATATGTTGTAATGTAACAGCTAGAAATGGAGATGACGTTAGCCCTAAAGCTGGATATTATGATGACCATAGTCCCTGATATGTTTTCTTTGCAACAGAATTGCAATATGCTATTACTACTCTTCCCCTTTATGCCTTGTTTGTAACCTTTCTTAAGCATATCTGAGTGCGAAACTGTTCCACCAAGCTTATGTCGAGCTACTCTGATATTCATGTGAAATGCCCCTTGAGACCTTGTGGTCCTCGAAACTTTCTCAATTGGGAGGATAAATCCAACACAACTCATTTCTAACTTTCGTTGATGCTCTTTACTTAATGGCAATCTTGAAAGTGCAAACTCAAACATCATGCAAAGCTTCATGATGCAAAGAATGGTGAAACCATCTTGTAGTATCCCAACTTTTGTGAATGCTTCTTCACATATCCAAGGGTGGCAGACTTGTATGTAGCTTAATTCCAACAACACCATACCCTGCTGATCCAAAATAGACCAAATGCCATCATGATCAAATGTCTCACCTATTGATAAAATCATGGTTGTCACCAATTGATATTCCATCCATTTAGCCATGACAACTCTTGGAGCTTCATCGATGCCTTGCAACACTACCACTTTACCCTTGGATTTCAACTCCATAGTGAACTTTCCAATAGAATGTAACCATTGCATGTCCAATACTATGCCAACCTTTCCTTGTTTGTTGTTACATTGATTACCTTGGACTCCAATTGTTGCTTCCATGCTGCCCCAAGCTATTCTATTTAACAATTGGTTCATATCAGACCTTATGATTGCTGACAAGTAAGTGTAACAGTCATACATTGCCCTGCATCTCTTTCTAAACAATACTAAAGATATTGGGATTTTAGAATTAATTGACCTCAATAAGTGAACCCTTTTACATCTAACATTAAGCTAAGATAAATCCTCCATATTTGCAAATCTATGGCAGTTTACTGAAGATATTATCAGTCCAACACATGAAACTAGGAAGAGCATCATATCATGGCTAGAGCATTGCATTTGCTTACCCCATATCGGAATTGTAGTGGCTGGAAACCATCTTCTATCAGCTGCAAACACTTCATTAATGACACTAGGTGAGAAATGCATTTTCATTGAGATATAACAGTCCTGTATGGCTGCAAATAAAATGTTGGGCAAGCTGGAAATGAGGAAAATAATAGTCCAAAAGTTAGGGACAACATTCTTTAAGAACCGTGGATCATAATTCTTATTGTCTACATTCATAACCACCTTGCTATGTTGGTCTATAACATGTTAAACAACAAGGTAATATATATTTTGCTTACCCTTAGTGGCTGAGTTTATGAACTTCCTGCTTGTCTTCAAGGAAAGACCTTTCCCAAGAGCATGTTTATCAATTAAGAGCTGAGAATTCTTATGACATGACTGCTGTTCTAAAAAAAAACTTGTAGGATTTACCTCTTCATGTGCTCTACCCATGGGACTTGACTCCTATGAGACGTCTCCACTCTTTTTTTATTCTCTGAATGATGGCAAGGCTGGAATAGTTCTTTGTTGTCATGAAAATGCATCTCATATGCTAATGGCTCGATCTTAAGCATGCTCGGAAGATGGATAGGGGCTTCTTAGAAAAGAACCTCTTTCCATTTGGTACCCTTCATCTTCTCAACATTGTTAGAATACTTTTCACAATGACTAAAACATTGTAAGGGCATAGTGTGAGGGTGATGCAATAAGCCCTTGCTATGAAGATAATCAATTTGCTTACCATTAGTTGCTATTACGAAAATTCCAGCAAGCTGAAAATCAACATTATCTTCCAGAAATTTGGCTTGAACCACCAACTTCTCTCCACCATCTTGCAAATTGGATTTTTCTTCTTTCTTTGGTTCATGCTACATGATTTCTCCCTTTTTCCTCTTCATCAAAGGAAAATTCTTTGCTCTAATTTCTTGCAGATGTTGTTTTGCTTGGGTGACTATTGACTTAGCTTCCCTAGCTCTCCTTAGACATTCATCACACCTTTGTTGGGTCCTCATT
Source organism: Torreya grandis (assembly GCA_037957365.1). Lineage (NCBI taxonomy): Eukaryota > Viridiplantae > Streptophyta > Pinopsida > Cupressales > Taxaceae > Torreya > Torreya grandis. The sequence goes on along the minus strand of JARHVA010001318.1, from coordinate 2,273,270 downwards.
ACATCTTCCATGCTTGCTTGCAAAGTGGCTAGTTTCCTTTCAACCCTAGGATCCACATTTGTTGATGATGGTGGATCATTAAATTTTGCCTCACATATGTAATATATGCCCTTATTTTTTGCTGAACTTTCTGGGAAATCAACAAATGGTGCTTTCACCTTCACAATTTCTTCCTTAAATTTCTCATTCCCTTGTTGATACATGCAGTCATTAGAAGTCAATAAAACATTTTTTACTATCAAAGAATCTCTACCTTCAACTTGCATGTGGAGTTCCTTTTGCTTGTCAGTAGGGTTTTGAGGTTCGGACCTTGAATCTCTCTTCCCTTTATCTGACCACGCTTCCTCATATTGCCCATTTCCATTCCGTGACACCATCAACTCCATAAAGTCTAGAAGAGAGATTTCCGTCCGAATCTTTGTTGTTAGAGTTTTGTATAAATCAAAACTGGTCATAATATCCTTATGTAGTGATCCTATGGTTCATAGGTTGGCAAGAAAATGGCTCTGATACCACTGAAATAACCCTTTTTGGATAAATATGAACAATTTTAAATTTGCCATGAAACCCTTATTTTGTTATTCAATTCAAATCTGAAATTTCATCCAATAATAGATAATAACTATTGACAATTCTTCCACAAGTCAGTTGTCTCTCGCCATTCGGAAAATTCATGTCTCTAGCCAAGGAAGAAGAGTACATTGTTTTGATAGGGTCCTTGCTACAAAGAATGAATTCCTTCGGAAGGGTTTATCAAAAAGGTTTTTACTTCAGATAAAGAAAACCTTCGGACTTTGTCCGAAGGAATTCCTTCGAACAAAAAGTCCGAAGAAATTTGGAAGACCACAGAGACAAAGAAAGTCCGCACAAAAGGCAAGGAAAAGCCAAAGATTAATTCGGAGGGGGGCATTTTCAAGAATTCCGAAGGGCAGGGTACGCTTCGGAAGGGCCACTTTCAATATTCCCGAAGGGCACCTACCCTTCGGGAAGGCACAAGACCAAATTTAGAACCTTAGCAAAAAGTCCGGGTGCCCTACAATTTTTCTGAAAGGCATAGAGGGAGAGCTAAATGCCCTTGCAGAGGGCACTTGGTCGGTGGAAGGGACCATGGCAAATTTTCCGAAGGGCACATTTGAAAAGTCGAAGGGCACATTCGGTGAAAGAGGCAAGGGAAGATATCCTTCAGGCTTTTTGTCCGGAGGAATTCGGAAGACACATGGAGGCCAAAAGACAAAAAAACAAAGGCAAAACAAAGAAAATGAATTCTTTCGGGCTTTTGTCTGAAGGAATTCCTTTGGACAAAAAGTCCGAAGAAATTCAGGAAAATAGCAAAAAGCCGACGATCAATAAAATCCTAAGGGGCTTCGGAAAACAAGTGAAGGCAAAGTGAAAGAGACCTTCGGACTTTTGTCCAAAAGAATTCCTTCGGACAAAAAGTCCGAAGAAATTCGGAGGAAGGGGCCGAGAAAATAAACCCGAGAAAAAGCAAGGCAGAGTAAACCTGAAGGCTTCTGAATCAAGTGCAAAAGGAAGTCATAATTTCTTCGAACTTTTGTCCGAAGGAATTCCTTCGGACAAAAAGTCCGAAGGAATTCGGAGAAAAGACCGCGGGAAAGAACTTGAAGAAATGCGATGCCAATAAAGCCAAAGGAAAGAAAGCCGCAGGAAATATATACAGAGAAGTCCGAAGGAGAAAATGACCAAAGGTGACGTCCCGCTAGCCATCAAATTTGGACCGCGAAAAGTAACCATTGGAACAGGGGTAAAGCCAGAATTCCGAAAGAAAAGGCTAAATGGGTAAAAATATAGACAAATACATCCGAATATAGAATCTCGCCAGAAATAGACACGAACAGCAGACCAGAATAGGACATAATACATGCAAGCAAGGGCTATTTTCAAACTACTGTCAAAGCTTCAGTTGACTGATTGCTGAAGTCCTGTTCGTCTCCAGTCAACTCATGCATCCAAAGGTCCAACTCAGCTTCAATCGGAGTTCCAAATTCGAACGTCGAGTTGACTGTTCCAGATTTAGAGTTGACTAATTGTTAAATGCCGCATCCACTAGAAGCTTTCCATGCGAGGAGAATGATCTCTTCGTCGAACTCAATGTACCAAACGGCTAACTTAGCTTTCAAACGTTACAACTCGGCATCAAGCAGCTCACGAAGAAGTTCTAAAATTGACATTTGCGTGGATTTCCATGCAAAGAGAGGTGGGCGGTTCATGACAAAGACAAGTTCACTTCCTCAAACAAAGAAGCTTCATGCAAGGACAAAAAGCAAAATATATTTTATTAAAAGGCCAAGTAAAGCCTTGAGTTAACCAAAGTGAATCCTTCTCTTCAAATCTTCAATGCCAATCTTTGGCCTCTTGTAATTTTCTATATAATGGCTTTCAGCCTTGTTTAAAAAAATCATCCAATCTCTCTTGGTTAGACCAGACTCTGCCATTGGTGAGTTGTGTAACCTCTTCGATCAATAGGACTGTACTTTCAGATTTCAAGCATTGGCATAGTGTATATTTCATTCAGCAATTTGCATAAGTGGTAGATTTATCTCCCTTCCCAAATTCTGATTCATACCTAGTTGCTAGATTATCCTTGTGCAGGTCATGTTCAGTGTTCTTTATTGTCTTTTGCTGAAGCTGTAAGTGGATGCTAGGTGGCTGCAAAGTGTCTTTTATCAGACCTCTCTCCATCGTTTTTCCTCAGGTTTCAGTCATTAGATCGAACCTCTCCATGAAATACTTATGCATAAGTGATTGATTGAAATCATAGGTCTTCCTTTTCCCTTGTTCATTCAGTGTTCAAGGTTCCAAGTTGAGTGGATCAAAATTCTGGTGTATCACCCCCCTTTTTAGGTAGGATTTCCCCTTTAAGTTTCCTTCTCCCTTTTCCATGGTAGTCCGCAGCGTAGAGTAGAGATGCTCATCGATACATCATATAGGAACCAGCCTTCTCTGGAGGTTCTTCTCACCGTTGAGGCACCCACCCTCGTGAGAAGATCCCATTGTTTCAGCTGGATAGAGGACTGACCATTTCACGCACGTCTTCGAATCAAGGCACAACTCCAGGTTGACAACAATAACATACAACAAACTGATAACCAGAATCCAAATTGAATCTTTATTGAACATTGGAAAAGTACAACATAATAAAGTCATATACTAATTATTTATGAATTTTTGATCAAACCCTAACTTGACATAACTTGAAAATGCACAAAGGTAGAATCTTTTATTGAAACCCTTGCCGAATAAACCTCGGGGCAGTATGGCACCTTGATGTGTTGCGATGTCCAATTTGCCAAAAAAAGGCCTCGGTACGGATGTCGTAAGGATCGATACGGATCTGCAACTTTTTTTCTCTTTTTTGAAGTGTGATGTCCTTGCTCAATAGTACTTTAAAACCGATCTTTCCTGAAAATGGTAACACAAATGTGATTCCTGGGTGGAATTCTCAAATGGGTATGAGGGGTTTCATCCTTCTACCTGCAAATCTGAGGGTTTTTTCGTCCTTGGATGTAGAGCTGAAGCTGTAAGTTTTTCCTTTGGAAAAAGGGTGTTGGTTTTTGTTCATGTGTTTGAATCACGATTTATGTTTTCACCCAATTCTTTTATTATTCACTTTAACATTCCAACCCTTAAATAAATTTTTATTTCTTTTAATTAAATATTCACCTTTTTTTAACTTATTAATTTTAATTACCTTTTGTTCATGTATCCAATATTTATTTTTGAGCCTATACAATAATAACAATTTAAGTGTCCTTTTCCAAAGTTATAACTTAAAGTACCTTTTTGGACAACTTAATAAATTATTATTAGATTATTTCTCTTTTAAATCCCCCCTTAGCCCACAGGAGATAAAAATAGATTTTGAGTCATTCAATTTAATTAATTCAAAAAAGGGACATTACATTTCTCTTTACTTTTTTTTGGTCTTTTAATCTACGCATGATCCCATCATAAAGATGCGTGACGCTTCAAATTTGTGCAAGCAAACTTTATCTTCTTTAATTCCTCCATTAGCCCATAGTCAAAATATTTCTCCATCTTTGAGATCCAATCTATAAGCTCCTTAGCACTTAAGTTTCCACTGTAGCGAGGGGTATCCAACTTTGGCTTACCACCATGCTTTGCAACAACTTTGAGAAATTTACTCTTGGGTTCACTCATCATATCTTCCATTTCAAGCTATTGAGCATATACTTCTTCGTCATCACTCACATCTTCACCACAAGTTCCTCTTCTTTGCGATGTCTCCATTTCATCCATTCTTGCTTGGATTCCTCTTATCTTCCCCTGCCAAGTTTGCAAGTCTAGGTGTCTTTGGTCTTGCTTCTCTTCCAATGGGATTATGCCTGTGTGCCATCACTTCACTCAAATACAAGCTTCTCTTTCACAACTTGTCAATGACTCAACTCGAGTCTTTACACACACAGCCTGGCAAGGAAAACTTTGCTTTGATACCAATTGATGCATTCTAGATTGGGGGTCAAATGAATGGAAATCGATTCCTAGCAGCCCAAACACAAGTTCTCCATTGTTTTCTAACTCAATTCATGCTATTCAACCCGTTTTGGTGTTTGTTTGCTTGGAAATTGAAATTTTCATCTTTTAACATAAAAATTTAACTAGTAAGTTTTAAATTGCATTAAACTCAAATCTATTGGAATAAGAAAGGAGATATGGGGTATGAGTACTCAATTGAATCTCTCAGACTGTACTAACACATTGCCAACCTCAAATGAACCTCACATAGATCATGTACTGTGGTTTTGGCCAAAATACATTTTTTTGGACTTCCCAAGGCATGCACACACACACAAAAAACACCACAAAAATTCAAGAGGTGAATTTAGTTTTCTTATTTTATGTTACACGAATTTCAGGTCATAAACACTTCAAAATGACCTACTACATGTCCAACAACACTTTTCTTGAGCTATAATAGTCCCAAGATGCTTTCAGTCATTTTAACAAACACTTAAATAGATTTTGATAGTTCAAATTCTCAATATAGAGGAGGAATAATGTCTAGATGTTAGTCCCTTCACCATCTACGTGGAAAACCTATCTCAAATACAAAATGAATTTTGCCACACCATCCATATAATTTTTTTTTGCTGAGGTGGCCTGAGGACTTCCAGCCAACACTTTTCATATGTGAAGTGTTTGATGAAATACCAGCAAGAGAAAATGAATCCAAATTTAATTGGTGATGCAAGATTGCCCGCTCACTTGGCTGCTCCTGCATCAGTATGCCCCATGGTATGGTCCATTTGAGATTATAGATCAAGTGGGAAATAATGCTTTCAAATTAGATCAACCTCCATATATGAAGATAGATGATATGGTCATTGCTCAGAATGTTGTTAATGTCTCGGCTATTTGTGGAACTTAAGGTGGATAATGCAGACGTGGTTAGAGGTTGGGAAATATACCAAGCCTATCAGCGTAGTGTCAAGTTTCGTTGTGGCCAAAAGAAGACTTTGTGGTATTTTCTTGTAGGTTAAATGTTCAAGCACAAATATGGAGGATGGTTCCATGGAGCAGACTGGGGAACAAATGCTGAAAGTTGAAGTAAAGAATGCGTCCAGTGATAACGAAATTGAAATTATCATCCCACACATGGATAATATAGTTGTTGATCAGAATTTTGTTAATGTTTTGGCTACTAAGGGACTCGAGGTGGATGATGCAGAAGTGGTTGGAGGTTGGGAAATGTTGCAGGCTTATCAGTGAAGTACCGAGGCTTGTCGCGGCCAAAAGAAGACATCGTGGTAGATATATTAGGGTCAGGGTGAACACCATTGTCCATCTTTGGATGTTTTTCAACTTTGCCCTGCTTCTAACTCTGAGAGCACTAATTGGAGGTTGTGGAAAATTGCATTATTAACCTTGTTACGAATATGGAGAATTGGATTGATGCTCTGGTCTTTAGGTTCCAAGGAATTGAGGAGGACATTGAATAAGTTGTGCCATGATGTTCGAGTTTACCGAATGTTAGTGGGCCATATGTATTGGTTTGGTTGTGTTTTGTGATAGTGTTTTTTTTTTTGTCTTAATCTGTTTTTGTATAATGATAATGTTGTTTTGGTTGAATTTTGGGCTGGTGGCATTAAATGCCATTCTAAATGTGTTATGCATACTTGGTAGTTACTTATTGCCTGACACTATTCTGTTAAATCTAAATTTTGTACAGTTCTCATCTATCAGCTGAAATTTGGGGGTGCATTTCCCCCTCGTTTAGTTGTAAATATTTTATTTTATTAATATGGTTCAAACCTTTTATTGAGCAAAAAAAAAATCTTCATGATATATGGCTTTGACTATGAGTGTTTCATATAAACGTGATAGTGGGGTTTCAACAAATAGATCATTGCAAATTGGAAATACAGGCTCCCTAATTTTTGCATGTTCCGTGGTTGAAGTCACTGTCATACTGACTTGAATTCTCCGTAAGTGCTATATTCCACAAGGGTTAATCTTCATAAGCTTGTGTACGATACTAAGAAATGGATGGTAGATTTTCTCATGTAAATGCATTGCTAGTTTTAACATGATTAAAATACAAATTCAGCAACCTTTTTTTAAGATAAGTTCAATTTATGGTTAAACCTAAGTACCATATTCAAAACGTCAATTATGTAGTAATTATGCAAGTGATAGCTAGTATAAATTGTGTACTACGAACCTTCTTGGTCTAGCCATTTGTGTATTGTGTTGCCAACTCAAACTTTAGAAAATAATGAAACACTACATACAACTGACAAATACAAATTTCTTTGAGTATAAACACTGTAAACCAATGCTAACAGACACATTGTCAAATGACAACGAATCATCTGGTAGGGGATCTATCTGCCCACACACAGCCATAAGCTCAAGATGAGCCACCAGGTAGATATCTAGATGCCTTTAATAAGGTATTTCCTGTCTTGAAACAAAATTTGTGGGAACTCAAATGACTGTCTAATTGTATTAATTCGTCCTTTACAATGATGTCATTCGAGAAATTATCAAGAATATTATTAGAAGTAAAATGCATCCATTAACAGCATAAGATAAACGGATCACACCTCGCTCACATATATGTCAATTTAGAATGCACTTTAAATTTCCAACAGTTTTCACTGGTCGTATTATGGAAATTCAACATAGTTTATTATTGTATTTTGGTTGAGGGTTTTTTCTGATTAATGCTTTATCATGATGTTACTTATGGGTATTTAACTAGGGCTTTTCAATATTAACTATCGGCCATTTTCTCCGAACAGGTGTCAGTTGTTACGGGAACATTCCTTATGCTGAATAATGCTGTGGTATGCTTCATCTCTACTTATGACATACTCAAATTTGGGTTGGTTGAGAAAATGTGCATCTGATGAGAACGCATTCATCTAGTAGAAAGTTTTCATAACTTAATTTGGTTTGTAAAACAATTAATTTAATATCAAATGTGCTCTTGCCACCTCCTGAGTTTGAGTTTATCTTTGGAATATGTTTTGGCAGCCTCAAGATGAAAGAGGAGCAGCGAATGGGCTTGCCATGACTGGAATGTCTCTCTTCAAAACCTTAGGCCCAGCAGGGGGAGGTTCACTGTAAGTATCTAAGAACGTGAACAACTATTTACCTTTACAGCATTTATATGATTGCCAGAGAGAGATTATATTCAAAACTTGATTTTGAAAATTCATCTTAGCCACCATAATACATCTACTAGAAATATGCGTGTATTCCCATTCAATTAAGGATAAAAAATATTTTGAATTGCCAAACTGAGTAAAAGGAAATTGCTACAATGGCAAACTATTTAAATAATAAAGTTTGAACGTCATTTAAATTTGAAATCATAAAACAAGAGGACATTTATGAAAGTCTTGATCTTGAGATCCAATTCACTAATTAGAAACTATTTTTTATCTTTGTTTCGCCTTTGAAGTTCATAAGAACCACATAAATGATGTAATCTTTCAAATACTTATTAAATTCTCCGACTCTGAAGAAAAAATTATATCATTATACATAGAAAATGCTTTTGTTGCTTTAAATTCATTTCATTCATTTGGAAAACAAGAAAAGAAAAAACATGTAGGAATATTGTTGGATAATGTGGTACTTTCACTTCTCACATTTTGGCATACCATCCTCCTTCGTCATTCCTTCTCCAGTCCCCCAAACGTTTGTGGTGTACCATCCTTCCCCGTCATTTCTCTTTACCCCATGACTTAGATCCCAACTCCATGTTTACTCACACCTCCACTCTTTATGACATCCCAGGCTAGGCCCAGATCCAAGTTATGTCCCCACCTTGTACTTGTCATATTTTCACTTACACGAATGTTAAGAAGGCCGTTTCAGCCATGAATTGTAGTAAGGCAGCAGATGAGGAGGGCTTCCAGGCGGAACTCTTCAAGCATGGGCTTAACACTCTAAACAACTATCTTGTGGATCTTTTCAATCAGGTGGTTTGTACAGGTTTTCCGAATTCTTGGTCCCACCATACTATTCATCCCATCCACAAATCTGGACCCACTTCTGATCCGAACAACTACAGGACAATCATGGTGGGCCACACATTCTCCAAGCTATACGCCACAGTCCTCCACATGCGGCTTTTTGACTTCTTGGAGTAGTACCACTGCAGAGCTAGGGGGCAGGCGGGGTTTCAGCGTTCTTACCAGACCATTGACTACATTCTCACTCTTCGGGCCATTATTGAGGAGGCACACCACCGCTCTTCCAGAGTTTTCTGTTGCTTTGTGGATTTTCGGAAAGCCTTTGACTTGGTGCCATGGGAAGCTCTTTTCCGTAGACTTAGAGACATCGACATTTCTAAAACTCTTTATGCCGCCATAATGCGCTTGTATGAGGTCTTGGGCCGTCTTCACACTTCTGTTGGTTTCTCTGATTTCATCAAGAGCACCATCGGGGTTAAACAGGGCTGCTCTCTATCTATTACCTTGTTTGGTACCTACATCGATGAGTTAGAGGAGTTTCTCAGGGACCATATCCAGGAGGGGGATGGTTGTCTTCTTCACCAGGTTTTGATCTACATTTTCCTTTTTGCTGATGATGTGGTCCTCCTTGCCTTTTCCGCAGAGAGACTTCAAAGACAGTTGGACGCCTTAGCCCTCTTTTGTGATCACACACAGCTGACAGTTAACCTTGGCAAAAGCAAGGTTATTGTCTTCAATGGGTTGAAGACCTCTGATTTTCATTTCTTCTATAGGGGGGAGGAGATTGAGATCACCTGCGCTTACACTTATTTGGGGGTTTTGTTCTTTGGACTCCGTTTCAATCTTCGGCCTGCTCTTTAGCCCTGTGTTAACAAGGGGTATGGTTCTTTGGCGTTATTGGAGACACAATGCTTCCGTCATCATTTCCAGGACATCTTGTCTAAGATGTCTCTCTCGGATTCCCTTGTGAGGCCCACGGTTCTTTATGGCTCCAAGGTTTGGGGATCCTCGTTGCTTGAGTCTGACTGGGCTACAGTTGAGCGAGTCCAAATTCTCATGCTCAAACGCATCATCAGGTGCAAAGAGACCGTCCCACACAATATCATTCTAGCTGAATTCGGGGCTCGTCCTTTTAGACTGGAGACTATCTTCAGCGTTGTGTCGCTTTTGCACTGCATCCAGGGGCTTTCAGACTCTTTCGCGGGCAGGGACAGGTACCTCTGCCTCGCCTACCGCTCTTCTGAGGCTATTGCTCTTTCTGACCATAGTGGTCGATTTCGCTGCTGGTATGTTGGAGTTTCACGTCTTCTTGGATCTTTTGGGATCCAAATGGACAACCTTCCACCATACAACTACTCCCTGGACGCTCTTGCCCATCTCCTACCGAGCAAAGAGGATTTGCACAAAATTATTAGAAATGACATTTACAGACAGTTCATCCAGTACACTTGGACCAACCCTCCGGGTGGGTTACGTCTGAAGATGGCCTTCTATGCTGCACATTTCCTCGAGGTCATCGATGGGCTTATTATCCGGCCCACATTTATCTCCCGACATTGGTTGCAAGCCCTCTGCATATCCTTTGGTCAGTTCAAAGTTGGATCACATAGACTTCGTGTGGAGTATGATCACCAGCTGGACTGCTCTGAGAGTATTTGCCAACTTTGTTCTCTCTAGGAAGTTGAAACTGAAGAACACTTCATTTTTCGGTGCCCCATCTACTATGAGATCAGAGGTAGATTCCATTGCCTGTTCCGAGAATGTTCGACTTTTGCGGCTTTCTTCAGATACTATGATCAGAGATGCCTTGCTCTCTATTTGCAGGAGGCTCTTAGGCTCTGAGACGGGACCCTTCACCCTTCTTCCAGATAGACGGCTACTAGACAGATCACCTCCTTTATGGTGCTCCCTCTTGAGAGAGGCACCAAGCGGCATCTTGATACTAGCATTGACCCCCAAATCAGATTTGTCAGGTTCTGAGACACTACCTCCTACACCATAGGCTTCCAGGATCACACTCGACTAGGCCCCCCCCCCATAGACCGCGGTCTGTCAGGCGGACGCAGAGGGTTCATCTTTCTCCCGGACACCGACATTCTAGACCTCTCACAGTTTCAGCTACCGGATACCGGCATATCACTAGTTACTTTTAGTCGGCCTTGGATGCTAGGTGATGGTGTTGGGGGTGAGGCTCTTCTTCTGCCTCCCTCCCTTTCGGCACCCTTCACCTCTTCTTCTGTACTCTCTTGGCCCTTTTGGCCCATGCTTCTTCTCTCTCCTTTCTTCTCTTGTTGTCTTCGGATGGCCCTTTTGGGTCTCCCTACTCGATCTTTTGGTTTTGTACTGTACAGTCCCATTGACCTACTTTTGTGGTCATTTGTTGGACATTAATGTAATTATCTCATCTTATCTTATCTTACTTCCTTCGATTACCAAGGAGAAAGCACTTATATGATATTGTAAAGAAAGCGAGAGAAAACCTTTATAAGTGTGGATCCAGAATTAAACGAATATAAATTTGCTAATGTAACAAATATAACTTCGGTACTAACAATATATCTCTTAAATACTATTATTATAAATATTCTAGGCACTAACCCATAATAGAGAAGCACATTTGTATCATTTGATTAATGAAAATGCTTCAACTTGTAGAGAATCATAGTTAATTTCCCTCCCAAAATGCCAATTATGATTTTTTGAAATGGTTTTACTTTAGCCTCGGCCATTTAAGTAGTAATCTATGTGTTGCATAAAACATAATTTCTTGGAAAATCTGGAAAATCACCATTAATTACAATTTAGTAAAGAAATGGTTTCTAAATTGCACGAATCAGAAACATCAATATAACAAACAAGAATGTGAATGCTGACTAGTTATAGATAAATCTCTAAGCCAATGACTACAAAACAAATCAAGTAAAGTCAAATGCTAGCATGGAATCTCAGATAGTTATATACAATATTATTTTATATGGGGTCAAAGATATAGATAGTCTGAGGACAATGGTTGACACAAACTACAAAATAGAAGCAGTATTAACTGCATGTGTTGGTCCATATAAAATATGTATGCCAGAGTGGAAGATGAGAAGGTTTCCTCGTTAAAAATAGAAAACATGCATAAACCCTATTAGTGGATGGAATTGTATATTTTTCTTTATGACATTTATTTTCAAATTAACATTTTACTTTGTGATGCACATCTCTTCTTATTTTGAACAGTTAATCCGGTTTAGGAATGCCTCCAGCCAATCAATGCATTTCGAAATTAAAATGGCCTGTGTCCTATCCCAAAGGGACAAATATTTTCATTTCTAACAATTCACACTTTTTCAAGAACAAAATCCCATTAGTTACATTATTGTTTGATGAACCCAAAACATGTGAATGTATTTGACTTTGGTTGGACAACGTTTTATTAAGTTATAATAGGTGAGGAAAGGAGGGCGGATTTAAAATATTGCAAATGATCTGTAATATTAAGCTGACTATTTCTGTGGACATGTTTATTGTAGCTTTGCATGGGCACAAAAGCGTCAAAATGCATCTTTTCTTCCAGGTGCACATTTGGTACCTTTCTTTTATAGATGTTAGAATGTGCTTACATTGAGAATGTTATGTCAAAGAGAACTCTAAGCTTGTGATTCAATACCTTTACTCCATGAAGCATTTGAAACTTTTAACTATGTTGCCGGGCACTGTCCTGGTGGTCCCCATACCAGTATGGATTTGGAACTGGTACTGGCCCTCGTACCTCTCGGGTTCTTCTCTTATCTCAGGTACCTGACTGTCATAATTAAAACATAATAAAAGAATAAGTGCTGGTCTGTGTAATGGTAATTGGGAGCATTAATGATAGTGTGACCCGGTTCAAATCCACTCCCCCTCACCCCTTCATCCCGGTCTGCCCAGCCCAGCCCGGCCTGGCCCAGCCCAGCCCAGCCCGGCCTGGCCCAGCCCAGCCCAGCCCAGCCCAGCCCAGCGCAATAAGTTGGTCCATAATTCCATCAAACTTCGTCAAGGATGTGGTTTGACAATTATGGGGTGCATGAGGGTGACCCATATATACAAATTTTAAGATTGTGGTTTAGGCTTATTGCACGCCGCATTAAAGGTGGCCCATAATCTCAGCCAAAATTTACTAAGCAAAAGGAAGCCAATCTCATGTGTATTAACTAATCTATCACTCTTCAGTGCTGGTTTAAAGTAAGCCATAATAGTAATGACACACTGTCCAAGGTACATAGGAGTCTTGTAACACAAAATTCAAATTGACCATGGTTAGCTATGATTTGAAATTGTGTATTGTGATGTGGATCACAAGTTTTCCATCGAAATGAATGGTGTGTTTGGTTTTATGATCCAAAGTCTGTTTTTTAAGTTAGCAAAGTGTGGCTTAGATTATGATAATTAAGAGGGCATGCTTCTCATTTGCGAGACACCCCCTTCTTTGTTAGTAGTATGTTAGTCATTAACTTATGTTGGTAGTTGTACAGGTGGTTGAGGACTACTAAGTAGCTGATACGGATACGCGGATTTTTTTTTTGGCCCTAGATACATATTTGGATACGGCCGTACAAAAAAATATATAAAAAATAAAAAATATATAAAATATAGCCATATAAGCAAAATTAACCACATAATATGCATAGTGGAAACAAACTAAGCTAACCCACCCCAAAACATACTCATAATTCAATGCCAAATATCATAATATTCAATGGTCAAACTTAGATTAGTTTTATTACAAGTACATAGTGCAAATGTTACAATGTATGGACAAAAATAAAGACAAATCAGCATATTCATTATTCAACATATTCATATTCGTCTTTAGCAGCAATGTTTTCATCGAGAGCATCATCATGTGGTTCATTATAACCTCAAGTAGTAGCAGTGCCACTCCCACTAGCAGCTCCACTATGCAAGTCGTGTGAACTGTGAAGCATCGTCTAGCTCTGTGTTGAGCAAGGAAAGGTAGGCAACAGAGGCATCTAGCTCCGTGTCGAGTAATAGTGTAGGATTAGCAAAAGGAAGGAGTTTCAATTCTAAGCAATTGGAAAAATGAAAATGAGAGAACAAACGTGCAATGAGAGGTAAAAATGCAATGAAAGGTAAATGTGTTGTTTTATTTTGATAAAATGAGTGTGAAAGCTGATTTTAGGGTTGAGAGAATATGTTTAATTGTTTTATGAAGTCCATGTTTGACTTTTTATTAAGTCAAATTAAAAAAAAAAGTTATTCCTAGCAGATACGCTAGGGATATAGGTAGGATACGACTTGACCCTTGCGGATACACTAGGATACGTCCCGGGACGTATCTGGGCATATTCGCAAGGGGCGGGATGTATCCTTCCCGTATCCCTTGTGTATCCAGCCTGTATCCATATCAGACGCGCTGGGGGTGGGGGTGGCGTATCCGGCAATGTAGGAGTGCAAATAATGGGCTATGTTATATAAACTTGCATCTAGCAAGTAATGTAATTGGACAATGTAACCTATGTTTTTTATCAATAAAATCATGTAGTTTTTAGTCTATCAGTGGTATTAGATCTTCCATAAAACCATGCCGGTGAAGAAGAAATAAAAATGAGGGAATAAGAAGAGGTGATTTTTTTATTTGTTTTTTAAATTTTTAATAAAGATTTTTGTATAGAAGTTTGTAGTCTATTAATATTTATTTTTTAATAAGAGTTTTGTACAGAGTCTGTACATGAGTATGTGTGCAAGAAAAGGTTTGAGATGCTGATTAATTACAATAACAGCGTGGAAAATGCTTGAAACTACCTTGAACCATCAATAAAAGGCGCAAAAGCTTTCCCTGGATGGTGTGATAATACTTATAAAGGTGTGATGGAAAAATGGTGGCATTGGAAATATGCTGAAAAGGCAGTTTGTTTCTTTAAATGCTGTTTGTCAGTGCAAAAAATGCATGATAACTTTTAATGCTATGTTCGAATGCTTGCTAGTGCGAAAAAGGCATTATAAATTTGAATGCCACATTAGAATGCAAAAAAAGCCTTTCATCTATTTTATTTGACAAATCTAGAACTATTTTTGTCAGTAGCATCAGTCCAAGGGCCTGAAAGGGTGTTGGAATATAGTTGAAGCAATAATTGTTTTCAAATTTGATAGAAAGTATGCTTAAAATGGGACGAAAAGCCTTCTAAAATGGAAGAAAATGCATTACCAATGCTATTGTCATGTCTACATATGTATATTTCAGTGTATTTGCTGAAAAAAATGTTCTGAATGAAGGAAAGAGAGAAATGTCATGAATGTTCTGTCAAAATTCTGCTAGGTATGAAAAAAAATCTGCACATTGGCATTGAAACAGCTTGACACCAGCTTGAAAAAGGCGTGGGAAGCACCTAACAATCGAATGAGTTGAAACTTTGTTTGACTTTGCAAACGAATTAGTGTGGAGCGCACCTACAGGAAAGTTGAAAAGTTTGCTGCTACCCTTCATTGTTGCTGTACACAAAATTGATTGTTAGGTAAAAAATTCCTACTGCTGCATAATTTTTCACTACAACATATTGCTGTATGTTTGTTTTTGGAAGGATAAACAAATGTCTAAAGTTCATCTCTCAAATATTTCTCAGTTAACTTATTTTGCGTGAAATGCAAACATGAACATGCATAGTTGAGTTGTCTACTAGTTTTAACCTTTATATAACAAGTGCTTGCATAGAAGACGTGGTAGTTGTCAAATGCTCACTTAATGCTCACCTAGAGGTCAAGAGGTCCAAACTCATCAAGTGCAATGCCAAATTTTAACATCCCGTCATTTTCAATGCATTTAGCTTATGCCTATGCTATTTTTGCCATTTTGCATGTAGTTAGGTGTGTGACCATTTGTTTTGAAGGTTTCGACACCTTTAGAGTTTATCGGAAGGGTTATTTTTAGTTTGGGGTCTCCCTTTCTAAGATTTTTGAAACACTATATAAAAAATAGAGAAATAAGATGTTCAAAATGTATAATAGGTGCAGTTTTGGTAATACCCAACACGTTGGTGTTGCTCTGAATTTGAAAATGGGTAGTTTCTTTGGGAACACCGTGAATGTACAACTGTACTTTTTTGCTGGCAGTACCATTGAAGAAAACATGTTGCATCATTCGATATATAGGTCCCTCGAGATCGACCTAGCTGATAGAGCGTTGCAGAGGCCCATCTCAAGCCCATCTCGAGTTAGCTACTACCTCAAAGATAGAGATGGTGGATTAGTAGCTTTTTAAATTTTGGTTCTGTTTCTAAATTTTGCTAGATGATAGTGTTTTTTTGCTGCATAGACTTCTCACCTCTCCTCTAGTATAGGGAATAAGAGGCTATTTTGGTTTTTTTTATTAGTGTTTAGGTGATTGTACATGTTGATGAAAGTTGGAAGCACCATAGTGTTTGCAAAGTGGTTGGAGTTGTTGGACATCAGGTAACATGTGCCATACACTAGGTATGGAATTATCATCGAGACATGGATCGATGTTGTCAAGTATTTCCATGATGATGCTCATATTGCAGTACTTGTATGGATGATTAAAGGGACATGTATCCCATGGTGATGCTCATCTTTGTGTTATGTAGTGTCACATGCAACATGGGACAAAAATGTCAGCATGTGGATTGGTGCCAGATGTATAGGGGGCCAAATGGTTGGTTGCGACAAGTGTTGTTAGGTAGCTTTAGAGTCTTAGTGCTCTATATCATCTTCATGACCCTGTTTGGATCAAAGGGGGTTTGTTGGGTTCTATGACCCAAAGTTATTTGTTTCTTAAATTAATAAAATGTGGCTTAGGTTGTTATAATAAATGGGGCATGCTTCTTATTTATGAGACACTTCTTTCTCAGTATTAGATTGCTAGTAGATTGTTAGTCATTAACTTGTGGTAATAAGTTATGTTTGTAGGTGTACAGGTGGTCAAGTCGCGTGCAAATAAGGAGCTATGTTATATAAACTTGCATTTGGCAAGTAATGTAATTGAACAATGTAACCTGTCATTTTAATCAATGGAATCATGTAGTTTTTGTTCTATCATGGTGGAAACCCATAAAAAATAGATGACATTGGGAACAAAATACCAAAGACATAATGAGTTTGCTAACAAATTTAAGGACAAATACAGAACTTAAAAATAATTTGCATTACTTTGAAGCATGTAACCCTACATATTCATAACATATGTTGAATTTTGAGTCTGCTAAGATAGATGACATCTGGGAACAAAATACTGAAGGCATAATGAGTCTGCTAACAAATGGAAGGACAAATGTAAAACTTAAAAATAATTTGCATTGCTTTGAAGTAGGTAATTGTACATATTCATTGCATATATTGAATTAAAATACAGAGGTGAAAACCATTGTTTAAAGCAAGCTAGTTTATAGCCATTGACAAACTAGTAATCTTCAATTACAAACAATTAGAAAATGTACAAGCGCTGACAAATATAATCAGTCATTTATAAACTCCTTCCAACTTTAAAAGATTTGTCTCTAGTGCATCCAAGGCTTTGTCAAGAAGAGTAAGAATTTGTTCAAAGCAAGGAATGCTTCTGACATTGAAATTAAGAGAAATTAATTATTTAGGCTATATACTGTTCTAAAGCACTAGTAAGACAACTGTTATTGATGATGGCAATAACTGGAAAATTAATTTGAACTGTACCCATAGGAAACACGAGTGTTCCAAGTTTCCAAAGATGGCGAGTATTTTTTTTGAACATGAGAGTAGGCAACGTTTGACTGTTTAAAATATAACAGCGGGGGATTGGACCTCATGGATGACAGTCAAAAAAATATGTAGTACAAAATATTCTTGCTCAAGTTGACTTTGTTGCTCAATGATGTGTTGATTGGCATTGGCATCAAAATCAAAACACTATTGATGCGGATTCTGATCCTTCAAGTGCTCCCATTGTTATCTTCCTTTGCTATGTCATGTGGAGTGTGTTCATTAACATGATCTTCACAAAGAAATGGTTGCAAAGGGTTCATATCTTCTTTAGCACCTTCATTTTCGAATTCTTCTTCATGTTCTCTGGGTCCTTTCTTTTGGACTCAATTTTAGTTATGAAGATCTAATCGTGCCTAAATTATTGCATCTTTAAGTACTTCGTGAATTTATTGATAAGGTTTGAGATATGTTGTGTCATTGTCCAAAGCATTGCAAAGTAAATCTTTTTAAGTTGCCATGACCTGTTCCATTTGTAGTATGGAACATTATGTAAATTGATAGTGGAGGTTTTATATTCGATAGGAGGAATGCAAAATAAATCCCTTATGAACTAGGTATGCTTGCCACACCAGGTCTTATAGTCGTATGCCCTTAGCTATGTTTACCCTTGAAGGGTGGTATGCTCTCCCTCCCTTTCTAGGGAGGGAAGGGAGGACAGGTATACCCTCTTATAGGGTTATAGGTCCCCTCCCTTCTATTGCTATGCTCCCCATTGGATATGGCCTTCCTTCGTCAGTCCCTATCCAGTAGGGAACTCCGCTTGTTGGCGCGTGCGTGCCAGAGCTGTTAGAATAAATTAATTCACCTATGTTTGTAAATGTGGTTTGTTATCCTATAAAACAAATCATGTAGAATATAGGTTAGTTGTTAGACTAAGTTAGGCCTTTGAATAAAATAGGAGATTACGGATGATTTGCTCGTCCTATTTTATAAGACTATTATGAGCATATCTAGGCTTACGTCCATGTATTTGTTTTTTTAATCGCTTAATGAAATTTATTGATATTTTGCCTTGTGGCACCAGAATCAACATACCAGATAGAATTTGAAGAACAAGGTTCCTCATGTGTCTATGTAGTAAAGACATGATCATCTTCTGAAGAATGATCATCCTCAGCAACATTCCCATGCTTTTGTTTCTTTTTCCAATTCTGTTTGGAATTGGGTTTTGTCTTTGATGACTGAGGTGAATTTTGTGAGGTGGACTTCTTGTTGGATGATCCCTGTGTGAATGTATTATACCAGCAATGTTTTAGGCCATGCCCTGTCTTTCTACAAATAAGACAATTCCTCTGTGAACAGGGTTTGTTCCCTTGGTAATTTCGCTGTTTGTTCTGCTTAGGGTTCTATTTGGATGTCTTTATTGGCTTCTTTCCTTTTTGAGAGGAGGCAAGTGCATGCTCTTCATCAGGTTCCTCTGTAGTTTGTATGGCTTCCTCTTGTTGCAACATGTTAACCAACGAGACAAAGGTTACCAAGATGTGGTAATTTGGGATGCAGGGGTTAACTTGCTTGGCACATCATTTCGTTTGGATCTAGATGAGTTGCTTCACAGGGTAATGCAGGGAGATAGACTTGCTGATTTCAGTTGTATCAGAGTGGAGCAGTGGATTAGTGGTGGAGCATTCTTAAGATTGATATGGGATCTTGGTGATTCAATTGTTTGGGACAAGCAATCTCCAAAAAGGGAGGACTATAATGTCCCCGTTTTCTGAGTAATGGCATTATAAGGGCATCAAATTAAATTATTTATAAATTTGTCCAAATAAATTAAATCAGAAGGATAACTTTATTTTAATTAATTTAATTAAAGTGACTAAATTAAAAATAATAAATATTATAAAGTCACTTTATTAAATATTATAAAGTTACTTTATTAAATATTATAAAGTCATTTTATTAAATATTTTAAAGTCACTTTATAAAATAAAGTGTTCTTCTAGAAGCTTGAGGAGGTTACATTGGATTCTTCTAGAAGACTCAGTTGAGTCTTTAAAAAAAGATGAGAGCAAGTCATTTGGACATCTTGATTTTGAAATCTTTTATCAGATTTTCTGGGAGAACTTGTATTTGCAGGTTCAGCGTGCCTTAAGATGAAAACCCTTGGGTAGAACGGTTGTGTGGACGAAAGCCCATTCGGTCTTTTTGGGTGGATTCATTCCAGGATTCACAATTGGGCTTTATTGATCAGTTTGGAGATGGAGCTTCATGGTATAGGTATCCAATACCTAGGATTGCCACCTACTTTTCCAAGATTGATTTGAGATCCGGTTACCACCAAATCAAGGTAAAAGAAGAGGATGTTCATAAGACTACTTTTAGATGTCATTTTGGGCATTTTGAATTTTTGGTTATGCCCTTTGGATTGACTAATGCTCCAAGTACTTTTCAGTCACGTATGAACATGTTTAGCAAATATCTAAGAAAGTCTGTGCTAGTTTTCTTTGATGACATTCTTGTGTATAGCAAAACTTTGGAGGAGCACTTGAAACACTTGGATTTGGTTTTGGGCACTTTGGGGCAGCATTCCTTCTTTGCAAAAAAATCCAAGTGTGAGTTTGGTTTGACAGAAATTTTGTATTTGGGTCATGTCACAAATGTTCAAGGTATGCAAGTTGATAAACAAAAAATTGAAGCAATCATGGATTGGCCTACTCCCACTACACTCACACAATTGAGAGGTTTGTGTGGTCTTTGTAGCTACTACAAAAAAATTGTGAAAAGTAAAAACAATGTGGTAGTAGATGCACTATCTAGGAAGCCGAACGAGGATCAACCTTGTTTGGAATTGCTTGAGGGCAAGCAATTTTAAGAAGGGAGGACTCTAATGCCCCCATTTCCGATTCACCAGTAAACAGGTATTGAAGACCTTTAGTCTACTTTTCCCCATAGACTAAGGGATGATTTTTGGGGATTTTATTTTACTAATTAATTAAGATTGTCCGAATAGTGATTTTGATCATTTAACCATACAAGACAATTTTAATTAGTTAATAGAATATTATTAAAAAGAGGGTTTTAACACTTAAGCATTCTATAAAAGTACTTTTAACTACTATTGCACTTGAGAGTTCAAATAATCTTGGGAGAGTATTTTAATTAATTGTTTGCCCAAAAGTGATTTAATCACTCTTGTAAATTGAGTAAATTAATTAATTATTTATTAAATTATTGCTTTAGAGTATTTTTAATTACTAAATTTATTTTGGCAATTAATTTAATATTATAAGTGGGAAAAAGAGTGTCGGCTAAGAGGGAAAATAAAAAAATAAAATATATTTTGAAAAATGGTTAAGTGATTTTAAAAAGGTATTTTGCCTCCAAGAGTGGGTCACCCCACTTTGAAGACTATATATGGACATAAGGGCTTCTATTTTGGATATACTCAATTTATATATTGAATCTTCATGCTTGAAGAATGATTGGGATGGATGCCCAATGAATGCTATTGTTGTTTGAAGGGTGATTTCATTCAGAAATCACATTAAAGACATTTTGTTGTTTATTGGTTGCTGATTTGGTCAAGTATTTTCTAGTTTTTTGCATTTTTGATCATCATTTCTGGGCAAGATTGAGCAAATATCAGATTTGAACGGTTTTGATCAGTTTTGAGGCACTTTTGGATCATCTCCAAGTGTGGCAACCTCCCTAGGGTTTGACGTCACACCCCCAAAGGATGATGTCACCCTTCTTGGGTGACTTTTGCATTTTTTGAGGGTTTATCTTGCTTAGAAAAATCTGAAATTTATGTAATTTGATCTGTCATATTTTTATGATTATTTTGAGTATTTATTTGGCTCAATACATTCAATTTTGGAGTTATGCAATTTTTCAGTGTTCAGAAAATTTGGTAAAAATTAATTATTTCCGAGTTAAAAAATAAGTACTTTGACACATTCAGATTTGGGAGAATAATTGCAATTTTTTGAATTTTATTTGGGAATTCATTTATGGGAAATTCCATTGCGAACTATAATGCCCCTCCGGAGAGAGGGGGGTGAGTTTCAACTCAAAAGATCTTAGAACATATCTACGATATGAAATAATTTAGAATACCTACTAAAAACACTGTTCCAATCCATAATGATACGCCCAAAAATAACACTTTTTTGCAACTTGACCAACCATTAGGAGAGGCAAGTGCTACAAGTACACCATCACTAGGAGAAATGAATTTGCAATTAATGCAAACACAGACGATTGGAAAGCAATAGTCATGGTTGTGATCTTAAAGCTTCCTCGTCCTTGGATCAGATCAAGTTGATGGGATGGGATGGCATCAGATCAGATCATATCAAGTTGATGGGATGGGATGATGTCAGATCAGATCAAATCAAGTTGATGGGATGGGATGGGATGGTTGTATGGACCTTGATGAGATTCAAACAGGGCGTTGGGGACACTTGAGGCACTCAATCCCACCTATCTCTATCTAGGCTCGACAATCTAACTCATCTCTATTTGGGATTTGGTATCCCATCCTCCCCTCCCTCACAAACAAAGAGTTGGGTGGAGGGGGGCCCTAGAGAGATATGGGCTTGTGGGAGGGCCCTATACATTTGTCTGGCTGATCAGAATCTGCTATCCAATCAGAATCTTGGCCCTATATACCTATTCAGCATACTCTCCGAAGGGCCCTGCAATTCTATCTGGATCTATCTAGTGGACCTATAAAGCATAGAGATTTGGCTAACAACCCTGAACTATCTATTAGGCGGCCCTATAGATATAAAGTGCCAATTGGAGGGCCCTGAACTCTGGAGTGAGCCTAGCCGAATCTGCTATGGTCCATATCTCCATATCTGCCACCAATCCGAATCTGTTATGGTCCATATCTCCATATTTGCTGCCAATCCGATATGGTCTATATCTCCATATCTCAATAAGAGTGTTGTTGCAGCAAAGGTGGAAGAGGTTGCTGAAGTTTGTCTATATTCTAAAGAATTCTTGAGGTTGATTTGGAATCCTGGTATTTGCGGAAGCGTACAAGGAGTGAACAATGGAACTTGCATTTGCTTGAGGGCAAACAAATTTGGGAATGACAGACTGTAATGCCCCTTTTTTCGAGATTAGAATAATTTTATTATTAAAAAAAAAAAAAAAGCATTTTTAAATACTTAAACTAAAATAATGTCTTAGTTGCTAAAAAGTCACTTATGTTGGCAACTTGATTCTAATTTGTTTTGGCTTAAAAAGGGGACCCTTTTTGGTCGTGGGCAAGTTAGCCCTTAACTAAGTCATAAGAAAGTTGCTTTTTGAATATTTAGCTTTCCCTCCAAGTGGAACGCTCACCTTTTTGAAAAGTCTTTTGAGGGAAAGGATATAAAAAAAGGAGACTTGTTAAGGGGATGTTATTGTTATCAATTGAAATCATAAGTTTGGGCACAATTTGCTTGACTTACATCCATTGAAGATGAAACCCTTCATTGGAAGACTGAAGGAAGGACGAAAACGCTTACCTTCAGTTGGGCAACCTCATCTCAAGGGCATAATTGGTTTGTTTGAGGTGTCTAAATACCATTTTGGATTGAAACACAACAATATAGAGCATCAAAAGGGTGTAGCACAGCAATGTTGAGGTAGCAACTAGGTTTGGGTACCCTAGTATGGCAGTGACTACATTTGGAGGGTAGTGAGTTGGTTTGTAAGCCCTAGGAGGGCAGCAAACAGGTCACCAAGGACAGCAAACGGGTTTTGGAGGGTGGTGACCCCTATTTGGGGTTGAAAGTACATTTTGCAAGGCTTATTCATGCCAAAACTTCTGTTGAAAGCCTACATGCATTGTTGGTAATTTTAATAATATTTTCAGCTATTGAATTGATAATAAAAACCGGATTTGAATGTAAAATTATTAGCTGTAATGTTTCTGAATTTTTGGGAATTATTTGGTGAATAAAATATTGCATTTGTGCCCTAAATAGGCATACTCAGAATTCAGATTTTTTAATTGCTTAGGGTTTGAAAGGAAAAAACAGAAAATCGTGTTTCTTAATAGGGTTTTGTTGGAAAACCCAAAATATTCTAATTTTGCCCAAAAAGGGACATTTCATTGAGGGAAACGATACAAGTGTCTAACCCTTCATCAATCAAGACACACTTGACTTGATTATAATCTACTTGGATAGTAATGAATAGAGAAGGATCATCTGGACGAAGTAATAGTTTGTCGGAAATCATAAAAGCAATAAGAAATTTAAGTGAGAGAAGCATCAAAATTTTTGTCAACATGTATGGACATTTCTTCACACTGTTGAAGGATACTATCTTCAAACCCAAACAAGATGGCTTCTTGCCCTACAGGTGGAGGTCTTGGGAAATTTATTTCGAATAAACGTTGCATCAAGTAGTTACGATGACGAGCAGAAGTTCTCATGAGCTCAAAAAAAAAATCTGAGAGGGATTTTGAGAGAGTTCTTTGATGGGGTCCCACGCATCATATCCTAAGGGAACTGGAATGGACTGAGATAAATGTGCGTAATTTTGAAGCAAATCAGACGATGGAGGGGCTAAAGTACACTTAAACTGAGTAGAAGATGAATTTTGTTGTTATGGCTTGACTGATGTAATTTGGCTAGGAAAAACATACTGTATTGAGCTGGTCGTTGTAGTTGATTGCACAAAAGAAGTGAAAATTGTCTGCATCAAACTAGTCGATGTAGTTTGGTCACAAGGAATAGACTGCATCAAGTTGGTCGATGTAGTTGTCTGAGATGAAGTAAAGATATTGGGTTGCAACAATCTAGTTGTAGTTGGTTGTGGTTTGGGAATAACTGACTATATCATGCTAGCCGATGCAACAACAACAGAGTGAAAATGAACGGACTGTATCAGGTTGGTAGATACAGTGGCTTGAGTATTATTGAACTATGTCGAGTTGTTCTATATAGTTTGAACTGTTGTTAATGAAGGTGACTAGATTGATTTGGTCGATGTAGTCATAAGAGCTGAGTTGGTTGTGATTTTCATATACTCGACATCCAAGAACAGAGATGGATGTGTATTGAATAGTTCTATAATTGGGAAAATTGCTACAAGTAGAATGTGGATAAAGATCAATTTAAGATGCCACATGCATCATGTTGTTCATGTTGACCACATTTTCATCATTGGTTAAAGAGTGAGGATCAACCAATGCTTCAACAACATTGGAGGTTGACAGTTGTGTAGTATTAGATTGATGATTTGGAAGTGGATCCTTATATATGGCAAGGGGGGCATTAGCATGACTAAGAGAATCATTCTTAACTTTGGAATCTTGGGCTTTAGCTACGTTGTCAGAGGATTTTTGATGTTCACAAATCATGGTTTCATGATCGAAATTGGGTCCAAGGAGAAATTCAAGAGCAAAGTTCTTATGTTGTCTACATGTTCATGAGAATATCCCCAACATACGTGATACCAACAAAACTTTTGTGGATCATACCAATGTTGGGTAGGGTGGCTAGGGTCAAGTTCTCTTGCTAATGCTTTAGAAATATGTTTTTGGATTTCCACTAGGGAAAGTGGTTATGAATGTCAACAGTCTTCACATATGATGAGGAAGAGGCAAGAGGCTAGAAGGGACTTCTTGTGAAAGGTTGGGAAAAAGTCACTTCGTTGGAGCTACTAGGAAGAATAACATGGATGGTGTGTGTAGAATCTTAAGTGTCCGTAACACCATCATTGGTAGCATGTTTGTTTTTAGATTTCATAAGCATACAAGTTCTCGATGTAGGATGGGCAGGTGCAAATTGTGTTATGAGGAAATATTGGCATTTAGCTTGATCAAGGGCTTCTTCCAAAGATTTTGGAGAGGGAGTCCTAATTCTATATTGGAGTTTAGGATGGAGAGCATTAATGAACAAATGGAAGAGGTTGTCTTCTGACATGTTTCGGCTTTGTTAGATAAGGCTTTCCAATGCTTAATGAAAGTTTGGGTAGTTTTGGATTCCGCATGTTTACAATTAATGAAATGAGCTAAACTATATTCAGGAAGATTATTAGCTGGAAATTCTTGAACCAATGCATTAGCTAAGTCTTCTTAGCTAGAAATAGTATTAGACTTCAGTTCTTTGTACCAATCTAAGGCGCCATTTGAAAAGGTTTTGGCTAAATGTTTGTTAGTGGCGAAGGTATTTTGCTGAATCCTATATTTGTAAAGGTTACCAAAAGCTTTCAAATGCAAAGCGGGATCAGTATATCCATTATAGGTCACAGTAGGAGTGATACTACCTATGTCTATATTTGCGATTTGAAGAATTAATGGTTCATTTTGAAGATGCTTGATGACTTTATTAAGAAGCGGGGTTGAGGAATAAGATTATCTTGTGCATCTCTAAGGGGGATGCAGGGCCATTTGGATTTTGCACTCCCCATCGAGGTTGTTGAGGACGACTTTGCAATTGCAAGAGTTGATTTTGCATTTGCATAATTTGATTAGCATTGTTAGATTGAAAGGTGGCCATTTGATTCATGCCTTGCAATAAGATTTGATTAGTATTGAGAGCTTGTTGACTTGTAAAGGCAGTGTGAGATGCTCTAGTGGTAGCATTAACATGAGTGTTAATATGAGCACTTTGAGTGGGCCCACTAAAGGAATGACCTACCTTGCTAGTATCAATACTAGGCAATGTGGAGGAAGCAAGGAGGGAAGTCGTATATTGACTTGCCCCAAATCCTATAGAGAAGATAAGCGTAGGTGAAGGGGGACATCCTATGTGGGGTCCCATCATGAGATTATAGATTACTATAGGATCTTTACCCTTATGTTAAGGGTTTTCATTAATGAAGAGGATCAATTTGGTAGTATACTCAATATCACTCTCATACTCGATAATAGGCATGTGTGGAGGATAGTTAAAAGGATCAAGAGGTCGGGAAATAGGGTGGTTCTAATAGTTATGTAGTCACGTGAATATTGCTTTTATCTTGGTTGTCGGTAATGTGAAAACGAGATTTATGAGCTTTGTGGGAGTTAGTCAAGTCGATCATGTCATGTTGTGTTTTCCATTCGTAATTTTCAAAGATATATTGCATGATGGAAGGTTGAGGTATAAACTGAATTGGGATAGGCAACTACATAAAAGTGACTGTATTGACCAACTCAATAAAGCATGGAGATTAAAATTATATCGATCAGTTCGATGTAGTTTAGTGAACATGACGTTAAGAACCAGACTGTATCGAACTATGCAATATAGTGTGATAGAAAAGCTGGAAAATGGATTGGAAGTGAATTGTATCAAGTTGTTCGATACAATCACACAAACAGGTGATGAGATACAAACTGTATCGAGGTGTCGACATAGTCTGAATTGGGAGAATTAGGAGTAACTAGAAATGGATTGCTTCAAATAAATAAATTGAAAGTGAACTGTGTCGAGCTATTTGATACAATTACACAAGGAAAGAGATGGGATGCAAAAAGGTAGACTTCTTCGAGCTATTCGAGGTAGTCCAATATGCAAACACAAAAGACTAGATGCAGTTGGTCAATATAGTCTTTACATACATAACTATATCGATGTTGGCCGATGTAGTTACAACACACAACATAGAACTATATCAACACTGGCCAATATAGGCTGCAATAAAATACAATAGCAAGCAACAAATTGAACTCTGATTATTTTTGCTAACTTTTTTTTTCTGAAAAGATTAGGTAGATGTACTAAAAGATTTGATTGATTTGTAGGCTTTCATAGATACTAACTTGTCTGTCAGATAGTGTCGGCTCAATGTTTTAGAGTATTGACTATGGAGGAAGTACCATGCCCATAGCCTACTAAACTCGGTTTCGAGGGTAAGCTGAGGGTAATTTCCTGGTGCTAATTTCAAACTGGTGCACTACAAAATTAGATGGATAGATGGCTTCCTAAAATTTATTAAAAATAAAATCCTAGGCGTTTTTGATAAACTATGAGGCAAGTGGATAAGTCACAAGTTCAAACAATCGTATAGCCACACTAAGTATAAGTGCAGAGAAAGTTTAAACAAGGAGATATACATTCATTAACCAAACAATTATGCAACTTCTATCTATCAAATGAAAGAGCTAGGGTTAGAATATACTTACCTTGAACAAGACCTATCAAGCCTCAATCTCCCCCTTGGCCAATGGTGCTTTGCAAGAAATTGTTGTAGTTGTAAGGATCTCAAAGGCTGAATCAAGCTCTAGGTTAGAATGACTCCTATTGCATGCAATATTCCACAAGACAAGCTTTCCTTCAAGACAAGATCTAAGCGATAACTTTTGCAAATGTAGACTTAGGGTAGAAGTGCGAGCAATAACGATGCGAAAATGAATGTTCCTCTCTATTGGAATGATATGGTAACTTGTATTTATTGTAGTGAATGATCATAATCCTTTTCAAATGTTAAACCGACACTATCAACCAACTTGATTTAGTTCTAAATGGGGTGACTAACCTCAAGCTAGGTTGGCAAGGCCGATTTAGTTGTGAAGACTGTGTTGTAACGTTCAAAACTTCATCGATCTGATCGATGTAGTTAGGAAAGGATGGATGATAGATAAAACCATAGTTCGCATAACCAGTTGGGGCAAGTACTCGCTGAGGGCCCAAAATGGGTAACCAACGATTATTTGACCCACTCAGTTGAATAAATAGTAATAACTGGTAAAGGCCAAAAATACTTGAATTTCTCAAAATTACATTTTTTCTTAAATATTATAGAAACATAATAGATGGAATGAGTCTGTAAAACATAGGGAAAGTGTTTTCTATTAGATTTGAATACATAGAATGTACAAAATCACATAATCATGCGAATACAACAAAGTCACAAAGTACAAAGTTACAAACTACAATAATACTTATAGACTTAGTCTTATACAAGAATCTACAAGACTATAAGTACAAATTACAATAATCTATAATTTTTTTTCTTGCCCTCTAGAAAAATAAGGGAGGCTGAGAAACTCTAGTCCTCTCACTCGACTGACTCGCCTTGCTCTGTCTAGAAGGTTGCATTTGCCCTTGTGGCTCCACCTCTTCCTATTGTCAACCTGAATCCTGCGCCTTGAATCGAAGACGTACATGAAATGGCCAATCCTCTATCTGGTTGAAACAATGGGATCTTCTCACGAGGGTGGATGCCTCAATGGCAAGAAGAACTTCCAGAGAAGGCTAGTTCCTGTAAGATGTATCAATGAGGATCTCTACTCTGGTGCTGCGGACTACCACGAAAAAGAGAGAAGGAAACTTTAAGGGGAAATCCTACCTAATAACGGTGATACACCAAAAGATTGATCCACTCTACTTGGAACCTTGAACACTGAACAAACAAGGGAAAATGAAGACCTTCGATTTTAATTGACCACTTTGCATAAGTATTTCATGAGAAGGTTCAATCCTTTGACCAAAACATGAGAGAAAAACGATGGAGAGAGGTCTGATACAAGACACTTTGCAACCACCTAACATCCACTTACAGCTTCAGCAAAAAACATAAACAACACTTAACATGACCTGCATAATACGGTAAGCTAGCAACTAAGTACAAATCAAAATTTGGGAAGGGAGAGAAATCTACCACTTGCAAATTGCCGAATGAATATATACTATGCCAGCACTTGAAATCTGAAAGTACAGTTTTTCTATTGATTGAAGAGGTTACACAACTCACCAATGACAGAGTCTGGTCTTGCCAAGAGAGGAATGGATTTTACAAGGCTGAAAAGCCATCTTATAGAGAATTACAAAAGCCAAAAGATTGGCGTTGAAAAAAAGAAGAGGAGGTTCAACTTAGATTAACTCAAGGCTAACTTTGCCTTTCAATAAAATATGTTTTCCCTTTGTCTTTGCATGAAACTCCTTGGCGCTAGAGGAAGTGGACTTGTCTTTGTTTAAAGCTCCTTGGCGTTAGAAGAAGTGGACTTGTCTTTGTTTATTGAAACACCCACCTCTCTTTGCATGGAAATTCACGCCAATGTCAATTTTAGTTTCTTCATGAGCTGTTGGAACGTCTGAAAGTATGAGATGACAATAGTATGCATGAAATCCAATGCCAATGTCAATTTTAGAACTCTGACTTGATTCGTTGGAAGCCGAGTTGGAACGTTTGAAATGCTGAGTTGGAACGTTTGAATGATTGAGTTGGACGAAGAGAAACGCTGAGTTGGACGAAGAGATTATTCTCCTTTGCATGGAAAACTCCTAGTAGATGTGGTGTTTAACAATTAGTCAATTCTAAATCTAGAATGATCAACTCGATGTCCGAATTTGGAACTCTGGTTGAGCTGTTGGAACGTTACGAGCTTGAGACGGACGAAAGTGCTTGCATGAAAACTATCTTGTTGAGTGAGAGATAAATTCAAGTTGAATTTATTTTCTGTCTATCTATTTTTTGTTTCTGTTTCTGTGCATGCGTTGCTCTTGGGTTTATTTCCGCAGACTTGTCTTTGGTCTTGGATTTTTCTTGGGATCTTTTGTTAGTCCCACTTTCGCACGGATAGTTTGTCCTTCTTTGCCTTCGGACTTCGCTCTTTGGACAAAAAGTCCAAGACTTTATCCTTGGCCTTTTCTTTTCCTTCAGCTTTTTTTCCTTGTTTATTCTCCGAAATATTCCTTCGGACAAAAAGTCCGAAGGAATTCCTTCGGACTTTTTTCCGAAGGATATCTTCCTTAGTAATTTCCTTTGCTTTGTTGGCTTCAGACTTTATTCTGTCGGGTTTTTTGTCTTTTGAACTCTCCGAATTTCTTCGGACAAAAAGTCCGAAGGTATTTCCTTTGTCTTTTTAGGCCACTGGGAGAAAGCCCTTCGGAAAAATTGCAAAGGTATTGCCACTTACCAAGTGCCCTCCGCAAGGGCTTGTGTCCTTCCTCTGTGCCCTTCGGGAAAGTTGGAATGGTCTTGTCACCGACCAAGTGCCCTCCGCAAGGGCTTGTGTCCTTCATCTGTGCCCATCGGGAAAGTTGAAATGGTCTTGTCACCGACCTAGTGCCCTTTGCAAGGGCTTGTGTCCATCTGTGCCTATTTGGAAAAATTGTAGGGCTTTTTGTAGGGGTCCTTATTCCTTTAAATTTTTTGGATTTTTTGACTTCTCGGATTTCTTCGGACTTTTGTCCGAAGGAATTATTCCTCGGGCACTTTATTCTTTGGCGGACCTTTTGGGAGGCTGTGGGTTCTTTATTTACAAATCCTCCGAAGTATTCCTTCGGACAAAAAGTCCAAAGGAATTCCTTCGGACTTTTTGCCGAAGGATATCTGTTGTCTTCTCCTTACTCTTGATTATTTCCCGCAGACATATCTCCTTTGAACTTTTTCGAAGCTATGTGAAATCCTGTTGTAGCCAAGGCTTTTGCAAATGAGTTATTTCAATTGGTCTACCTCTTACCCAATGTATTATTTCTTCCTTGGCTAGAGACATGAACTTTCCGAATGGCAAGAGACAATCTGACTTGTGGAAGAATTGTCAACATTTCTGGCGACTCAGTTGGCCCAGCATGCCTGCTATGCTTGAGAACTCAGACCATATAGATGCTATTCAAACTCCCAAAACAATGATAAACCTGATTTCTGACTGAAAATCTCTTTTGATCATGGCTGAAGTAACCTCCTTCAAAATAAGAAGGGAAACACACGAAAGCAAAAAACTAACAAAGAAGCAAAATGTGCAAACAAGCACTTATTGGACAAAACTGAAGCAAACTACTGTGCTTGAACAACACTTGAAGGAAAGCAAAAACAACTATGTACATAGAGTTTTGCTCTTCAATAGCAATGTTTAAGATGTATCCCATTGACTGAGATTGGAAGCTCTTGGCCGTCCATCTTAGCAAGTTGGAAGGCGTTGTGGGATTTACAGCTGGAGATCGTGTATGGGCCACTCCAAAGGGAATCAAACTTTGTGTGCTTTCCTAGTTTGGCTCGATCTTCATCCCATTTGAGGACCAAATCTCCTTCATTGAAGCTTCATGAGGAAGCTCCTTTGTCAAATGTTCTTTTCACCTATGCATGATGACTTTCCATGGCTAGCATGGGTTGATTTCTTGTCTCTTCCAACTCCATAAGCTCTGCATACCCGATCTCCATAGGCTCATTCTCCAACAACTCAAGTTGATGCATTAGTTCTAAAGCTGGAAACTAGAGAGAAATAAGTAACCTTGCTTCCTTACCATAGACTAGCTTTTAGGGAGAGGTGGCTATTGACCTTTTGTAGGTGATCCTATCAGCTCATAGAGCTGACTTCAACTTGAGATGCCATGACCTCTGATTGTCTTCAATAGTCCTTCGTATGATTCTTAAGAGGTTCTTGTTTGTAGATTCAGCAAGGCCATTTTCTTGTGGATAATAGTTCGATGAAGTATTGAGATAAACCCCATGTTGGACAGCCCATTGGCTGATCCTAGATCCCACAAAAGCCATTGCATTGTCATAAATAATAGTCGAAGGAACTGCAAACCTAGTGATCAAACCTTCATAGAAATCAAGAACGCTAGTTTCGTTTGCTTCTTTCAATGCAATTGCTTCCGTCCAACGTGTGAAATAGTCCGTAGCTGTTAGAATCCACTTATGCCCTGAACTCGAAGGAGGGTTAATGAGACCAATAAAGTCCAATCCCTATTAGACAAAACACTGATCCACTGCAATTGGCTGAAGGGGCACGGCTGCAAGTTTAACTTTTCCTACAAACATAGCACATTGTTTGCACTTCCTAACCCATGTATGGCAATCGCCAAATATAGTAGGTCAATAGTACCCACCTCTCATGATTTTAAGTGCTATAGTTCTTGCGAAAAAGTGTCCTCCACCAAGTCGATCATGGAGTTTTTCAAGTAATCTTTGAGTTTGGCTTGGCTCCACACACCTTAGTAACATTCCATTGATATCATTTTTGAACAAAACGCCGTCAACGAGCAAGAATGGAATTGATTGCAATCTGAAACAACATGTTCAAAATCTATGTTTAAACCGTGCTTTGAAACATGTCCAAAAAGCTTACCTTCATGAACTGAAAATACACATTTTTTGGGATTTAGAGATATCCCAAATTGCCTACACCTTTCAAAAACTTGCTGGAGGTGAACCATGTGATCTTTTGCATCTTTTGAAAATACTGTTATATCATTCAAATAGACAAGCACAAACCTGTTAAGAAGGCCTTGGAAGGCCATATCCATGGCTCTCTGAAAGGTTGCTCCAGTATTGGACAAACCGAATGGCATCTTTCTGTATGTAAATGTCCCCCACTTAGTCGTGAACATTGTCTTGAATTGGTCCTCTTCTTTGACCAAAATTTGATTGTAACCACTATATCCATCCAACAAGGAAAACTTCTTTGAATCTGCAACAAGCTGTAAAATTTGTTCCATTGATGGCAATGGATAGTGGTCTTTAAGCAAAGCCCTGTTTAAATCACGAATATCAACACACAAATGAATTTCACCATTCTTTTTTCGTACTGGAACGAGGTTTGCCACCCAAGTTGAGTGCTTGATTGGAAATATGATAGCCGATTCTATGAGCTTGTGAAGATCAACTTTCATCAAAGGCTCAAGCTTTGGATTGATTGGCTTTTGTCTGTCTTACTGGTTTAGTTTCGTCTTCTAACTCAATAGTGTGTTGAGGCAAACTTGGATCAAAACCTTTGAGATCACTATACTACCATGCGAATATATCAGCAAAATTTGTGCATAATTCAATGAAAGCTTTCTTTTGTGGAGTGCATACTTTGCTCAATTTCAAAATCTTACCAGCTGCAATCTCTACATTGGCATAGTGCTCTTCCTTTGTTGACAAGGATGGTTTCTCTTTCCTTAGCTCATCATCTTCACTGAAAATATTTTCAAGAGTGACCAATCCTTTGGGTAGCTTATTAGTTTTTAGTTGTACAATTTGATCACCATATTGCTGTAAGCATTTCGACTGATTTTTTAAAGAAAACTCAGCCTCTTCTTGCAAAAATTTCACAATTTGATTGTCATTTTCAAACACATGCCAATTTTTTTGGTTATCCAGAACGGAAGAACTTACAACTATTTTTATATGTGACTGAAAAATGTCACTTTTTACATCAGCTGGGATATCAAATTGTGCCCCAACAGCAGCGAACCTGTCAGCATGTTTATTCCTCTCTGTTGGTATTCATTGAATATTAAAACCCTGAAAATATTCAAGTAAATCCCATACTCTGTGTCTGTAAGATTTAAGCAACATATTCTTGCATATATTCAAACCTCTTACTTGGTGGACTACAAGTTCACTATCTCCAAACACTTGCAAACAATTTGCTTTCATCTTCCTAGCCCACTGCAAACCGTGGACTAGTGCTTCATATTAAGCAACGTTGTTTGAACAACGAAACTGAAATTTAATAGAGGAGAAATACCTTTGTTTTGTAGGAGATATTAATATCATTCCAGGTCCGGTCCCATGTTTATTACTTGATCCATCAAAGTATAATTGCCACAAGCCTTCATTAGATTTGTCCTCTTTGACCATGGTTGGAATTGGTGCATCATTCTCATGAAGACAATACACACCAAGACCTTCAATCAATTTGTAGGGATCGTGTTTATGCAAGGTGGAAGCCCACTCATCAAGAAAACAAATCTGGAACTCCATCCAAAGGTGAGTCCTTTTCTACATCACTAGTTTGTAGTATTTCATCTGAGATGATACAATTTGCATTGACCACACTTGGCGTATAAGGCTCCATGTGAAAACGTGCAATAGGTTCTGAATGAATTGTTACTTTTGTGCCATATCTGGTCTTGAACAAGTAGGTCCAATCAGCTGATAAATATCCCCCAATCTTTGAGGTGAAATCTCTTGAAAGACACAACGAAATAAGGAGGTAGGTCCACCACTACAACGTATCGTATTTGCTGGTGAGCCATCCAACTGCAGTACCCCTTTAGTATTTGGCTCATAAACA
Organism: Torreya grandis; assembly: GCA_037957365.1. Classification (NCBI taxonomy): domain Eukaryota; kingdom Viridiplantae; phylum Streptophyta; class Pinopsida; order Cupressales; family Taxaceae; genus Torreya; species Torreya grandis. The sequence continues at coordinate 2,239,190 of JARHVA010001318.1, read as the reverse complement.
AGGTCGAGCTTGTCTGCAATCTGTTTGTGCATCACTGTACTACTAGCTCCACTTTCCACCATACAATTATGAACTAAGTATCACCCACTATCAAAGAAAGATAAAAATGGGGAGTTTTCTTTGTTTTTACTTCAATTTTGTCCACCTTTGATAACTTATCTCCTTGCTGTACCTGTTGCATAGTTGGTTGATCCGAATTTGTCAAGACAACACCTTTATCAACTGATTTTGGAGACAATTCAAGAGTTGAAAGTTCTTGAATGAGTTTATCCTTTTGGCCTGGAATTGAAAGAGAATCTCACATGCTAATGTTGATGTTAGACTTCTTCATTTGATCTACATTACTGAACTGAAATGGACTAACATTTGATTGCGTCTTTTGTGGTACTTGCTGCTCACGAATTAGAGGTATTTGTTGCAGTTTACTAACCTCTACATTTTGATTTTTTTGGGCTGTGGACGCAGCAAATTGCTCTTTTGTACCTTGAGCAATATTACTAAGAACACTTGAAGTATTTGCTACTGCTTGGGCTTCTTCAACATCTCTTCTTTTAATTCTTTGATAGGTTATAGTTGCAACTTGATCATTTGAAACGTTATTTTTAACACCCTGAGTAAAAGAGACATGATCATCTACTTGCGAATTTACATTAATAGCATTAGGCTGCCCTTGAGTTGCTCCTTGTGATGCCAACCCTGTATCTTGATATTGACCCTCTTGAAAAGAGAACTCTTCTTGTGTCATCTGTGGCATGGTGCCGTTTAGTGATACCAAGTTTTGGTTTTGAACATCATTGAGATTTGAGGGCTGCCAACCTGAATCTTGCATCAAATTGTTTTGAGGTGGGGTTGGAACAATGGCTTTTGAAGTGGAAGGAACATTTGGATCAAGAGCAGCATATGGCTTAGCTAGAGTTATGGCTCCTTGTGCTTGATAGGGTGGTCTATTTCTTCTGAAACCTTGATAAGGAGATCTTTGATCTTTGAAGGGCTGATAGTTGTTCTGATTTTGTTGTTGATAAAGCCTATTTGACTGAAATTGCTACCTTTTGAGCTGTACTATTTCATTTCCAAAAGATTGTAGCAAACTTTTCAACTCTCCTATCTCATTAGATTGACTAGTAGGGGCTGCAATAGGAAGTTGAGGTGCTGGAATTGGAGCCAAGGATGGAATTTGAGGAACTTGAAGGGCTGGTACATAACTTATCTCTGAAAATATGGGCATTGGAGGTCTTGGAAAAAGCTTACCTGTTTGAATCAGATTATTTTCTGCCCTTATTAAAACTTCATAAACATCTGGCAAAGTAGTACCACCCATTGACTGTATCATCACAATAATATCAGAATTGAGAGCTTTCAAAAAATATAGAAATGCATAGTCAGGGGATGGCCTCATCAGAACCGGTACCCTGTGCCATGTCTTCTGGAATCTGAGATTAAAATCAGACATGAATTCTTGAGGAGCTCTCTATATGGCAGTTAATTGCTCAACTAAAGATAAGTGATTAGATTTGTCCTCAAATTGTTTGAAGGTAGCACCCAATTCATCATAGGTGGAAACGGACCTAAGTGGGAGGGTTCTATACCACTGTAATGCTTTTTCTTTGAAAGAAGCAGCTAGCAATCTGATAGCAACATTATCCTCGACAACATTATGAACTGAACAAAGATTAACCACATCCTGGATATGCTCAATAGGGGTTGTTTGATTTTCTCCTGAGAAGAATGAAATACTTTTGATGGCAGATATAGGAATATCATCTAACTATGCTAAATTTAGTGGACTTCCTCTAATGAATGGAGCAAACACTTGATTTATAACGGCCATCGGAATGGTGGGGATTGCAGTGTCTAGAACGATAGGATGAGGGGGAGGTAAATATTCCCTTTGAGGATATGGATTTGCCCTCCTAGACCTTGCTCTTTTATAAGTTACAAATTCAAAAGGAATATGTTTGCTTGCTGATCTTGTGGTAACCTTTGGCATGAACGAATTCACTGAATGATGCTATGAACTTTGCAACTGGATGTAAATGAATATCCTCTGCTGCTGCGAAAACTCTATGTAAATAACTCTTTTCATGGTCTCATCGAGCGTGCCAAAAAATGTTGTCAACCTGGATCCTGCACCCTAAATTGAAGACGTGCATGAAATGGCCAATCCTCTATCTGATTGAAACAATGGGATCTTCTCACGAGGGTGGGTGCCTCAATGGTGAGAAGAACCTTCAGAGAACGCTGGTTCCTGTAAGATGTATCAATGAGGATCTCTACTCTGTGCTGCGGACTTCCGTGGAAAGGGAGAATGAAACTTTAAGGGGAAATCCTACCTAATAACGGTGATACACCAAAAGATTGATCCACTCTACTTGGAACCTTGAACACTGAACAAACAAGGAAAAAGGAAGACCTTCAATTTTAATCGACCACTATGCATAAGCATTTCATGAGAAGGTTCAATCCAATGACCAAAACATGAGGGAAAAACGATGGAGAGAGGTCTGATGCAAGACACTTTGCAGCGACTAACATCCACTTACAGCTTCAACAAAAGACATAAAGAACACTTAACATAACCTGTATAATACAGTAAGCTAGCAACTAGGTATGAATCAAAATTTGGGAAAGGAGAGAAATCTACCACATATGCAAATTGCTGAATGAATGTACACTATGCTAACACTTGAAATTTGAAAGTACAACTTTTCTATTGATTGAAGAGGTTACACAACTCACCAATGGCAAAGTCTGGTCTTGCCAAGAGGGATGGATTTTACAACGCTGAAAGCCATCTTATAGAGAATTACAAAAGCCAAAAGATTGGTGTTGAAAAAAAGAAGAGGAGGATCAACTTAGATTCACTCAAGGCTGAATTTGCCTTTCAATAAAATATGTTTTCCTTTTGTCTTTGCATGAAGCTCCTTGGCGCTAGAGGAAGTGGACTTGTCTTTGTTTAAAGCTCCTTGGCGTTAGAGGAAGTGGACTTGTCTTTGTTTATTGAAACACTCACCTCGCTTTGCATGGAAATCCACGCCAATGTCAATTTTAGCTTCTTCATGAGCTGTTGGAATGTCTGAAAGTATGAGATGACAATAGTATGCATGAAATCCAATGCCAATGTCAATTTTAGAACTCTGACTTGATTCGTTGGAAGCCGAGTTGGAACGTTTGAAAGGCTGAGTTGGAACGGTTGAATAGCTGAGTTGGATGAAGAGAAACGCTGAGTTGGACGAAGAGATTATTCTCCTTTGCATGGAAAACTCCTAGTAGATGTGACGTTTAACAAGTAGTCAATTTTAAATTTGGAACGATCAACTCGACGTCCAAATTTGTAACTCCGGTTGAGTTGTTGGAACGTTACGAGCTTGGGACGGACGAAAGTGCTTGCATGGAAAACTATCTTGCTGAGTGAGAGATAAATTGAGGTTGAATTTATTTCCTGTCTATCTATTTTTTGTTTCTGTTTCTGTGCATGCGTTGCTCTTGGGTTTATTCCCGCAGACTTGTCTTTGGTCTTGGATTTTTCTTCAGATCTTTTGTTAGTCACAGTTTCCTACGGACAATTTGTCCTTCTCTGCCTTCGGACTTCGCTCTTCGGACAAAAAGTCCGAGACTTTATCATTGGCCTTTTCTTGTCCTTCGGCGTTATTTCCCAGTTTATTCTCCGAAGTATTCCTTCGGACTTTTTTCCGAAGGATATCTTCCTTAGTAATTTCCTTTGCTTTGTTGGCTTCGGACTTTATTCTGTTGGGTTTTTTGTCTTTTGAACTCTCCGAATTTCATCGGACTTTTTGTCCGAAGGAATTCCTTCGAACAAAAAGTCTGAAGGTATTTTCTGTCTTTTTAGGCCACTGGCAGAAATCCCCTCGAAAAAATTGCAAAGGTATTGCCAATGACCAGGTGCCCTCCTCCAGGGCTTGTGTCCTTCCTCTGTGCCCTTCGGGAAAGTTGGAATGGTCCTGTCACCGACCAAGTGCCCTCCGCAAGGGCTTGTGTCCTTCATCTGTGCCCTTCAGGAAAGTTGGAATGGTCCTGTCACCGACCAAGTGCCCTCCACAAGGGCTTGTGTCCATCTGTGCCTATTTGGAAAAATCGTAGGGCTTTTTGTAGGGCACCTAGGTTTTTTGCAGGGGTCCTTATTCCTTTATTTTTTTTGGATTTTCTGACTTCTCTCTCAGATTTCTTCAGACTTTTGTCCGTAGGAATTCCTTCAGACAAAAAGTCCGAAGGAATTATTCCTCGTGCACTTTATTCTTTGGCAGACCTTTAGGGAAGCTGCGGGTTCTTTATTTACAAATCCTCCGAAGTATTCATTCGGACAAAAAGTCTGAAGGAATTCCTTCAGACTTTTTCCTGAAGGATATCTATTGTCTTCTCCTTACTCTTGGATTATTTCCCGCGGACTTATGTCCTTTGAACTTTTTCGAAGTTATGTGAAATCAAGCCTTCTTTACCCGAAGGAAATCCTATTGTAGACAAGGCTTTTGCAAATGAGTTATTTCAATTGGTCTACCTCTTACCCAATGTATTATTTCTTCTTTGGCTAGAGACATGAACTTTTCGAATGGCAAGAGACAATCTGACTTGTGGAAGAATTGTCAACACTGCCTTTGCCTCATTTCTAAGGATATCTTCCAATCCAATCTCTCCTCTTACTTCAGCTACACCCTTTATAACTTGCCTCTCGAAATCAACAATCCCCTCCTTTGTGAACATGGGGGCCTCCTCCTGTGCAATCTAATCGCTGCAGGGATCAATCTCATCTAGATTGATAGGCTTCTCCGATGCGTTCTCCAACCTGTGTGGCATAATTCTATGCACCGGTGAGAGCATGAAGGGGAGCCGATTGGCTACCATTGACTGAATCTAAGCGTGATGCACTATTGAATGCCATTGTTTGCTAATGAATAACCGACAAAGCGTAAACATGTTAAAAACAACATAAAAAAATAAAAACATTAAATACAAATTATTAATTAAAATACGATAAATAAATGATAATTATAAACTATAAAATAGAAACTTAAATATATTTATGATCTACAATTTTAACGAACAAATATAAATATAATCTATAACGGTTATTTAACGGAATAATAAACTATAAACAACAATTTTTAATAAATAATAAACACGGAAATTTAACTGAATGCATGAAATTTGACGGAATGCATGAAATAAAAACGGAATGTATTAAATTTGTATGCTAAGCATCAAAAATATTTATTAAACATGTATTTAATTAAATTATAATTCATTTACATGCTTGGAAAATTAAATAAATAAATGCATGAAATTTGATGGAATGCATCAAATTTGTGTACTAAGCATCACAAATATGTTTTCAATTAAATTAGAATTCATTTACATGCTTGGAAATTTAAAAAATAAAAAAAAATAAATGCATGAAGTTTGACAGAAATTCACGGAATGCATGAAATTAAAATAGAATGCATCAAATTTGTATACTAAGCATCACAAATATGTATCAAACATGTTTTCAATTAAATTAGAATTCATTTACATGCTTGGATTTTTTTTAAAAAAAATGCACAACTTGGATATTTCTTTGCTCAATTCTTCTCAATCCACCTTTGAATGCTCCAAATCTTGTGTGAGTGAAATGTGAGGAGGTGTGTTGCATTTTATAAGACTGCATTGTGCGTATTTTTTGTGTTTTACGAGTATTTGGAGGAAAAACCGCGGTTTCTCAACGGTTCTACATCTTTGTCCCACGTGGGTTCTGCGTTCCGTAGAACTGGTGAGTAACCGGTGGTTACTCGCCGGTTTATATATATATATATATATATATATATATATATATATATATATATATTCCTTGCTGCCAGCGGTTTTGAGTGGCAAGTATTCACCTGATGAAATTCTTGGCTAGTAACCGACCAACTGGTGGTTACTCGCCAATATATATATATATATATATATTCCCTGCTGCTAGCGGTTTTGAGTGGCAAGTATTCCCCTGATGAAATTCTTGGCGAGTAACCGACCAACTAGTGGTTACTCGCCGGTTATTCCATCTATGGATTAACTACATCAAACCAACCGATATAGTAGGAAATTATGTGTCCTGATATAACTAAAGGATCCAAGATGGAAGGAGATAGCTTATGGGATCACATTTGAGGAAGCTACAATAGTTGTAGGGCTGATAAATAGGCAACAATATCTCTCACAAAGCACCAACAAATTGCCCACCCCTTCCTGGTTCACCCTTTAAGGCATGCACTCAAGGAGATTGAAACTTGATAGGTTGTTGCAAGAGAAAATATTAGTAATGATAAAGTTTAAAAATATTATGTGTATACAAACTGCATAAGTGTTGGGTATTGTGAGAAATTCAGCACCATTATAGGAGTGTGTGAGAGAGTTGAGTGTAAACACGAAGGATTGCTATCTTGGTTTGAGAGGTGAAGAATTGTTGGAAGAAACTGCAGAGAACTAGGGTTTGCAACAATGTCAAAGAAGAAATCCACACCATAAGTTACTTCTCTGGTAAAGGACAAGGAGAAGGACATGGATGATTAGGTGTCAAGATTAGGGTTAGAGTCTAAGGAGCAACTGAAATCTAAAGAAGAAGAACAACATTGTAAGGAGTCAAGCAAGTCGCCAAGCGAAAAGTGGCATCGAGGGTTAAACCATTCAACTTTCCATTGATGAAGGTTGTAGACGTAGTGACCAAAAAAGAGGAGTTAGGGACGAAGATCGCTGAGTGTGTGATTGAGGATTACAATCTCAGGTAGAAGACCCATGTGGTGGAGGCTGAGAAGGAATTATAGTTATCTCACATAGAGGGTGATCAGGTGAGCATTAGGGAACACCTAAACGGGGCAAGTATCCTTGATTTGTTCACCTTGCAGTATTTGGGAAAGCCAAATGAATTGACTAAATGGATATTGCCTAGAATGCATGAGGGCAGACTCTACTTCAGAGGCAAAAGTATGAAGCTTTTGCTCATGTGAATCAACTACGATCCAAGAGATGGATGAAATTGCACAAGTTGCAATAGAGTTGAAATTGCAGAGGCAGGGCTACACAATGAAGTTTAGTCACATCACCACACCAATAACTCAACTAGTTGTGCATTTGATTAGTGCAAATATAAATATGGCCATGTGTCGGGATGGTGCCTTCAAGGTAATTGTGTATTTGGTACACTAAATTGCAAAAAATGGTATGAGATATAGTTTTGCAAAAATTCATAGCGGAGGTAAACTAGGCCACAAATGAAGCACACTCAGAGGTAGGTGTATTCAGGTGGGGAATAAACTTGGTCTTGATGTTGCTGGAGGAAATAGGGATTCCAATAGGCCAAACTTTTGAAGTGTTGAAGAATGTGAGGTCATGTGCAGAGAAGCATGCCACACACTAACGTAAAAATAAAATAAATGATACCTACAAGTCAAAGATGGTGAGTTGGTAAATTAATGTGCTTGTGGCATTTGGAATAGAATCAAGACTGCATAGGAGAGTGGTAGACACATATAAGAAGTATGCACAATATTGCATGATGAAGCATTTCATGCTTGTGAAGATTAAGGAGCATAATGAGAATGGAGCTTGTGGATGAAATCACCTTATTTAATGTCTGCATACTACTTGGAGAGGGCATTGGATAGACTACCTAGTGTCAAGCAGGCAACTATTCAAGTAGACAAGGTTGACAAGGAAAAGATCAACCTTAGGAAAGACTCCTAAATAAAAGGGAAGAAGTTGATGGATGAAGATGAAGATTCAAAAGATATGAATCCCTTGCAAGATTTTGTGTCGAATGAGATCAAGTGTCAAAATTTGTGCAAGTTGAGGCCCGCCTATGTGAAGACCACATGGATAGATGAATTGCTAGCATGGGAGATGAAAGAGGATGTTGCATAGGGTCAAGAGGAAGAGGAGAATAAACATAAATCAAAGGGCAAGGTGAATAAGAATAAATATGCCACACAAGATATGTTAGGGAGGCAAGGGGGAAAAGAGTAGAAAAAACACTGCCAAGGAAAGATGCCTCACAATATTCCAGGAAGAGGAAGAATGAAGGAAAAATTGTGAAGAAGTCAAGAAAAAAAAGAGTAGAAAACTCGACATTCTATGCTAACGGGTTTGAAATACATCAAGGAGGAATTCGAGATTGAAGAAGTCAAGGTTGCGCATGGAGGGTAACACATCGGATGGAGGACAGGAAACACCACACAAAGCATTTGGATCTCATGAATTTGTAGGAGTTTAACCTAATGATTGAAGAAGAGCAAACAAAGGGCGGTGAGAAAGATGATGTGGAGAAGAAGCTTCAAGGGTTGTTGGACATGCATGTCGTGGATCCAACATTCCAAATATCGATGAAGAGCACAAACATGGAAGGAGAACTCGAAGATGTATTGGAGAACATCACCTGTGATCCTTGCAAGATGAATATTACACAAGCAGGTTTGGGGTTAGTTCAATTGGCTATTGAGTTGGCACACACGATTTGGACTTAGAGAAGGTCGCAAACATTGGAAAAAGATGCGAGATTCTGGAAGTTTAAAAATGGAGGGAGAAGAAATGGTGCATGTCATGAGCACAATTGGGGAATTGACCAATAGAGAAAGGAAACCCATAGCTTTGGGAAGGCACTGTTATAGATGGGATGGAGCCCTTGGGCAAGTTGAAGGCAGCCATCGAAAAGATGATAGGTATAACTTCAATACTAGTTTCTACCCTAAGGAAGGATGCTACATAGCTCTCAGAGGAAGAGTTGAAGAGGATGGAAGATAAGGAGAATGAAAAGAAGTGCAAGCTTCAAGACCAAGAGATTGAAAGAAAGTGCAAGCTTGAAGAGGAGCAAAAGGCATAAAAAAAGAAGTTGGAGGCAGCTAGAAAGGAATGGGAAGACCAAGGCGAAGACTTGAAGGGAATGCTTGCTAAAGTAGAGAAGAGAGAAAAAACCGCTACGCATATGTTTGACATGCTTGGGAAAACCTCAAGTTTTGTTAACGCCTAGTTTAAAAAGGAGAGTGATATGATAGAAGAACTAAAATCTCTTATGAATGAGGAACGAAATCTAGTGGAGAAGGAGAAGATGAATGAGTTGAATGCTTAAAAAACCAATATAAAGACGTAGTGAACCTTGGTGGAGGATCAAATAAATGATCTGTATGAAGTGGTTATCTCAGAGGATCATAGTATGCACACAATTGTAGAGAAGTTCAAAGAAGGCATAGACAAATGTGAGAAAGTCTACATAAAATAGAGAAAATATTGCCAAACTAGATGAAATCAAAGGCAACACATAGATGGTTCGCCAAACCATCCTAGAGGCAATGGTCGAGTGGGATGAATTTGAAAAGAAGACGAACGAGGTCATTCCTAGGTACTCCTAGACACACCCACGTCAGAGGAGCAAGAAGTTGTCTGAGGACAAACAACTGATGAGGTAGAGAGGAATGTTGACCTTCAATTTTGGAGAAAGTGAAAGACAAAGGCAAACCAAAATTGGCTAAGTATGGAATAAGGTGAGTGAGACACTCATCCATACTTGGTTATCTTGCAAAAAAAGAAGAGGATACAAGAAGCGCAAGACAGTTGCAGTGTGCACGATGGATTATGCATGATGTGCACGATTAAAGAAACACACTTTTGGAAATGTTACTCCGTCTATCGTAACCACATTCCTATGGTATGTAATGACCCTTACTAATAGGATCACTAAAACACGGATATTATACTAGGGAATTTCGTCAAACACTTTGAGGAATATCAGAAATTATATTGCATTAAGAAATTTGTCAAACATGTCACTGAATATAGCTTTGTAATTTCGTCAAACAGTTTGCAATCAATCTAATTGACTTACTTCAATGAGAATTATAACATTTTGGAAAAATTACAGCCTTTATGATAACATAGTTATGGCTTTTTTTTGCCTTACAAAATGAGCAGATAAATACACTAAAACCTTGTTGCATAAATCTAAAAATAGAACCTGTTGTTTTTATGCAAAACCTGATCTTCTTATTGTAACTGTTCGCTGCCCAACTGTCAAATCGCCCTCTTCTGCTAACCAGACACTGTCCCAACCTGCTGTCCGTACCCAGTCACAGGTACAGTCCGTATAGTACGGACTAGTACGGAATTTTAATTCTGCCTTCCACTATGCATCAACAAGGCCCAGCATATGGGCGCCCAGGCTGAGGTAAGTGCCCACCAAAAATTATAATAATAAATCGCCCAACTAGGAGCGCTCAAGATTTTGCTGATCGCTGGAAATCCTGTCCGTACGGCCGTACGGATTTATGAAAAACCTTCAAAATTTTCTTCAAAAATCCTCCCAAGGGTTTCAAAACTGGCAAAATCGACCCTAGAAGCTTAGCATGAGATAGCTGGATACTATCTCCAATGTGCAACCCTTCGGAAGATCTCTCACTTCCTTAGTTATGCAAATCACTTGAGAGGTATCGTTCTCAAGGATTAATCTGAAAATTTGCAGACTCTGAAGTCTTACAAATGCTCAAGAAGATTCAATGATCAATAAAATGAACTGGATACCAAATAATAGACCCATAGGGTTTATTTATGCACTTTTCGGAACTTCCAAGAGTTTTCGTAATACATCATACAAAACTTGTTATACTTTTTAATAAAAAGTAATTTTATGAAAATAAAAATAAAGTGCATTTTAAAATTAAAATATAACAATTTGGCCTCCATAATAAAATATACTATCTCCCGGATCATCGTGAGCCATCAAATCACAAACATGACCCTCTCACCACCTTCATTTGCCTACGAGAGTCAGGAATAGGCAAATCCTCGTAGAATGTCATGCTAAACGATGTTAGCCAGAATGGGGACATGACAGTCCGCCCTTCCTGAAATTGCTTGTCCCCAAGCAGTCGCTGAACAATAAACCAAACAATCCCCCTGGATCCCAAATGTAGTCATGATCATGGTTATCAACCCATTCAGATGACTTTGAATTCTGTTTATGTGATTTTTGAGATATCTGTAAAGGCTGCGGTTTGAATGATTCCAAGGATATTCCTTGATACTTTCCAAAGGATAGTAAACCGTCATTTCTAGGGATGTCCTTATAGTATTCTTTCTGCAAGGATCTCAATTCAACACGTAGAATGAGTTCCTTTTTGGGTGGTAAATCTTTCATAACATCCTTCTTTACTCTTCGAAGCAGATGTGGTGCTAACATCTTATGCAACCTCCCAACTTGTTCCTCTTGACTTATATCTTTAAATTCCTCTTGAAATTCTTCCAAACTACCAAACTTCCCAGCATCCAAAAGTGCATAAGCATGAATAGCTCATCCATGTTATTCTGAAGTGGAGTGCCTGTTAACAAAACCCTGTGCTTTGCAGTATACTGTGTCAGTGTCTGAAAAAGTTTTGAATCTTTGTTCTTAAGCCTGTGACCATCAACTATCATGCACTCCCATTTGATCTGTTTTAAAACTGAAGTATCCAAGTTTATCATTTCATATGATGTCAAGAGAACATCAAATTTAATCCTTTCTTGTTTTGGAGCAGAAACTGACTTCTTTCTCCTCTTGTTCTTCTTCAAAGGTTTCCCTTTATGGTAAAATTCATACTGCCTGATGACAGTACGAGCCGGTGCAGAGCCTACATACATCACAACATTCATGTGCAGAGCCCAGGTTGAAAATTCACGCTCCCAGTTTCGCAATGTGGAAAGTGGTGCCACAACCAAATGAGGACAAGTAACATCCTCTTCTGCCAGAGATGTCACAAAAGAGATACTTTGTATAGTTTTCCCAAGTCCCATTTCATCTGCAAGAATAACGTGTGTCCCTGTCCACCAGGCAAACCGTAAGAAATTTAATCCCTCGAGCTGATATGGATGTAACGTGCCTCCAGAGAGGAACTTTGGAGTTTGATCATACTGTTGAAAATCGTTTTGACGACGCTTTGCTTCTTTTCCATCAAGAGAACAACCCATACGCTTTCGAGCAGTTTGGATTTGTCCTCTTATCTTAATTGAATTGAACCTTTCAATTTCAGCTCGAAAAGCAGAAATATCTTTCTCAACTTCCCATGAGCATTCATCATATTGAAGTTCTTTCCAGTTGACTAAATATTCCCGCAATTCACCAATCATTCTGCTACTGATAATTCTATCCACAGTTGTCCACTCAGGCCGAATTGGAACCCAATCATCTTCTGAGACTTTCATAGAATCTATTTGGCGATGAAAATCATTTATCCTTATCTTGAGGCGTGGAATTTCCTTGAAAACTTTCTCAAACTCCTCTACGGAAACCCATGAGCAGTGAAGATAAGACAATGACTTCCACTTTACTAAATATTTCTTGACTAATTTTTTAGTTGAAGACTCCCCTTCATCATTGTCGTCATATGCAGGTCTCATCTGACAATCTAAAATTTTATCAAGTTCCATAAGGGGATTGACACATTGAGGGCAGCGCCACTTGCCACGAGGCACAAGTTTCAGTGGTGGAGTCCAACACTTAAGATGGTATACAGCATTGCATGTATCACAACAGAGGAGCTTTCCACTGCCTCCACAAACATAGCAAGAATCATCACTAGCATCCGGCCTAATTATTTTTGTGGGCTGGGTTTTAGCATATCCCATTTCTTCTTGCTCTTTCCAATCTGCATCATATGCATAAAATCCATATGCATTTAGTGATCGACCTGTTGCATATTTGTCTCCTAGCTCACTCCTCAATTCAGATTGAACAGATTTAAGCTTTGAAGACATTGGTATATAGCTTCGAGCACCAATAATGTAAGGAATCCCCTTCCAAAGACCAACATTCGAGTATACTGCATGCAAAGTCCTTGCAATGGCGTCTGTAACAATCCACAAATGACCATTAAACATGCTCAAGTTCTGGGCAGCAGAAAGTATACTTCGACCAAAATTAGGTTGCATATGGACTACAAATACATTCGATTTTATATGCCGTAATTGAAGTAGATTATGGTGTAGTTCCAACACATCTAGATTGGGATGAAGTGCTACTCCGTACACGATTCTGCATCCATGGGGCTTTAGTGCATCACTTAAGGAGTTAATAGCATTCCACCCAAAGTTGTCATCTGTGAACAAAACCACTGCTTCTTTCCATCCATAATTTCCAATAATGCTAGAAACTGCAGTCATTTGCACATCATCATTAAATACTACCCGTGTGAAATAAGGGTACTGTTTTCCTGATAGGGATGGATCTGTTGCTAAGAATGCGACCAAGGGAACATGAACTGCTTCTGCCAGCTTAGTGACTGAATGGGCTACAACCAATGTTTGTGGCCCTTCTATAGCAACTACTTCCTCTTCAAGTAACTTCATTACTGAACCAACTGTACTGGAATCACTATCTGTGTTAATCATGCAATCCGGTGTGCCTTGGTATATTAATTTGCAATGATCAGCAAGACAACTGCCTGCCCTGTTAACTGCCTGGCAAGATGTGTTAATGTCTCCCTGTACAGGATCAGCATGTCTATCAAACTCATCATTCAAGTTCCTGGGAATTGTATCAGCAGATCTCTTGTTATTTCTTGGAGCATAGTAATCATTCCTTCCTCCTCTCTTATTCCTTTGATTCATGAACTGGTCAAATGTCCATATTTGTCGCATATCAGGAGGGAGAGTGGTATACTCCAAGTAGGCCTGTCTAGCCTCCTCGCCAAACGGAGTAGCTGGAGCAACATGCAACTGTTCTTCCCTGGGTGTGAAGGTGGGAAAAAGAGGTCTAGAGGCTGATCCTCTAGTGTTTCCAGCATGTTGTACAGACCTTTCCTTATTGACTCCACTATGCTCTGCTGTGTGCTGGTGACCTTGATCGGGAATGGCTTGCTGGTCCATTCTTGCTAATAAACGTGACATCATATCAAGCATGTTGTCAAATTTTCTTTCAACACTTGTCTCTCTATCTCCTTCTGCCATATTCTGAATTGATTTGCTGGTGTCCCTCAACGCTTCTGGCAATGTATCTTTTATTATCTGAGGATTCTGATGAGGTTGCCTCCGCTACTCCCGGATGTAACATCTGATTTCTCTTTCGCTCATCTGCTGTTTAGTGGACCACATGATGGCAGGATGAAGGCGCTGATACCACTGTAATGACCCTTACTAATAGGATCACTAAAACACGGATATTATACTAGGGAATTTCGTCAAACACTTTGAGGAATATCAGAAATTATATTGCATTAAGAAATTTGTCAAACATGTCACTGAATATAGCTTTGTAATTTCGTCAAACAGTTTGCAATCAATCTAATTGACTTACTTCAATGAGAATTATAACATTCTGGAAAAATTACAGCCTTTATGATAACATAGTTATGGCTTTTTTTTGCCTTACAAAATGAGCAGATAAATACACTAAAACCTTGTTGCATAAATCTAAAAATAGAACCTGTTGTTTTTATGCAAAACTTGATCTTCTTATTGTAACTGTTCGCTGCCCAACTGTCAAATCGCCCTCTTCTGCTAACCACACGCTGTCCCAACCTGCTGTCCGTACCTAGTCGCAGGTACAGTCTGTACAGTACGGACTGGTACGGAATTTTAATTTTGCCTTCCGCTATGCGTCAACAAGGCCCAACATATGGGCGCCCAGGCTGAGGTAAGTGCCCACCAAAAATTATAATAATAAATCGCCCAACTAGGAGCGCTCAGGATTTTGCTGATGGCTGGAAATCCCGTCCGTACGAACGTCTGTACGGCCGTACAGATTTATGAAAAACCTTCAAAATTTTCTTCAAAAATCCTCCCAATGGTTTCAAAACTGGCAAAATCGACCCTGGAAGCTTAGCATGAGATAGCTGGATACTATCTCCAATGTGCAACCCTTCGGAAGATCTCTCACTTCCTCAGTTATGCAAATCACTTGAGAGGTATCGTTCTCAAGGATTAATCTGAAAATTTGCAGACTCTGAAGTCTTACAAATGCTCAAGAAGATTCAATGATCAATAAAATGAACTGGATACCAAATAATAGACCCATAGGGTCTATTTATGCACTTTTTGGAACTTCCAAGAGTTTCCGTAATACATCATACAAAACTTGTTATACTTTTTAATAAAAAGTAATTTTATGAAAATAAAAATAAAGTGCATTTTAAAATTAAAATATAACAATTTGGCCTCCATAATAAAATATACCATCTCCCGGATCATCGTGAGCCATCGAATCACAAACATGACCCTCTCACCACCTTCATCTGCCTACGAGAGTCAAGTATAGGCAAATCCTCGTAGAATGTCATGCTAAACGATGTCAGCCAGAATGGGGACATGACATGGTATATGAATCTTAGCTTGTCTTGAATGGTTTAGAATAAGAATGCAATTGTATAATATGTTGAATCGCGTACAATAAGTTCAAAGCAAAGATGCCTTGATATTATCTGAATAGAGATGCACTTTTTGTCTCTCGTCAATTGAATGGACTTCTAATTTCTGTAAATTAGGTTATTTCTTAATTCTAATGTTGATTTAGAAAAGTCTTCTAAACTTATATGTGTCGAGGACTCAACTTCATAGATTTTATATTTTGTTGTCATCTAAATCAAACAATATTTCCAAAGGTACAAGACATTTGTGAATTTTATTAGTCCTTAGTTGAATAATGCCATAATTCCCCTATTTCCTGTCTTTATCTTCAATTGTCTCACTGCAATATTGTAAACATATCCCTTCAAATGCTTCAGTGATTTTTGGGAATATTAATATTTGTTCGTCATTAAAAACCTGCTAGTTTTTACATTTTCTGGTGTCAAAAGTTAAAAATGTTTTAGAAGAAATATTCAGGTGCGGTGTAAACAAAAATGATGACTAGACCACAAAATCACCTATTTTGATTTTTATCTATGATGGAATATGCATTAATTCATTCTACCAATTTCCAAACTTGGTACATGTGTTTTAGCTTTTAATTCTTAGCTGAAAACTTAATCCTGACTTGATGTATAATTAGTTTAGCTTCTCTAAACACCTCCAAAATTTTGAGCCAATTAGAGTCCCAATGTGAGTTCTTCATATTCAACGATAATATTTGTACATTCAAATTCAACTCAGGAGGAGTGGGGGAGTAAAACATCTTGTGGGGACTAAAACTAGCACTCTTGATCTTGCCTTAGACCTTGACTTAGCTCTGTTGAGAAATATGGTCCATATTTCCCGATCTTGATTTTTTCTTGACTTGAAACATCTAAAATGCATGCTGCTTCTTGAGATATAAATTTATGCACCAAGGGCAATTTTAAGAAGCACATTTCATCCATTAGATTGTTTGGATTTGAGACATGGCATTGATCATAGTGTTGAGACTTGGACTTAGCTGGTCTCCCTTGGGCTCAAATTTTGAACTGCCGAAAGACCTTGGAAATATCTATTGACAATTAAGAAAACATAAATTATATCAAAAAACTTTGAAAGTTTTGTGAAATTTACCAGCCCTGCTTAGACTTGGCATCGATATAATAATAATAAAATTTTTAACATCCACGAGACTAAAAATAGCCTATGGGACAGCAAGACAACTCAAGCAGATTTAAGTAGCACTGTTCGCTTCTTGTGTAGGCTGATGATGAGCCCCCCTAATTGCTCAATGTGCTCTTCGTTGAATAGGTTATGCCAAGAACTGTCACATATAGTATCCGCAAATTTATCTCTACTATCCTTGTAGGCCTCACATTCTAGAATAAAGTGCTGTTCAGTTTCCACTTTCCCAGAGTTGCAAAATTTGCAAATTCTCTCTTCCCAAGCCTCCTTTGGCCTCTTCCAACGCCCGGTCTCACAACAAAGTTGGTGAGAGTTGGTTCTCAGCTGAGCAATAAGAATTTTAGCCATCCAAGAAATGTTGGCTCCTATGTACGCTTTTTGGAGTTGATCACAAGTGGGGTTGAACTCATTTATATAATATAGTTTCTTCCTCCCGATCTCGCTTCCCCAATTTCTCTTGTAGAATTTCTCCATAACAAAGACTTTTATTTCTTTATTATTTGTGGGGCACATATTGAATTGAATATTCCATTTACTCATCCATTTGATGTTTTGTTGCATCCATGTCCTTTTTCGCTTACATAGTGTGTCACTAAAAACAACTTTAGGCCATCTATCCTCTTCCATTTTTTCAATTCTTTTTAAATAGCGTAAAAGGCGAACCATAGCAAGTGCCTCGATAGGAACAGCCGCCATTTCACTTAGCATGATGTCATATGGAACAGTGCTTTTGATTTTAATCTTGCTTGTAATCAAGCGCTTTTGATTTTCTTCGATTTGTTTCCATTGTGCTATAGTAGTGCTGCTGGCCCATAATTCACACCCGTAAAGAACAACTGGCAGCACAAGAAGACCGAACAAGGTTTGAATAGTTTTCCAATCCCACAACTCCGCTTCACGGCACTTATTCTGAAGAGCATAGAAAGCCTTCCACCCACCTAATGTCCTTTTATACCTGCAGCTAGACCAGCTTAGCTTTTTGTTGAAATCGATGCCAAGGTATTTATAATCTGCAACCTCTTCGAGAAGACTTCCATTGTAATAAAATTCATGTTGGTGGTGTTTTTTATTATTAGAGAAAATCATAACCTTAGTCTTGCTGATATTGACCTGCATCCCCACCATTATGCAAAAGCGCTCAAGAGAAGATAGATGGTCTTGCAAACCACAGGCAGATTTGGCAATTAAAATGAGATCGTCCGCATATAAGAGCAGCTTTATAACAAATTCACCTAGCTGAATGCCTTCACCCTTTTGTATGTTTAACCACTCTTCCATTTTGTCAATATATAAACCAAATAAAGTAGGAGACAAAGGGCAGCCCTGTTTGACCCCGATATCGCTCCTAAAACATTCTGAAATGCCATCTGAAGTTCTGATTTTCACTCCTCTGCAACATTGGCGAGTTGAACCAAAATGGCTTGGTTTGAGAAACTCAATTGGGGACTTAGTTTTTGAGAGATGCCCAAATCTCAATATAATGTTTTTGATACTTTTGTTGGAATTGTGTTGTATACTTTTCATGATTTACACTTTCTTTTGGGTGGTTTTAGATTATGTTATATAGCCCATGGTTTTGATACCTATTGTATTGTAAAACTGCTTGGATGGTTTTCTATTGATGTTCTTACAAATACTCACACATTCATTAGGGTAAAGTAGAACTTTGAAGTACATTATTATATTATAAATGGTTGATTTAATGCAAGAAAAAATAAGGTTTGTGTGTTAGGTTTTTCCCTGGTGAAAAGAGTGAATCGTCTATGCGCCGTTTTTATTTTTGTTATAGCATTATATTTTCTAAGCATTGCTTCTCCTGCATTAGTTTTTCAATTTATTTTTTATTTGTTTGGTATTAGAGCCAAGTTTTAGCTTTGTTTAAAGAGCTAGGGCATCTTGACCTTGCGATAAACTAGTTTTCAAGTGAGAGCTTTTCATGTTAGAATGTTTGTGTAAATTAAAACGATGGGAGGCACAAGGATAGAGATCGAAAAATTTAATGGCAAACATTTTGAGTTTTGGAAACTCAGGATGGAAGATCTTCTTGTAGATAGAGATTAGTGGGTGGTTGTATCAAGGATACAACTTGCAGATATGAAATTAGAAGGCTTATAGATTCATTGTTGTTGAATGTATCTGGAGAAAAAACCACAAAGTAACTTTGGGATAAGTTAGGGACTTTGTATTAGACAAAGTCTCTTGTGAACGAACTTTCTTCGAAAGAAGTATTCCCTAATGATGAATGATGGTGACCCCGTGATAAAGCATCTGAATGCATTTAACACCGTGGTAAGTTAGTTGCTCTTAGTTGAGATTAAAATGGAGGAAGAACAGAAGTGTTTTACTCTATTATGTTCTTTCCTTGATTCATGGGAGAACTTTTTTATGGCCATTGGTAGTAGTGCAGCAACATCAAAGCTTGAGGATGTAGTCGCAACTCTATTATTAGATGAATTGAGACGAGAATCCATGGACGATTATCAAACAAAGGATTCTTTGTTTGTGAGAGGTTGTTCCATGGGAGAAATAGAAAGAAGTCAATATAAAGACAGTCAAAGGCTAGAGGTAAATCTAAGACCCTAGAAAAACTCAGAGGAAATGCTAGATCCATGGTAAAACAAGGCATTTTAAGGATTACATATCTAAAAAGGTTAAAAGTGTAAGTCACGTGATGATTCCCCTTTTGTAGAAACAAAGACATCCAATGAAGACTCGCGAGATCTATTCTTGGTAGCTTCAAATACACATGCATGCCATGATGGATGGTTGTTTGACTCGGGTGCCTCATTTCATATGACTCCCCAAAGGGAATGGTTTCGTGAATATGAAAACTTCAATGTCTTCTTAGGAGACAATTCAACATATAAGATCATAGGTCGAGGAATAGTCAAGTTGATGTTCCAAGATGGAAGGATTAAAATCCTTCTTGGTGTTTTACATATTTTGGGGTTGGTTAGAAATCTAATTTGTGTAAGCAAGATGAATGATGTGGGTGTGCAGGTTGTTTTTAATAAGGATAGTTGCAAGATGGTTCGTGGAGCAATGGTATTGGGAAGAGGCGTCTGCACAGAAATGTTGTTCAAGCTTGAGGCAGGCACTGTCAATGATAGGTGTAATAGCTCTGTTGTTCTTTGAGGTTAAAAATGAACTAGCTTAAACAATAATGTTGTTTGCAGAAAAGACAATGCTTGGCATCAGAGGATGAGACATATTGGAGAGAAAGGCATTCCAGCATTAAAAACTAAAGGTGTGGTTGAAGGAATTTTTGGTTGTCCTTTAGATTTTGAATTCTTGTGAATATTTTATATTTGGTAAGCAAACTCAAGTAAAGCTGCCTAGTATTGCTACAAGAGTTGACAAAATTTTGTAGTGAATACATCGTGATGTGTTTGGCGTTGTGAAGGCTCCATCATTAGAAAAATCTTTGTATTATGTTTCTTTTATAGATGTTTAATAGAGAAAAACATGGATATATTATATTGAGAATAAATCTGTGTTTTTCTATAAATTCAAGGAGTTTAAAGCTCTTGTTGAAAACCAAACAAAAAATAAGATCAAGGTTTTGAGAAGTGATAATGGTGAGGAGTATCGCTTAAATGCATTTGAGCAGTTTTGTAAGCATTGTGGAATAAAAAGGCAAAAGACAACTCCATATGCACAACAAAATGGAGTTGCAGAAAGAATGAATAGGATTGTGATGGATAAGACGAGAAGTATGCTCAGTAGTGCAGGCGTTGAAAGGAAATTCTGTGCAGAAGACTACTTGTTACTTGATCAATAGATCATCCACATCAGCGCTTGTCAATAAAACTCCATGGGAAGCATGGACTGGTAAGAAACAATCTCTTTGACATCTTAGGGTTTTTTGTTGTGATGCTTATCTACACATTCCAAAATAAATAAGAACTAAGCTAGACTATAAATCAACTAAGTGTATTTTTATTGGATATAGTAGTTGTCTAAAAGGATACAAGATTTGGAACCCACAAACAAAGAAGATTGTTTATAGTCGTAATGTAATCTTAAGAGAGGTTAAGGGTGTTCTATATCAGGAAGGACAACCAAAGGAAGAATTTGAAAAGGTGTTGGTTAAGTTAGAAGAGGGAGAATCTGTGTTTGAATGTGAAGTCACAAAAAAAGATCAACCTAAAAGGGAGGCATTTGACGAAGATTCAAATGAAGTAGAGGATGATGCACCAGAAGAGGAAAGATCTCAGATTCTAGTCTTGAGAAGAACTAGTCAAATTAGAAGGAAACCAGAGAGGTGTAGTCCCCTTGATTTTCATTTTATTTGTTTTATCAGTTTATTTGTTACTGATGAAGATCCTAAGACTATACAGGAGGCCCTTGAATCAAAGGAAAATAAATTCTAGAAGGGCATGGATGAAGAAATTAAGTCCTTGGATAAAAATTTAACATGGGACTTAGTGAAACTGCTTGTTGGTAGAAACTTGTAGGATGCAAATCGGTGTTCAAGAAGTACTCTGCAAAAGAAAAAATGGAGAAGTATAAATCTCACCAGGTAGCAAAGGGATTTTCTTAGATGGAGGGAATTTTTCTTGGTGAGGTTTTTTCACCTATTGCTATATTAACTTCTATTATAATTCTTTTGGCTATTTTATTGTTTCGATCTTTAAGTAGAAAAAATAAATGTGAAGAAAACATTTTTGCATGGTGAGCTTGTGGAAGAGATCTACATGGTGCAATTGGAAAGTATTAAGGTTAAATGAAAGGACTTGGTGTGCATGTTGAAGAAGTCACTATATGGCTTCAAGCAATCACCATGAATGTGGAGGCAGAAGATTCACAATTTTGTGTTGGGAAGCAAAGAGGATCACTGCGTGTATTTCAAATAGGTTGGCGATCGTTTTATTATCATTGTTCCGTATGTGGATGATATGTTAATTGGTAAGAAGGAAATGATCAAGCAGTTTAAATCTCAATTGTCATCTTAATTTGATATGAAGGATCTAGTTGCTACAAAAATTTATTTTGGATGTGGAAGTTAAAAGGGATCGACCAAACATAAAATTGCGGTTGAATCAAAGGAAGTATGTTGAGGTGATATTGTCAAGGTTTAGGATATAGGAATGTAAACCTGTAAGTACACCTTTTCCTATTGGTCAAAAGCTATCTATTTAATAGTGTCCCAACACACAAGAAGAGATTTTAATAGTGTCCCAACACACAAGAAGAGATTGAGGAAATGCCTTAGGTTCCTTTTGCAAGTGTGTTTGGAATTATGATATATGCTATGATATACACTAGACCTGACATTGCCCATGTAGTGGGAGTTGTGAGTAGATATATGCCCAAGCCAAGAAAGGAACATTACACTGTATTGAAGAGGATCCCCATATATTTGTGTCGCAGTTAAGATTATGCAATTTGTTACCAAGGAACACTTGAGTGGAACAAAACTATAAACGTACAAGACTTTGTTGATGTTGACAAGGTTGAAGATCTCAACTACTAAAGATCTACAGGTGGTTATGTATTTATCCCGTTTGGTGGAACAGTTAGTTGGATGAATAAGAGGCAAGCAATAGTTGCATTATGAACTACATAAGTTGGGTACATGGTAGTGACTCATGCAAGGAAGGAAGTTGTATGGTTATAAAGGATGTATTGGATTCATACAAAAATTAATGAGGATAGATTGTGACAATGTGCAATATGTTTGGCAAAGAATGTCTCTTATCATACTTGGTCAAAGCATATTGATGTACGTTACCACTTTTTTAGAGACGGTGTTGAAAACAAGAAGGTTCTATTGGAAAAGGTGGATACTTTGGAGATTGTCATTGAGTCATTGATGAACATTGTGAGTACTATGTAATGTCCCCAAATAGGACAATTAGGCCAAGATGGGGTTTTCCAACAAACGCTAAGATAAATCTGAAATAAAATCGGCAAACCCTAGTGTCAATCAAGATGCAATATATATCCTCAATGCTTAATTCAGACACGAACCCTAGGCACCAAAGAGCCAAGGCTAAATACTAAATTCTAGCCACTAATCAATTCAGATTTCCTCTCATAAACAGGCCAAATTAATGTCAATTTATTCCCATTAAATGCTGTAATAAAATACCTCTTTCGCTGCTCCTTATGAGATGAGTTTGTCACTTATTTAGTTCATTTCAAATCTGATTTTGTATGAACTCATAGCGACCCGATACCTGTTCCAAACACCTCGAAACCCTTGTAAAACACTTGAAGAAATGCACTAAAAATACTATCAAAAGACATGGCCTTGAATGCCCCTTGTTAAATGCTCACATCCACTACCAAACCTCTCTAATAAAATCGTTATCCTCAGAATATTAGCAAGTGTAATTATTGATGACTATGCAATTCCAAACCTTCATATAATTTGTCCAAACAAGCTGGAACTAATTATAAAAACAGGCAAAAATTATAGGGATCAATTTACTTTGTTTTAAGGTCAAATAGCACCCTACAATGTCCACAAAATTCCCCAAGGAGGATCGCTCCACTTGGAAAATATTACAAATAGTTCCCTGAATGTTCTAGGACATTGAGTGGCCCTCACAACCCTGCAAAACCGCTCAACACAAATCGGCTCTGCTGGAATAAATTAATAAAAATATCATCAAACCCTAGAAGAGCGTTTCAATGTAGTAACAACTCTCTATAGAAGGGTCTTTAATCCACCAACAAGTTCGCCACCCTAAGAATGGCTCCAAACCACACAAACAACTTCAAAAAGCAAGTCGCTCCACTAGGAAAAATTATGCAAATAATTTTCTAAATTAATTCTCTTATTTCTAGCCCTCAATAATTTATTATTTACCTTAATCCACTGAAACTTCAAAAATTCATATCTTCTGGAATATTGAGAATTTTAATGCAAATGTTAGTTCAACATGATCACAAAAATAGTAACTTTCGAACAAAATTAGAATGAGAATTTTCCGTCCATGGGAAGTCCTTCAAAAGTAGTTTTGAATTTATAAAAGCCCTAGTTACAACCTAGATTCTTTCAAAATCAACAAAACTCTTCAAACCAAGTTCGCCCACCTCTTTCACCTGCGAATAATGAATTTTTATCTCTCCAAAGGTTTGCAATAATTCATTGATGAAGGTGTCCAAAGACACTTTTGTAGGTCTTCCTGCATACAATTATACACAATTATCACGCAATTATAGCTCGTGAATAGAGCTGCCTTGGTAGAAGGATGGAAGTTTTCGTCCCCAAACTCCTTGGTGCACTTGAAGGTTTTCGTCCTCAAGTCATTTGTTCAAGCTTGACATACTTGTACAAGAATTTCAATATTAAAAAATGCATAACCCTCAAATGAACAACTCACCTTCCTAAGTGTGGCACCCAAAATAGGAGGGAAACTCTCTCTTTAAATTACTAAAAAAATTTCTTATAATTTTACTTTAGGCCTTAAGTGCTCATGATGCTTAAGAAGGCCCCAACTTAAGTGGAAATTAGATTATTATTATTACTTTGTTTTAAGTATTTAAAAATATTTTTTATTTTAGTAATAATATTATTTAATTTCAAAATGGGGACATTACAATCCTCCCTGCCCAAAATTGCTTGTCCTGAAGCAATTGCAATATCCAAAGAGGTGTTGTAACACACCTTAGGATGCAATGTCCTATAATCCCTTCCCATGGAAGAGAAGCTCTGAGCTGAAATCTGGACTTGTGTTTTGGGGGCTGCCCCCAAATGTTCCAAGTGTCAAAAGAGTTATCCAATGATTTCCCATGCCCCCATGCCCACAATTCTTTCAATACCGAGTGATGCATGATGCAGTCCATAGCCATACCAAGCCAATTATTGCACCTGGAAAGTGCCTTCTTGCTGCCCTATATGTCGTAGTTGGCTTGTACTATCCTTAAAGAAAGTACACAAGTAAGGTTAAGGCCATCAATTATCTTACTAGTTCTTTTAGGCCATAAGGGAACCTCCCAATCTTGCAAAAATTAACCAAATGAATCACTCTGAGCAACATACCTTGCAAATGTCTCACCTCCATATGTAACCCTTTGTGAAGAGTCCTCATCATGTGCAAAGTGAAGTCCACACAAGGCTCTCATTTCTCATGGCTTATGTGCAAGTGATCAAATGGTCATCAAGGGAATGCTTAAAATGCAACCAAATACATTGTTGTTCCTGACGTACATATTTCATCATTTCCTTATGCAAACTAGATCTCAAAAGATGTCATTCTCAGAACTTATGAATAGCTGGAAATATGCAATGAAATCAGCCATATAGCTCTCATAAGGGGGCTGTGGTAATGTCAAAAAAACTGAGTTTTCTGATTTTAAAAAATTAGAATTAAATAGTAAACTATTTCCTCTTGGTTTGAAGGGTACCAAGCTCCAAAAATCAAATTTTCTGAATGTGATAGGTGGCTGTAGTAAATGATAGAACTCAAAAAATTTAGAAACAAAGTTTTTGTATCTTCCAACAACAATTTCAAGCCTCTTAGTTGGCTGCCATGTACAAACAATGTGCCCTTTTTGGGGGGTCAATGGCCAAGATTGTTGCCAATAATTTTCTGAATTTTTTAGAAAGGAAAAAGACAAATTTTTCTTCACCAATTTACCTTGCCAACTACTGCTCATGATTTGAGCCTTTGTCCAATCTATGATGGACCGTAAATCTTCTTCCATGTCCATATTATTGAAGGATGCCAATATGAACTCCAACAACATGAAAAGCAAGCTAGAGTTGTTAAAAGGAAAATTTTTGGAAAGTGATAACTTGGTGCCCCAAATGGAAAAATCCATTTGATCTTCGTCCCTTGTGTGCATACTAGGGTGACCACCCTTCAACAATGCTTTGGTAGCCTCTTCATGCCATGGCAAATCTTTCCCAACTTGCAAACAATTGACCAAATCAAATGCTTTGAACAACATACCTTGGGAATAATTTTTCCCACTTTGCAATCCCATTTGGATGGTACCTTTTATGTCCCTCATGTGCTCAAACATTGGTTGTACTATGCCACAAAATCTTCCCTTTGTGTATGATATTAGCCATAAATATAGCAAGACAATTGCAGAACTTTATAGAAGAAAAGATGACCAAAATTCTTCCAAAATCATACCCTCTAACCAGCTGTTCACTACTTGGGCCTTTACCCAATCTAAGAGGGGTTTCATGCCCTCCTTCATGCACTCAACTTCACCTCTTGCATTGCTCTTGGTTATGGCAAGTGATGTCATTAATGAACCTACGCATGGAGCAAACATGTTAGAAAAAACATTAGTGTTTAGCAACACTTTTATAATTATATCACCATGCCTCATGATCATGATATGGGCCTCCTTTTTATGTTTCAGCTTAATATTTTCCTGGATGTAGTATGCCTTCTTCTCCTTCAAATTTCTCCTTCTAGTGGTTGGAAATCTGCCACTACACACGTGAATCATTCCCATAGCGTTGGGATGTGAGGAGTACAATCTCCTAGGAACCATGCACACCATGTAAATGAAATTTCTCAATGGATACAAACTGAAAATGCAAAAGACAGCAGTCACTATGATCTTGGGACCATGATAACCCTTGTCTATACCCTTCTTTATATTGGCCAAACATGTCATAGTTGCAATGTCATCTTTGCAGCGCTCACCTGGATCCCATATCCATTATGGATACTTGTCATGTTCATTCACTTGGAAGGATTCTCCTTCCCATTGAGTGCCCTTCACCTCAACCTTAGTGATAGCACAATCTCTACAACCAAGATAATGAAGGAACCAAGCATGAGGAGAAATCAATGAGTACTTACCAAGATGACCATTCCATTGCTTACCCAAACACATATATGATCTTCCTTCTTCCAAATGCAAAATGGAATCTTCTTCCGTTCTATTTGGCATTACTCTATCAAAGGGCCCCTTTTCCTTGTCCAATCTTGTTAGGACTTATGCTTCCTTCCCAAATGTTAATTGTTTCTTCCAAGCTTCCTCTTGAAATCTGAATTTATGTAAAGAAGGTGAACTGTGATTAGAAACAATGCAAAAACCTTCTTTTCTAACACACCTTTCTTTTGTGATTTCCTTAATACTTTCCAAGCTTTCTTCATGATCTTTGGATTGCTCATAAAGTTGTTGAACAACTTCCTCTTGCTTAACCTTTGGAAATTCTGATTTTTTTTCTGCTTGATGCAAGCTTGCCAACTTTTCAAAGTAAAGTTCGGGATTACCCCAGTCAAATCTTCCAATGAGCCACCTGTTGAATTCGTCATAGGTATCTATGAGATGATGTTCTTGGGTTACTAATTCATGGTGCCACCAGTCATAGGCAACCCCCTCTAAGTGTGATATGGCAAATTTCATGGCCACACCTTATTCCATGGGATGTAATGAGAGATGTGTCTACCTTATCAACCCAGGCACTCGCTGAAATACCTGTAGAACTGTCAAATATGGGAATAACAAATTCTCCAAAGGCATCCTGTACTCCCTTTTGTCTATGCTGGTCCATCTTATGACCGCCTCTTCCTCTCTTCCATAACACAAAATGAGATTTAGGGCCTTTCAAATAGAGGGTGGAAAGATCATGTATTCTTCATATGTTTTCATGAGATCAATCTGAATAGAAGGCTGCTCCTTCATATCTTCCATGTCATGTAACCCTTCAATTCCCATAATTAGCCAAGATGTCGTCTCTGATACCATTGTAAAGTCCCCAAATGGGACAGTTAGGCCAAGATGGGGTTTCCCTGCAAACCCTAAGATAAATCTGAAATAAAATCTAAATTCTAGAAATAAAATCAGCAAACCCTAGTGCCAATTAAGATGCAACATATATCCTCCTCAGTGCTTAATTCAGACATGAACCCTAGGCACCAAATAGCCAAGGCTAAATACTAAATTCCAGCCACTAATCAATTCAGATTTCCTCTCATAAACATGCCAAATTAATGTCAATTTATTCCCAATAAATGCTGTAATAAAATACCTCTTTTGCTACTCCTATGAGATGAGTTTATCACCTGTTTTGGTTCCCTTTAAGTCTGATTGTGTATGAATTCACAGCCACTTGATACCTGCTTCAAACACCTTGAAACCCTTGCAAAACACTTGAAGAAATACACTAAAAATACTATCAAAAGATGTGGCCTTGAACTCCCTTTGTTAGATGCTCACATCCACTTCCAAACCTCTCTAATCAAATCGTTACCCTCAGAATATTAACAGTTGTAGTTATTGATAATTATGCAATTCCAAACCTTCATATAATTTTCCCAAACAAGTTGGAATTGATTATAAAAATAGGCAAAAAGTATAGGGATCAATTTACCTTGTATTAGGGTCAAATAGCACCCTACAATGTCCACAAAATTCCCCAAAGAGGATCGCTCCACTTGGAAAATATTACAAATAATTCTTTGAATGTTCTAGGGCATTGAGTGGCCTTCACAACCCTACAAAACCGCTCAATGCAAATCGCCCCTGCTAGAATAAATTAATAAAAATACCATCAAACCCTAGAAGAGGGTTTCAATGTAACTCTCTAAGGAAGGGTCTTTAATCCACCAACAAGTTCGCCACCATAGGAATGGCTGCAAGCCATGCAGACAACCTCCAAAAGCAAGTGACTCCACTAGGGAAAATTATGCAAATAATTTTCTAAATTAATTTCTTTATTTCCAACTCTCAATAATTTATTATTTACTTTAATCAGCTGAAACTTCAAAAATTCATATCTTCTAGAATATTGAGAATTTCAATGCAAATGTTAGCTCAAAACGATCACAAAAATAGTTGCTTTCAAACAAAATTAGAAATAGAATTTTTCTTCATGGGAAGTCCTTCAAAAGTAGTTTCAAAGTTACAAAAACCCTAGTTACAACTTAGATTCTTTCAAAATCAACAAAACTCTTCAAACCAAGTTCGCCCACCTCATTGACTTGCAAATTATGAATTTCTAGCTCTCCGAAGGGTTTGCAATAATTTGTTGATGGTGGTGTCCAAAGACATCTTTGTAGATATTTTGCATACAATTATGCACAATTATGGCGCAATTATAGCCTTTGAATAGAGTTGCCTTGGTAGAAGGATGGAGGTTTTCGTGCCCAGACTCCTTGGTGTACTTGAAGGTTTTCGTCCTCAAGTCACTTGTTCAAGCTTGATATATTTGTACAAGAATTTCAATATAAAAAGATGCATAACCTTCGAATGAACAACTCACCTTTTTATATCCATGCCCCAAGTGTTGCGCCCAAAATAGGAGGGAAACTCTCCCTTTTTAAAATATTAAAAGAATCTTCTTATAATTTCACTTTAGGCTTTAAGTGCTCCCACAGGGCAAAATTGTCACCTTTACACTTCGGAACTTTGCTATCGTGCCAAGTATGTCTTGTGAATCAGTTTTGAGGTCCTTAAATGAGCATTTACAGCCACCCAAGTGGCCATTTACAGCCAAGATATACAAGCTTTAAGTTTATTAATTTTGTCTTCCCAAGGAATTTTTTGGGTATAAGAGGTGGACTATTTCTTTGAACATTTTGTCCGAGAGAAAGAGCTCTCAAAGGACTGTGTAAAAGACCGAAAAAATGGCTAAGTGGTAGTCGTTCAAGGCTTATTTTCTTTGGGTTTTTTGTCCGAAAGAAAGGAGAAAAACATAGTTGAGAACACCGGTTTTCAAGTCAAGACAAAAGTCCGAAGGAATAAGGACAGTTTCAAAAAAACCGATAGAAAAGACAAGGGCGTAAGCAAAGGCCAAAAAAGAGAAAAGGAAATGCCAAGCCCGGGAAAGAGAAGAGACAGAGTGTCCTCCGGACAATTTATCCGAAGGATGAAAGCTAAAATAAAGCCCGATTCCCAAATTAAAGCAGAACACAAGAAAAGCCAGAGAAAACACGAAGTGAACTGAGCATGATCAATAGCATGAACAGAGACATAAGCACAAACAAGACTAAGCCAGAACTGAACAAGAAGAAAGACACGTAGAAATAGATGCATGAGCAAAGATTAAAGCAGAACTGAACATGGACATAAGCATGAACAACGAATAAAACAAACGCATAATAAAGACAAAGGCATGATAAACAAAGATTATGCACAGACTAACGTGAAGTGACTCCAATGAAGTGAATGCGTTTAAGAAAGCAAGTACGCTTCAATTCTGAAAATAGAGTTGTCTTGCATGATGAACAAGCAAAGCATTGAATGTTTCAAACAACAAGACATTCCATGCATGCACTCTCGCTTGTCTTGAAAGCTCGAAATGTTCCGGCAGTTCAAACGTGATTTTTTATTTGGCATTTGCATTGATTTCATGCAAAGGGGAGACTTTCAAACGTTCCATTAGTTCGAGTGAATTAGACTACTCTTGTTTTGAAGTTTGACTAGTTTTTAAGTCAAGACATCTATTCGTAAGTGTCATGTATCCAAAGCTTGTCTTCTTCCTCTTCTTTTTTCAACGCAAGGAATTTTCATGCAAGACAAGATAGACTTTTGTAAGGGTTGAGTTGGTTTGAGTTTACTCTCTCTATTTTCAACGCCAATCTCTTGGCTTGTTATAAATTTCTATATTAATGGCTTTTCAGCCTTGTAAAAATCCATCCCCCTCTTGGTAAGACTAGACTCTGCCATTGGTGAGTTGTGCAACCTCTTCAATCAATAAAAGGATTGTACTTTCAGATTTCAAGTGCTGGCATAGTGTACATTCATTCAACAATTTGCATACGTGGTAGATTTCTCTCCCATCTCAAATTCTGATTCGTATCTAGTTACTAACTCATCATGTTAAGCAGGTTATGTTCAGTGTTCTCTGTCTTTTGCTGAAGCTGTAAATAGATGTTAGGTGGTTGCAAAGTGTCTTGTATCAAACCTCTCTCCATTGTTTTCCCTCACGTTTTTTGTCATTGGATCAAATCTTCTCATGAAATATTTATGCATAGTGATCAATTTGAAATCAAAGGTCTTCCTTTTCCCTTGTTTGATTCAGTGTTCAAGGTTCCACGTAGAGTGGATCAACATTTTGGTGTATCACCATCATTAGGTAGGATTTCCCTTTCAAGTTTCTTTCTCCCTTTTCCATGGTAGATTCACAGCACAGAGTAAAGATCCATTGATACATTTTACAGGAACCAGCCTTCTCTAGAGGTTTTTCTCACCATTGAGGAACTCACCCTCGTGAGAAGATCCTATTGTTTCAATCGGAGAGAGGATTAGCCATTTCAGCATGTCTTCGATTCAGGGTGCAACTCTAGGTTGACAACAATTTTTGGCACGCCTAGTGGGACCACAAAAAAGTTCCTTGCATAGAGTTTTCATAGCAGCAGAGGATATTCATCTACATCAAGTTGCAAAGTTCATAGCATCATTCAGGCAATTCGTTCATGCCAAAGGTTACCATAAGATCAACAAGTAAAGGTATTCCTTTTGAATTTTTTACTTATAAAAGAGCAAGGTCTAGGAGGGCAAATCCATATCCTCAAAGGGAATATTTACCTCCCCTTTATCTTATTGTTCTAAACACTACAGTCCCCACCATCCAGATGGCCGTTAGAAATCAAGTGTTTGCTCCATTTAGTAGGAAAAGTCCACTGAATCTAGCATAGTTATACGACATTCTTGTATCTGTTGTCAAAAGCATTCCATTCTTTTCAGGAGAAAATCAAACAACCCCTATTGAGCATATCCAGGATGTGGCTAATCTTTGTTCAATTCATAATGTTGTTGAGGATAATGTTGCTATTAGATTGCTTGTTGCTTCTTTCAAAGGAAAAGCATTATAGTGGTATAGAACCCTCCCACTTAGATCCGTTTCCACCTGGGATGAATTGGGTGCAGCCTTAGTCAAGCAATTTGAAGACAAATTTGATCACTATCTTTAGTTGAGCAATTAACTGCCATATAGAGAACTCATGAGTTCATGTCTGATTTTAATTTCAGATTCTGAAAGACATGGACCAGGATACCAGTTCTGATTAAGCCATCCCCAGAATATGCATTTTTGTATTTTTTGAAAGCTCTTAATTCTGACATTAGTGTGATGATACAGTCAATGGGTGGTACTACTTTCTCAGATGCTTATGAAGTTGCAATAAGGGTAGAAAATAGTTTGATACAAGCAGGTAAGCTTTCTCCAAGACCTCCAATGCCCATATTTTCAGAAATAAGTTCTGTACCAACCCCTCACTCAAGTTTCTCAAATTCCATCCTTAGCTCCTATTCCAACACCTCAAGTTTCTATTGCAACCCCTACTAGTCAAGCTAGTGAGATAAGAGAGTTGAAAAGTTTGCTACAATCTTTTGGAAATGAAATAGTACAACTCAAAAGACAACAATTTCAGTCAAATAGGTCCTATCAACAGCAAAATCAGAACAACTATCAGTCCTTCAAAGATCAAAGGTCTCCTTATCAGAGTTTCAGAGAAAATAGACCACTTTATTAAACACAAGGAGCCATAACTTCAGCTAAGCCATATGCTGCTCTTAATCCAAATGCTTATTCCACTTCAAAAGCCATTGTTCCAACCCCACCTCAAAATAATTTGGTGCAGGATTCAGGTTGGCAACTTTCAAATCTCAATGATGCTCAAAACCAAGCCTTGGTATCACAGAACATCGCCATGCCACATATGACACAAGAAGAGTTCTCTTTTCAAGGAGGTCAATATCAAGATACATGGTTGACATCACAAGGAGTGACTCATTAAGTTCAAGGGTAGTCTGATGCTATTAATGTAAATTGGCAGGTCGATGATCATGTTGCTTTTACTCAGGTTGTTAAAACTAACGATTCAAATGGTCAAGTTGCAGCTATAACCTATCAGAGAACTAAAAGAAGAGTTATTGAGGAAGTCCATGCGGTAGCAAATACTTCAAATACTTCTAGTATTGTTGCTCAAAGTACAAAATAGCAGCTTGCTACTCCCACAACCCGAAAAAATCAGAATATAGAGGTTAGTAAAGTGCAGCAAATACCTCTAATTTGTGAGCAACAAGTACCACAAAAACACAATCAAAGGTTAGTGCATCTTAGTTCAGTATTGTAGATCAAATAAAGAAGTCTAACATCAGCATTAGCATGTGGGATTCTCTTTCAATTCTAGGGCAAAAGGATAAACTCATTCAAGAACTTTCAGCTCTTGAATTGTCTCCAAAATCGGTTGAGAAAGGTGTTTTAACAAATTCGGATCAATCAACTAAGCAACAGGTGCAACAAAGAGATAAGATATCAAAGGTGGACAAAATTGAAGTAAAAATGAAGAAAACTCCCTCTTTTTATCTTTCTTTGATAGTGGGTGATACTTTGGTTCATAATTGTATAGTGTATAGTGGAGCTAGCAGTACATTGATGCCCAAATAGATTGCAGACAAGATCGGCCTTGTTTATGAGTCAAATACTGAAGGGGTATTGCAGTTGGATGGTTCACCAGCAAAAATGGTAGGTATTATCAAAGATTTGAAATTGACATTACATGCCTGTCCTAACGTTACTATTCAGCAAGATGTAGTGGTGGACTTGCCTCCTTATTTCACTGTGCCTTTCAAAGGACTTCATTTCAAAGATTGGGGGATATTTATCCGCTGATTGGACCTATTTGCTGTTCAAAGTCAGATATGGTACGAAAGTAACAATTCATTCATAGCCTATTGCACATTTTCATATGGAGCCTTCTACGCCAAATGTGGTCAATGCAAATTGTATCATCTCAAAGGAAATATTACAAACTAGTGATGTAGAAAAGGACTCACCTTTGGATGGAGTTCTAGATTTGTTTCTTGATGATTGGGCTTCCACCTTGCATGAGCATGATCCTTACAAGCTGATTGAAGAAGAAGGTCTTGGTGTGTATTGTTTTCATGAGAACGATGCACAAATTTCAGCCATGATCAAAGAGGATGAATCTGATGAAAGTTTGTGGCAATTATACTTTGATGGATCAAGAAATAAGCATGGAATCGGAGCTGGAATGATGTTAATTTCTCTTACAGAACAAAGGTATTTCTCCTCTATTAAATTTCAGTTTGGTTGTTCAAACAATGTCGCTGAATATGAAACACTAGTTCACGGTTTGCAGTGGGCTAGGAAGATGAAAGTAAATTGTTTGCAAGTGTTTGGAGATAATGAACTTGTAGTCCACCAAGTAAGAGGTTTGAATATATGCAAGAATCTGTTGCATAAATCTTACAGACACAGAGTTTGGGATTTACTTGAAGATTTTCAGGGTTTTAATATTCAGGCAATACCAAGAGATAGGAATAAACATGCTAATAGGTTCGTTGTTGTTGGGGCACAATTTGATATTCCAGCTAATGTAAAAAGTGACATTTTTCAGTCACATATAAAGGTAGTTGTAAGGCCTTCTATTTCGAATAACCAAAAAAATTGGCAGGTGTTTGAAAATGACAATCAAATTGTGAGATTTTTGCAGGAAGACGCTGAGTTTTCTTTAAGAAATCGGTCAAAACACTTACAGCAGTATGGCGATCAGATTGTACAACTGCAAACTAATAAGCTACCCAAGGGATTGGTCACTCTTGAAAATATTTTCAGTGAAGATGATGAGCTAAGGAAAGAGAAACCATCGTTGTCAACAAAGGAAGAGCACTATGCCAATGTAGAGATTGCAGCTGGTAAAATTTTGAAATTGGGCAAGGTATGCACTCCTCCACAAAAGAAAGCTTTTATTGATTTATGCACAAGTTTTGCTGATATATTTGCATGGCAGTATAGTGATCTCAAAGGTTTTGATCCAAGTTTGGCTCAACACACTATTGAGTTAGAAAAGAAAACTAAATCAGTGAGACAAAGACAAAGGCCAATCAATCCAAAGCTTGAGCCTTTGATGAAAGTTGAGCTTCACAAGCTCATAAAATTAGCTATTATATTTCCAATCAAGCACTCAACTTGGGTGGCGAACGTTGTTCCAGTATGGAAAAAGAATGGTGAGATTCGTTTGTGTGTTGATTTTCGTGACTTAAACGTGGCTTCGCTTAAAGACCACTATCCATTGCCATCAAAGGAACAAATTTTACAGCTTGTTGCAGGTTCAGAGAGGTTTTTCTTGTTGGATGGATATAGTGGTTACAATCAGATTTTGGTTAAAGAAGACCAATTCAAGACAACCTTCACGACTAAGTGGGGGACATTTGCATACAGAAAGATGCCATTCGGTTTGTCTAATGCTGGAGCAACCTTTCAGGGAGCCATAGATATGGCCTTCCAAAGCCTTCTTAACAAGGTTGTGCTTGTTTATTTGGATGTTATAACAGTGTTTTCAAAAGATGCAGAAGATCACATGGTTCATCTCAAGCAAGTTTTTGAAAGGTGTAGGCAATTTGGGATATCTCTAAATCCCAAAAAGTGTGTATTTTCAATTCATGAAGGTAAGTTTCTTGGACATGTTGTTTCAAAGCACGGTTTAAACATAGATTTTGAAAAGATTCAATCCATTCTTGCACTCTCCTTGCCTAAAAGCAAAAAGGCTTTGCAAAGTTTCTTTAGAAAAATCAATTTTATAAGGAAATACATTTCAGATTTCGCTATTGTAGCTAAACCACTTATAGCCATACTAAAGAAAAATCAGAACTTCAACTGGTCCAAAGAGGGAGTAATAGGGTTTGAAGATGTTAAGAAAGCCATAGCAAGTGCTCCTACGCTCTTAAATCCAGATTTTACAAAAGATTTCATTCTATATACGTATGCTAATATGGACACCATTTCAGACATTTTTATGCAGCAGAATCATGAAGATTTGGAGCAGCCACTAGCTTTCTACAGCCAAAGCTTGGAGGAGTATCAGACAAGGTATTCTTTTGTTAAACAACATGTCCTTTCAGTTATAAGATCTCTGAAGAAATTTAGGCACTTGTTGTCTAATAATAAAATACATCTAATGGTTGCTCATCCAAGCATCAAAGAATTTCTTTTGAACAAAGACATAAATGAGAAGAGCGCTGGTTGGATAACCAAAGTAATGGAATATGATGTAGAAATTAAAATTACAAAGCTAGTTAGAGGCAAAGGAGTTTTTGAGCATCTAGCTTGGGACTTGCAAGAAACTAATGACACTGTTTTAGTGTCAAATGATGAAGAGATTGTTGCTGTTCACACCTCACCTTCCAGCTGGTTTCGTGATTTGGTAAGCTATCTGCAAGACGGTTGTTACCCTTCTCACCTAAGTGCTTCAAAAAGAAGGTATTTCAGATTGCAATCAATTCCATTCTTGCTCGTTGACGGCGTTTCGTTCAAAAAGGATATCAATGGAATGTTACTAAGGTGTGTGGAGCCAAGCCAAACTCAAAGATTATTTGAAGAATTCCATGATGGACTTGGTGGAGGACACTTTTTCGCAAGAACTACAACACTTAAAATCATGAGAGGTGGGTACTATTGGCCTACTATATTTGGCGATTGCCATACATGGGTTAGGAAGTGCAAACAATGTGCTATGTTTGTAGAAAAAGTTAAACTTGCAGCCCTGCCCCTTCAGCCAATTGTAGTGGATCAGCGTTTTGTCCAGTGGAGATTGGACTTTATTGGTCTCATTAATCCTCTTTCGAGTTCAGGGCATAAGTGGATTCTAAGAGCTATGGATTACTTCACACATTGGACGGAAGCAATTGCATTGAAAGAAGCAAACGAAAGTAGCGTTCTTGATTTCTATGAAGGTTTACTTAGTAGGTTTGGAGTTTCTTTGACCATTATTTCTGACAATGCAATGGCTTTTGTGGGATCTAAGATCAGTCAATAGGCTGTCCAACACGGAGTTTATCTCAGCACTTCATCGAACTATTATCCACAAGGAAATGGCCTTGCTAAATCTACAAACAAGAACCTCTTAAAGATCATACGAAGGACTATTGAAGACAATCAGAGCTCATGGCATCTCAAGTTGAAGTCAGCTCTATGGGCTGATAGGATCACCTACAAGAGGTCAATAGCCAATTCTCCATACAAGCTAGTCTATGGTAAGGAAGCAAGGTTACCTATTTCTCTTGTGTTTCCAGCTTTAGAACCAATGCATCAACTTGAGTTGTCGGAGAATGAGCCTATGGAAATCAGATACACAGAGCTTATGGAGTTGGAAGAGACAAGAAATCAATCCATGCTAGCCATGGAAAGTCATCAGGCACAGTGAAAAGAACATTTGACAAAGGAGCTTCCTCACGAAGCTTCAATGAAGGATATTTGGTCCTCAAGTGGGATGAGGATCGAGCCAAACCAGGAAGGCACACGAAGTTTGATTCCTTTTAGAGTAGCCCATACACGATCTCCAGCCGCAAATCCCACAATGCCTTCCAACTTGCCAAGATGGACGGCCAAGAGCTTCCAATCCCAGCCAATGGGGTACATCTGAAACATTGCTATTGAAGATCAAAGCTCTATTTACATAGTTGTTTTTGCTTTCCTCCAATTGTTGTTCAAGCACAATGGTTTGCTTCAGTTTTGTTCAATAAGTGCTTGTTTGCACATTTGCTTCTTAGTTAGTTTTTCTGCTTTCGTGTTTTACCCTTCCTTTTTGAGGGAGAAAGGTTACTTCAGCCAAGGTCAGGAGGAGATTTTCAGTCAGAAATCAAGTTCGCCATTTGGGAATTTGAATAACATCTATATGGCCTCAGTTCTCTAGCAGGGATGCTTTCCAGCAGAGTTACAAAAAATGTTGACAATTTTGCGCCCACAGGGCAAATTGTCACCCTACACTTCGAAACTTTGCTATGGTGCCAAGTTTTTCTTGTGAATCAGTTTTGGGGACCTGAAATGAGCATTTACAGCCACCCAAGTGGCCATCTACAGCCAAATGTGCAAATACAGCCAAGATATACAAGCTTTAAGTTTATTTATTTTGTCTTCCTAAGGAATTTTTTGGGTATAAGAGGTGGACTATTTCTTCGAACATTTTGTTCGAGAGAAAGAGCTCTCAAAGAACTGTGTAAAAGTCCGAAAAAATGACTAAGTCGCAGTCGTTCAAGGCTTATTTTCTTCGTGCTTTTTGTTCGAAAAAAAGGAAAAA
The DNA here is from genome assembly GCA_037957365.1 of Torreya grandis. NCBI lineage: Eukaryota > Viridiplantae > Streptophyta > Pinopsida > Cupressales > Taxaceae > Torreya > Torreya grandis. Next base: position 2,201,718 of record JARHVA010001318.1, on the reverse strand, counting down.
AACACAGTTGAGAAGACCGGTTTTCAATTCAAGACAAAAGTCCGAAGGAATAAGGACAGTTTCAAAAAAACCGATAGAAAAGACAAGGGCGTAAGCAAAGGCCAAAAAAAGAGACAAGGAAATTCCAAACCCAGGAAAGAAAAGAGAAAAAGAGTCCTATTGTCAACTTGGAGTTGCACCTTGAATCGAAGATGTGCATGAAATGGCCAATCCTCTATCCGGTTGAAACAATGGGTTCTTCTCACGAGGGTGGGTGCCTCAATGGTGAGATGAACCTCCAAAGAAGACTGGTTCCTGTAAGATGTATCAATGGATCTCTACTTTGTGCTGTGAATCTACCATGGAAAAGGGAGAAAGAAACTTGAAAGGGAAATCCTACCTAATAACGGTGATACACCAAAACATTGATCCACTCTACTTGGAACCCCTGAACACTGAATCAAACAAGGGAAAAGGAAGACCTTTGATTTCAATTGATCACTATGCATTAATATTTCATGAGAAGGTTCGATCCAATGACCAAAACATGAGGGAAAACGATGGAGAGAGGTCTGATACAAGACACTTTGCAGCCACCTAACATCCACTTACAGCTTCAACAAAAGACATAAAGAACACTGAACATGCCCTGCATAATATGACAAGATAGCAACTAGGTACGAATCAGAATTTGGGAAGGGAGAGAAATCTACCACATATTCAAATTGCTGAATGAATATACACTATGCCAGCACTTAAAATTTGAAAGTACAGTCCTTCTATTGATTGAAGAGGTTACACCACTCACCAATGGCAGAGTCTGGTCTTGCTAAGAGAGGGATGGATTTTTACAACGCTGAAAAGCCATTAATATAGAAAATTACAAAAGTCAAGAGATTGACGTTGAAAAATAGAAGAGGAAGATCAACTTAGATTAACTCAAGACCAACTTTGCCTTCCAATAAAATATATTTTCCCTTTGTCTTTGCATGAAGCTCATTGGCGTTAGAGGAAGTGGACAGCTGGGTTTATTGAAACGCCCACCTCTCTTTGCATGGAAATCCACACCCACCTCTAAATTTAGCTTCTTCATGAGCTGCTGGAACGTTTGAAAGTATGAGATAACAATAGCATGCATGAAATCCAACGCCAATGTCAATTTTAGAACTCTGACTTGATCCGTTGGAAGTCGAGTTGGAACGTTTGAAACGCTGAGTGGACCTTGGAGATAAACTTGACTTCAACAACCAGTCAACTGAAGCCTTGACTAGTCAGCCGTAATTAGCTTCTGCTTGCATGGAATTCCACGTTGACTTCGTCTTTTGTTTGTGCATGGGTTTCCCTTGGCCCAACTGTCTGTGATTTCTCTTGGCTAAATCTAGAATTCTTCTTCTTGACCTCTGTCTATATATGTCTTTCCCTTCTTACTTATTCCTTCGGCCTAATGTTCATTCTCTTCGGGTCTTTATTATCTCGGACCTCTCCCTTTTGTTTTATTTCTTTGGATAATCCATTGGGCTATTTGCTAAGTCATTTTCCCTTCGTGTTCATTCTTTTCGGACTTTGCTTCTGTCTCTCTTTGCCTTGGGACTTCCCTTTATTTGACCAAGCTTTCTGAAGGAATCCTTCGAACAATTTGTCCGAAGGATATCCATTTCTTTCGGACTTTTTGCTTTGGAATTATGTGCTGCCCCTTGGTCTTATCTCCCTTTGATTTTCTCGGACTTTTTCCCGCAGGCTTTGTGTCCTTTGAATTTCTGTGGACTTTTGTTTGCCAGTTTTTCTGCGGCTTAATCCTTTGAATTTCTGCGGACTTTTTGCTTCTCACTTTTCCGAATTAATCCTTCGGACAAAAAGTCCGAAGGAATTCCTTCGGACTTTTGTCCAAAGGATATCCATCAATTTTGTTTGCTCTTTTTGCCTTTGTGTATTTTCCATGGGTTTTTCTTTGTCCCGAATTTCTTCAGATTTTTTGTCCGAAGGAATTAGTCCTTTGTCTTTGTCTTACCACCGACAGAATGCCCTTCGGGAAAAATACAAAGGTCTTGCCACCGACCAAGTGCCCTCCGCAAGGGCTTCTGTATCTCCCTGGCTTTTGGGAAAAATTGTAGGGCACCCGGGCTTTTTGTAGGGCACCTGGGCTTTTTGTGGGGAACCCGGGTTTTTTGTAGGTGTCCTTATTCCTTTGTCTTTATTTTCTGCGGACTTTCCTTTTCTTTCCTTGTTGTTTGTGGGTTTTTTTGCTTGAAAATTCTCCAAAGTATTCCTTCGGACTTTTGTCCGAAGGATATCTTCCTTCCTTTGTTTTCCTTTGCTTTGTGCAAATTTCTAGCCTTGCCTTTTGATTTTCTTAATGTATTGTATGCAGTATAAAATAACCATGTTTGCGCATTGTATGGAAAACAACCTCTGCCTTTTCAAACAGTCTAGATATGCAGTATGTCTCAACAAACAGAACATATGTATCTTCAGTTGCAACCCAAGGCACCTGTAACATCCTCAAGTAGATCATCCCATGCTTTATATGAAGGTTGTAGATGGCTATTTAAGGACCCAAAAATTGATTTACAAGACAAATTGGTACCATAAGACCATCTTCCAAATAGTAAGGTTGACAATTTTTGCCTTGTGGAAGAATCGTCAACAAGTCCTTCGGACAATTTGTTTGAAGGACGAAAGCTAAAATAAAGCCCGATTCTCGAATTAAAACAGAACACGGGAAAAGCCAGAGAAAACATGAAGTGAACTGAGTATGATCAATAGCATGAACAGAGACATAAGCACAAACAAGACTAAGCCATAACTAAACAAGAAGAAAGACACGTAGAAATGGAGGCATAAGCAAAGATTAAAGCAAAACTGAACATGGACATAAGCATGAACATCGAATAAAACAAACGCAAAATAAAGACAAAGCAGGATAAATAAAGATCATGCACAGAGTAACGTGAAGTGAATGCATTTAAGAAAGCAAGTACGCTTCAATTCTGAAAATAGAGTTGTCTTGCATGATGAACAGGCAAAGTGTTGAATGTTTCAAACAGTAAGAAATTCCATGCATGCACTCTCGCTTGTCTCGAAAGCTTGAAATGTTCCGGCGGTTCAAATGTGATTCTTAATTTGGCATTTGCATTGATTTCATGCAAAGGGGAGACTTTTAAACATTCCATTAGTTCGAGTGAATTCGACTACTCTTGTTTTGAAGTTTGACTAGTTTTTAAGTCAAGACATCTATTCGTAAGTGTCATGTATCCAATGCTTGTTTTCCTCCTCTTCTTTTTTCAACGCAAGGAATTTTCATGCAAGACAAAATAGACTTTTGTAAAGGCTGAGTTGGTTTGAGTTTACTCCCTCTCTATTTTCAACGCCAATCTCTTGGCTTGTTATAAATTTCTTATTAATGGCTTTTCAGCCTTGTAAAAATCCATCCCTCTCTTGGTAAGACCAAACTTTGCCATTGGTGAGTTGTGTAACCTCTTCAATCATAGGACTGTACTTTCAGATTTCAAGTGCTGGCATAGTGTACATTCATTCAACAATTTGCATATGTGGTAGATTTCTCTCCCTTCCCAAATTCTGATTCGTACCTAGTTGCTAGCTCATCATGTTATGCAGGTCATGTTCAGTGTTCTATATGTCTTTTGTTGAAGCTATGAGTGGATGTTAGGTGGCTGCAAAGTGTCTTGTATCAGACCTCTCCATCGTTTACCCTCACGTTTTTTGTCATTGGATCGAACCTTCTCACGAAATATTTATGCATAGTGATCAATTGAAATCAAAGGTCTTCATTTTCCTTTGTTTGATTCAGTGTTCAAGGTTCCAAGTAGAGTGGATCAACATTTTGGTGTATCACCGTCATTAGGTAGGATTTCCCTTTTAAGTTTCTTTCTCCATTTTCCATGGTAGATTCGTAGCACATAGTAGAGATCCATTGATACATCTTACAGAAACTAGCCTTCTCTGGAGGTTCTTCTCACCATTGAGGCACCCACCCTCGTGAGAAGATCCCATTGTTTCAACCGGAGAGAGGATTAGCCATTTCAACACGTCTTCGATTTAGGGTGCAACTCCAGGTTGACAACAGTGCCCATGACCCTTAAAAAGGCCCCAACTTAAGTAGAAATTAGATTATTATTATTACTTTATTTTAAGTTTTTAAAAATGTTTTTTATTTTAGTAATAATATTATTTAATTTCAAAATGGGGACATTACATACAAAGAAGTTTTGTTGGTGCAAAAGATCAATGGGCATTGTTTCCCTTAGATGTTGAAAGTATGACCCTATGGTTGCCAATGGAAAGTATTCAACAAGTGGGAAATTGTTGGAAATGTGTTGTATACTTTTCATGATTTACATTCTACATGATTTACACTTGTCTAGACTATACATGTGGAATGGGGGGACTGCCTAAGGTCATAGTCAGCTCTTCGTCAAGGGATTGGGGGCAGTGCCCTAGATTTTTTTTTGGTGAACCATATGGGTGGTCTTGGGAAGTTTAGCCCATGTTTTTATGGCCCATGGTTTTGGTACCCATTGTATTGTAATACTACTTGGACGGTTTCATACTAATGTGCTTATAAATACTCTCACATGCATTAGGGTAACGTGGAACTTTGAAGTCTGGTATTATTTTGTAAACAATTGAGTTAATGCAATAAAGAATAATGTTTTTGTGGTGGGTTATTTTCTCAAAATGTTTTCATAGGTGAAAACATTGTGTATCGTATATGTGTGCCATTTTTGTTTTTGTTATAGTTTTAAACTCTATAAGCATTGCTTGACTTGCATTAGTTTATCAGTCTATTTTCTCATCAATTTTGCCTCTTTGCCTACTCTGACCATTACATCTTTGCGTTGTATCATCACATATGACCAGCTCATCATTATTATTCCACCAATGGAGGCTGATCGGCATGTACTTAGAAGCATACTACATGGCTCAACTAGGTCAGCTATCAAAATATCAATGGTTATGTCCCTAAGGTCCTAAAACTAACTTGACAAGTAGAGTCTTGATTTTCGGTATTAGTTTGGCATGAATTCTTAAAGTAAATTGTCTCATATGTCTAACATTCCAGACCAACAAGGTATTTTCTGATGCATCAAATTCAAGAAGACAATAATGACGATGTTAGCCATCAATGAATAAAGTGACATGAAAAGGAGGTGTCTTCTTCAAACAAAGGGATGGCGAAAATAAGTCTCTTCCATAATGAACAACTCTTGTTCCTTGAAATTGATAATCCCTAGTTGAGCTCAATTAGTGAAAGCACATTGTTTTGTGTTAATTGGGGTTGGTGCTTCTGAGTTTCTTCAGCCTGAAGATAAGGTTTCTGATATCTTGGTACTGTGCCCATGTTTGTTCTAGGTGGGCATCTTAGCAAAACCAGCAAAAATATTGGACCATGAAATTCGAGAGATGTTGGGGTGGCGTTTGGATTGTAAAGGAGTAGGGTGGTTTTGCACTGGAGGGTGATTTTTTTGTGGGGGGAGAAGGGCCTCGCTCCCTATCCCATTTGTCTCTCAAGGATATCATCTCATTTTTAAGACATTAAACTCTCTTATAAAAGGTAAAGTTATTTTTTTAGGTCGCCGCCAAGCGAGGAGCCAATTTTTTGTGTGAGACTCCCCTTGTGGAAGCGAACAAAGATTTTGTTTTTTCATTTACCTTATATATTGTTCATATTAGGTTTACATGCCCTACCTCCCAGCAGATTTGAACCTTGTGCCACCTTATCCTCTTTGATATTTGTCAGGTTTCGCAGAAAAGTTAGCAAAATGATTTTTGAATTCATTCTCAATATCTACTGAAATGGTAATAATATAGGTCGATAAGAGTATGAAACCACCTTGAGGTTTCTTCAAGTGTCTGCTTAAAGAGCCTTAGAGCAAAAGTTTCACAAGTAATGACCCATAGAGTTAATTCTTGAGAGAATGCAGCCAAATGGCCTTTGGGAGTTACGAATCCCTTCCCACTGAATTTTGGGAGATACTCCAATAATAGTTCAAGATTGCTTTGCAGGTTAATTGTCCCAGCTATGAGTCATTGAGCCACAAGTGGTGGCTTTGCATCCATAGGTACAATAAAAAAATAAGACTGTGTTCTTCTTCTGCTCTGAACTCTGATACGGACATATGACACTGCTGATTTCCAGCCTTAGTCTTTAATTAGTTGATTTCCAGCCTTGGTCTTTAATTAGCTGATTTCAAGCTCTAATACCCCCTCTAACTGGTTGTACTTTTGAGCTCCTTTATCCTTTTTGATTGCTTGTGGACATTAATACAATTCCCTTCTTTCTTGTTTCTGAGAGGAGATTCAAGATCTAATGCTTCTAAGGAAAGAGTCTCAAGGGTTGAGGCTCAAGAACTTGAGGTAATTGTGTTGGTACCTCTTCATGAATTTGAGGCTGCCCTTAAAATAGACTTAGGATCTTCTTGTGAGGAAAGAAATTCACCAGGAATTCCTTTGGTGTTGGCTTCAATAAGTATTGACTAATTGCAAATCTTTCCTTCCCAAATGCGTACAGCAAAAAGTGTTAATGTTGTGATCTATCTCTGAAATTTCTGAGAGTTTGAGTTCCAGACAGTCTCAGCTCACCCAACAAGAAACCAAATTGGTGTATGAGACTCCCCTTGTGGAAGCCAACAAGGGGATTGTTTTTTCATTTACCTTATATTTTGTTCATATTAGGTGTGCATACCATACCCGCAAGCAGATTTGAACCTTGTGTCTCCTTATCCTCTTCTTTGATAATCGTTGGGTTTGGCAGAAATGTTAGCAAAATAATTCTTGAATTCATTCTCAATATCTACCCAACTAGTAATAATATAGGCCGATAAGAGTATGAAACCACCCCCAGGCTTCTTCAACTGTCTGCATAAAAAGTCTCAGAGCAAAATTTTCTCAAAGTGTTATCAATATAGCTAATTCTTGAGAAAATGCAGCCAAATGACCTTTGGGAGTTACAAATCTCTTCCCATCGACTTTGGGGAGACACTTCTTATCTTCTTCAATAATGGGTCAAGATTGCTTTGCAGGCTATTTGGCCCAGTTGTGAGTCATTGAACTACAGTTGGTGGGTTTGCATCCATAGGTACGATAAACAATAATACTGTGTTCTTCTGCTCTGAACTTTGATATGGACATATGACACTGCTGATTTACAGCCTTGGTCTTCAACTAGCTGATTTCAAGCTTTGACACCCCCTCTATCTGGTTGTACTTTTGAGTCCCAATAACCTTTTTTGGTTGTTTGTGGACATTAATATAATTTCCTCTTTTTCGTTCTTCTGAGAGGAGATTCAATATCTAATGCTTCTAAGGAAAGACTCTCAAAAGTTGAGGCTCAAGAACTTGAGGTAATTGTGTTGGTCTCTGTGTGAATTTGAGGCGGCCCTTAAAATAGACCTAGGATCTTCTTGTGAGGAAAGAAATTCACCAGGATTTCCTTTGGCGTTGGCTTCAAAAAATATTGATTAATTGTAAATTTTTCTTCCCTAATGTGTGTACCAAAAACTATTAATTCTGCAATCTGCCGCTGGATTTCCCGTGAGTTGAGTTGCAGACATTTGAAGGTTAAAGCCTTTCAACTTATAGGTGGTGGTTCCCGTTATTCAAATATTGGCTTCAAAAGAATTATATAACAAAAAAAAAACTGCAGTATGGTATGATAGGGATAACTGTAAACTACACAGAGAATAAAACTATACATTTTAGGTTTTAAAGATAAAGGGAAATATTATAAAGAGAAATACTAAATATTATTCTGTGAAAGTCAACAAAACAAATGCACGAAAGAAAAAATATGTATGGTAGTTCAACAGCACTAGAAGTTACCTAGACAAAATTTAAGACCATCATTCTTGAGGGAATATGAATACACCATTCACACATAGATAATCATAGAACAATAGTGCTAGTATTATATGAAATGATAAATTGATATTTTAGAATTTTTGTTATCTAAATTTTGAAAATATATATCTAAACTCCAAAATTTAGAAAATGTATTGAGTGGGAAAGAGTCCACTGAAACAGAGTTAAATAAAAAAAAAAAACTGGAACACTGAATGAGACTGGAATGGACAGTTATGACAGCTTTAGATATGACATCAGCACTAGCAACTTTCACTTTATGTGGGCAGATCAAACAAGGAAAATAAAACATAGACTTTGGAGAAGCAAAATTTGATTGTGACAAAATATAATAGTTAAACATGAAAGGGAGCACAAAAAGCATATGTACCAGAAGCACTCAGGAAACATCCCTCAATCTTGAAAATGCCTTGCTTTATAAAGGCAGACTGCTTTGTTAGTAACAGCATAACTGTTTGTAACTACTTCAAACTATTTTACTTAACTGCTTGGAAGGTCGAGTTAATGGTGCTGAAGTGCCTAGTGAGGGTCTATGTTATGTCCATAGTTACCTAAGTCTCAGGGACAGGGTTCCTTGGAAAAAAAATTGCCAGATTTTGGGGACGGTGGGGGGATGCTTATTAAAATAATATTTAAAAAATAATATTTTAATATTTTAATTTTATTCAATGAAATTTAGGGGTTTAAACTTTATTGAATGTTTTTAGGATACTTTCAAGGGTAGGGTTCATTGCTTTTATGAAAATAACAATTTTTTTGGGGGCTGGGGCTTTGTTTTAAAGTAAAAGTAGAAGAATAAAAAACAATATAAAACATTTTAAACAAAATTGAGGACATCCCCTCCAAGTCCCCAAGTCCCTAAAACATTGATGTCACTAAAATCTAGGGGATGCATCCCCGCATAAAATTGGTTATCCCCCTTTCAGATATTGCCCCATGCAGTGTACTTTTCTGGATATTTTATTAACTTTGAAATTTGCCATGAATCCTTTCCAATACTAACATCTATCAAATGCTAGAACAACCCACATGCAATATTGATATTGAAAACTCACTTGAACTTCACTAAAATCCTTATTGTATTGAGATGAAATCATACAAAATATTGGTAATGAAGAAACAAGATAATAAATCGCACATGCAATACGAAAATTCCAAATCTGATAAGAACCCAACTATAATATTTTATTCAATGTGTTGGCCACACTTTTAACACTGAAGAATACATATAAATATACCAGTAAATTTACAACAAACCCCTGTCAAACTCCCAATAAAATCACCATGCACATCAGCAATAACCCTAGTACAATAGCAATACACCACAAGGTACAATAGTCTAGGGAAACATATTGTAGGGTTGCATGAGGCACTGCGCTGGAGGGTGGTATGATGGCCCTGAATGTTGTCTAGAACCCCACTCAATAGCCTCAATTATGAATTAAACCTCACAACAGATTGTAAAAGGTAAAACTCCAATGCAACAACCAATAGGGTAGAAATCCCAATACAACATGGGTGTAGCATGCCTAATTCAAAACAAGTTAAATCTATAGTTTAAGTGAGAGGGGGTGTTGTAGCCAAGAAAACATCACTACCATAAAAATGGACAAAAGATAAAATAAATTGTGTCATGAAGGATATTGAATATTATGGATGATCAACCAAATATAAAAGAAAGAAACAATATATTATTATAATCATATTGACTACTTGGTTGAATGGAAAAACCATTGATGAGAAAATAGGCTATCCAAAAATTATGCATGAAGATGAGGAGCTCAAGATAATGAAATGTTCCAAGGAGATGTCTAAAGTTGGCCATGGGCTTGAAATAATAAATTTAAAGGCATAAGTTGCATAAATATTCCGAACAAGGGTCAACCCATTCAAGTATGGTATTCCAAGTAAATTTTGGTGGAAAAGCTTCAAAAAGTGTCTATTGACCATTTCTAGTCCTAGACCTAGAAAGAGGTCAACCTAATGTCCTTGAACTCTAATCCATCATTAGTATTATGGTTGTATTTATCTTATGATTTTGGAGGGTGTTCAAGCAATTCACTATTTTTTCATGCTATAACTTTGCATTGTCAATATTCATATCTCCTTTATAACTTAAATTAAGTGTTGTAAATAATTCAAACCCTCAAAACACTAGATTCTGATAGCAATCTTTAGTCATATTGAAACTCGATTTTAAACTTGATTTGTAAGCACAATTATGATTTTTGAATGGAATCACCTCAATGGGTTAGAGGGATTTCATCCTCCAAATTTGTATATTAGAGAGTTTTCATCCTCAGATGAAAATATTGAACACAAAGCTCAAACTCTAGATTAGGGTTTTGTTTTCAAAGATGAATATTGAATAATGAATCATTTTGAACCCAACCCTCCTTTTATAAGTTCCATTTTTCCAGTTGCCCTAACCTTAAAAGCATTTAAATCACTTTTAGATAAATATGACCTTCTGACCTACTTAATGAATATTACTTTTTGCCCCATTTATAATAATAATACAAAAGTGCCTTTTTTTCATATTATGAAATAAAGTGACTTAGGACAACTAAAACATTATTATTAAATTATTTTCCTAACTTTATCCATTAGCCTACCGGAAATAAGGAATAAACTACGGGTCTTTTGATTGGTTTAATTCTGAAAAGGGGACTGATAGTTTGCCCTTCCTGGAATTGCTTGCCCTTAAGCAATTGCAAGCTCAACTACTCTAGGTCTCCCCAAATGACCATCTTTGTAATACCTAGATCCCAATTCATCATTGGGAACTTGCAATCCCATATTTTGAATTCCTTGTGCACACGCTATTGACATGAGTCCAATACTGTCTTTGCATACAATTCTGATGTTACAAAACGTCCACTCTCTATTACATTATTTACCACTGTAGTTTTTGTTGAGTGCACGTAGATCTTGTCCATGTTGAAGTGATCATCAATCAATGACCTCCGTGACATTGCAGCAACCCCATTTCACATCATGAATGGTAAATGCTTATACTACAATTTGGATGAATATTAACTAAACAGATCATTTGTTGTGCCTCCCAACAGACATTGAACTTTATTGGTACCAAGCATATTCCTCGTTTCACTTATTGGTTTCGATCATTGAAAATTTTCACATCTTTGGCATAGTTTTGATAATTACTTGATTCCTGCACTGAATCAAAAACTAATTTTGCATTATAGTGTGTGAGTTCTTGACCATAAAGCATCATATCTCATTTAGTTTACATATTAATTTCCCGAACAACATCAAGTTGAAGTCATAGTGCCTGTGCTATGTGCTCCATTATTGTTTCAATCAACTACTGTCTCAACAAATATCGGTCCTATCATGTAGGTACATGAAGGCAAGTTAGCCTTAGCTATTTGTCATATGCCTCTCCTCTAGATTGACTGTCATTAATAGATCTATGATCTCTCCAAGAATCATAATCATACGTGACAGCCTGATGGTCTTCCACTTTCTTTCCTTGACTTCTTGAGCTCTATCAATATTGTTGTTAGAACTGTTGTGAATACCTTCCTTAATAGTATCAAGCTGCACTTTATGACTTAACAATTGAGTATGAGAATCAACTTTATCAATAAAACCTTGCATCTTAGCATTGTTTTGTTTCTGAAATGAGCTCAAAGAAAAACAATATGTGCCTTCTAAAATCTTATTTGCTTCATACTCACATCCTTGGTCGACCAATAGCTGACTTGCAACAATTTTGTAAATCATTTTCTTATTTTCTTGGTCATCTTTAGTTGCAGTCCTACTTAGGCTTTGATGAAAATACTCCACATGGCCCAACTTTATTTCTTTTTTCTCTATGACAGATGACATCAAGCCATTCTCCTTGATGTAAAAGGTATCATTACCAATATGAGAACTTGTAAATTTGGACATTAGGCTATCATTTGACCCAATGTCCACAAAACATCTTTCCCAATGCAACAACTTTTGTTTACAGCAGTCAATGACCCAAGAGTAATGAATGACATCTCTATGCGTCATTGCAATTTGGTATTTGATTCCTTTCTTATTAGTTGCAATGGCATGAGATACTAAATCATTTAAATTCATTGAGAAAGAACCTCCATATTCCAGCACCATTTTGTGAAAATTCTCCAGTGATTTTAGTGTAAGACCAATATTAGCAAATATAGTTCTCCATGGAAGAGCAACTCTAAGAACTTCAATCTCACCGAGTGTAATAGAATTGTTTCCAATACTGGAAGGATAAAATGTCAAAGCCACATTGTGTGGCAAAAGGTTCAAATCCCCCTCCTGTTCTTCAAAATCATATAGCCATGGAAAAGTATGTTTTCCTTGCCTTCTAGGATGCACATCTGCACCAATTACAACAACATCCTCTGGATTCATTAAAACAGGAAATGGAATTGTGACTTTTGTTCCATTTGCACACTGTGGTATAGTTGCTCCGTCAACAACAAGCTTTAGTCCATCAAGATTGCTTTTGGTTCGAACATCAACTAAAGTAGGGGATGGAGAGTCGTCTCCACCATGGGAAATTGTCAAAAGCAGTTAGCATACATGACATGGCTCTCCTAGATATATGAAAAGCCCCACAATACCTACAAAATGTTGTTTGTATTTTGTAGTCTTATCATTGAATATGCGAGTGACATGATTGTGAATTGCTTCCATTACTTCAGATTTAAGTATCAAGTGTCTCAAACAATCCCCTGGATTCCATACTCTTATGAGTAGACAACCTTCAATGAAAGGATCTATATGCCCTTTGCTACAAGTTGTGTTCTTCACCTTCTCTCCATTTATATGGTACTTTCCATGATGGCTAGAATCTTGCAATGATATCAAACCTCTACTAGAATCAATATTTTCATGCCCTGAACTATAATCACGGAGATAGTCAAACTACTTACCCTTAGTTGTTGAATTTGTGAACTCAACACCTCCCTTTACTAAAATACTCTTTTCAAGTGCATGCTTAGCAGTAGAATCATTTTGAAAGACAATTTGATGTGTATTGGATCGGAACATTGCTTTCATAATATAAACTGACATCATAGGAATGGTTCAAGTGCTTATCTTCTTCTATTGATGCCTTAGATAAATTTGCATCAACTCCATCATTCGGATAACTCGGGAATTTGGGTTTTACCAAAAGATTATTCTCACTTTTATTTTTACAGCGATCTTGCAAATCATCTTCATATGACACAAACTCAATCTTTGGGAGATTGACGGGTGTTTCTTGAACAAGAACATCTTTTTCAACTTCCTCTTGTATGTTGGATTTCTCCATGGGTTGCTTCCTCTTGATTTATTGTAGCTCTGATTGTTCTTTGTTCTTTGGCTCGTGCTCTACAATTACTTTTTTTACCTCTTTTAGCAGTTTTGGATCAAATGTATCCATTACAATTTCTAGTTCCACCATCTTTAATTCTTTTGGTCTTTCTTTTGGGGACAATTTGTGGTTTTGATTCAACTTTTTCTTCTTTCTTCTTTAGCCTTCCACTTTTATTTTCTTTGAATATTTCCAATAATTTTTCAACGGTGATATAAAATTTTAATCATCTTCATATGACACAAACTCAATCTTTGGGAGATTGATGGGTGCTTCTTGAACATGAACATCTTTTTCAACTTCCTCATGTATGGTGGATTTCTCCATGGGCTGATTCCTATTGATTTATTGTAGCTTTGATTGTTCTTCATTTTTTGGCTCATGCTCTACCATTACTTCTTTGACCTCTTCTAGCAGTTTTGGATCAAGAGTACCCATTACAATGTCCGGTTCCACCATCTTTAATTCTTTTGGTCTTTGCTCTGGGGACAATTTTTGGTTTTGGTTCAACTTTTTCTTCTTTCTTCTTTAGCCTTCCACTTTTATTTTCTTTGAATATTTCCAAGAATTCTTCAAAGGTGATATAAGATTTATAAATGTCAGACTTCTGAACATATTCATCAAAGCTAAGAGGTTTGCATTCATCTCTATCACACTGGTCTTTTGACCATGCCTCCTAAATAGGATCTTTCTTTTGTGCTCTTCTAAATGAAGCTAAAGTTTTGAAGCTAATAGAAAAATGCTCCAATAGTTGATCCTTAAAACTAAGGTTCTTCATGTGTGCTTCTCTTTGTAGGAATGTTGCTCGAAAAGTTTTGTAAGGGGGGTTGACTGAGATCCTCTCATTAGCTGAAGAGCTTCCTTCCCCTTGATTTGCCTTATTCTAATTAATACTTTTCAAGGCTTGGACTAACTCTGACATGGATTCTTTCATTGTCCTCTGGGTTGTTCTTTCTAGATCTCTTTGACCCTGGCCGATCGTTTCCTGCAAAAAACTTATTATTAATTTGTAGGAACCTTCTTTTCTCCATTCCCCATGTTTTTTTTTCATCGGATCCAAAGGCTGGCAAAATCAATGCTCTGATACCACTACAATGTCTATTTCTGGATATTTTATAAATTCTGAAATTTACCTTGATTCTTTCCAATACTGAACATCAATCAAATACTAAAAAAACCCATGTGCAATATTGATATTGAAAACCCACTTGAACTTCATTGAAATACTTATTGTATTGAGATGAAATCATACAAAATATTGGTAATGAAGAAACAAGATAATAAATTGCACATGCAATATGGAAATTACAAATCTTATAACAACCCAACTATAATATTTTATTCAATGTGTTGTCTATACTTTTAACACTGAAGAATACATATAAGTAGAGTATTAAATTTACAACAACAAACCCTTGCTTGTCAAACTCCCAATAAAATCACTATGCACAACAACAATAACCCTAGTACAACAACGATTCACCAAGGACAAGTTACAATAGTCTAGGGAAACAGAGCATAGGGTTGCAAGGAGGGATGGCGTTGAGCTGGGAGGTGGTATGGTGGCTCTAAATGTTGTCTAGAACCCCACATAACAACTTGAATTATAAAATAAATCTTATGCAGTAAATTGTAGAAGGGGAAACTCCAACGCAACAACCAATAGGGTAGAAACCCCAACGCAATAGGGTTGTTGCTGGAAGAAATCCAATACAACAGTCTGTAAATACTTTAAACCCTCACAAATTTTCGGACTTTGATAGCAATCTTTAGCCATATTGAAGTTGGATTTTAATCTTGATTTGTAAGCACAATTATGATTCTTGAATGAAATCACCTCAATGGGTTGGGGGGTTTTCGTCCTTCAAACCTGTATATCAGAGGGTTTTTGTTCTCAGATGAAAAGATTTGAACACAAAGTTCAAACTCTAGAATATTGTTTTGTTTTCAAAGATGAAGAATGAATCCTTTTAAGCTCAACTCTCTTTTTATAAGTTCCCTTTTTTCAGTTGCCCTAACCTTAAAACCATTTAAAACACTTTTAGATAAATATTACTTTTTGGCCCCCTTTAAAAGAATAATATGTGTCATTTTTCTATGTTATGAAATAAAGTGATTTATGACAACTTAAAACATTATTATTAAATTATTTTTCTAACTTTATCTCTTAGCCTACTAGAAATAAGGAATACATTATGGGTATCCTAATTGGTTTGATTTTGAAAACGGGACATAACACCCCAGTATTCCACTTGCACCTAAATGAAGTCCCATCTTGATGGACTTAAAATTGCAACAATATTAGCACTGCATCTGGATGCTGTAAATGTTCAGGTTCCAACTATTTAAAGATCAAAATATCATGACAAACAACTGCATATTTTCTTGGATTTGGCCTAAAAAGGTATTTCTCATCCTTATATATTTTTAGCACAGTTTTGAGCCCAAAAGGAATTACAAGTAGTTCATAATACCCTTGACTAGTAGTAAAAGAAGCCTTTGACACATCCTTAATTGTAATATGAACTTTTTGATAACCACTCCTAAAGTTTCTTTTGGAAAATATTGTGGCTTCTTTTAATCCGTAAACAAGAATATCAATACTAGGGAGTTTGTACTTCTCTTTTAATCACCTTACCAAGATATTTGTAGTTTGGACATTAGCATGGTTACTTTTAATATATAAACAAGATTATTAAAATGCGGGATTCGATACTTTTCTTTCATAATCACCTTATTGAAGTAGTCCACCAATGTGTGCATCTTTTTCCTTCATCAACAAGACAGGGGCACCAAAGGGTGCTTTGATAAGTCCATTCTCTGACAGCGTATGTACTTGTTTCTACACCTATTTTTTGCATGGTGAGTTGGTAAGATCTTTTGCATGTGCAAAGTGTAAATGCTTTAGTTCAATTCAATGATCTGGATCTTTGAGAGGTGGTAATTCCATTAGTAGATCATTATGGAACACATCACCCTGATTTTTAAGGAAAGGCCAAAATTGAGCGTCTATGTTTTGAACGTCTTGATCCCCATCACTAGGCTTAATAAGAAATTGAAAGCATTGGCATCCTTTCTTAGCAACTAGTTTTATCATTTTACAAACAGTGGACGAATATTTAAGGCATCTTGATCTCCAAACACCTTGACTTGTTCTCTTTTCTAGAATATAGGGATATGTTCCCTTGGGGCGATCACAATTTCATAGTGATGAATCCATTTGTAATGAAATATAGCATCACAATTGCCACTTCATGATGTTCAAATATGCATTCCATTGTTGAGTGTTTTGACACTCGTCATAACTTGAGCTTTCTTCACTAAGGCATAAAAAAAAGTCATAAATGTAACTTTCATTGGATATGTGACTTGGAAGCCACATATAAGTGGCATACATTCCATTAAAATCTACCATGAACTTGCGTCCAACCTTGTTTGGGTGGCACATATTATTCCAGCCATAGTAACACAAGATGCCCAACAAGACTTGATCTTGGGTTGTCTTCATGGTCATTTTTCTCTGATCACACTACATTTCATACTATTCCATTGATTGAATGCTTGAACTTGTGATTCTTTTTTGTGTTGTGGGGGAGGGAGGGGCGGCGGCGCGCTAGGGGGAAGGGGAGGAACCTCTAGATTGATGCCCTTCAGATTCCACCAAACATGAGTTTTTTCACTGGTCCTTAATGAAATATCGCTAAATGGATATTTTAAATAATTCTGGGTTTATCGGAATCCCTTACAATAGAAAATAGAATTCTGAATTTTTATTTAAAACCCTTACAACTGAAAATAAAATGGTTGTATTTTACCGATAAAACCCTTGCAAATTATTGAGTGTTAATAAATATTTTCAGCCATGAATAAATACTGTAAACACTAATTATTGTGGAATTTTAGATAATGTAATATCATATTTTTTCTTTATTTTTCCAACTGAAAAATTCAAAAAATTACAGCAAACCATACTAGCATTAATATTGGCCTAAAAGTAGCCCAAATGATGGTGTCACCCTTCCAAAGTGTGACATCAACCCTAGGGATGGTGATGTCAGCGCTTGGGATGATGTTCTAGCTGCATCAAATGATGCCATAGTTGATATGGCTGACCCGAAAATATCGAATGCTTCTCTGGTTGTGTTGAAATGCAAAAATCTGATAGTTGATGCTCAATTGCAGCTCTTGAATGGAACAACCACAAAAGACGAGCGTTTTCATCCTCTAGCTTGAATCCACCGAAGGGTTTTCGTCCTCTGACGTTGAAAGCTGAAGCAAACTACTTAAAACTTCACAAGTTGAAAAGAGGAATGGTAAAATAGAATATTTTTCAAACGAGCCCAATGCCTTTCTTTTATAGACACTTTTGGGAAAATAAAATATTATTTTCTATTTTCTCCCTTTCCCAAAAATATAATTCAAAGTGACTTAGGAACCTTTTAAAATAATATTTATACCCCATTCCTAACGTCACTTAATAACATCAATTTAGACCCCCTTTTTAAAAACATTTTACTAAACTTGAAATTTTAATAATAAAATATTATTACGTTGTCCTTTTAATAAAGTAACTAGAACAACTTAAAATATTATTTTTATTATTTCCTTAGTTTATTCGAAGAAGGGGACATGACACTCTGCCTTTCCCAAAGATTGATTGTCCTCAAGCAATGTTGGTTCACCTCATGATTTCAAATGCCAAGATTCCAAACAAATCTTTATGTTTTTTCCATTCCTCCTTGTGATGCAGTTGGCTTCTGCTGAATTACTATGATATAATTAGGAATTGGAATCCCTGCACCCAGTGATGCTTCTCCAACAACCTCTATGAGTGAACCCATGATCGCTGAATCATGAATCATCTGTGATCTAGAGAGGGCACTACTAAATGTGACACCCTCCATTCTATTTGTTGTGATTGATGCTGAAGTTGTGTTAGTGATATCTTGGGGTACTACCTCTTTTTCTTTGAACTATGACCAAAGCATGCTCAAAATTATGCTTATCGCTTCTAGATTGTTGTCATAATACTTACCTTGTTTTCCAAAGATTCTTACCATGACACCCAAAGTTATACCTCTTGGCAAATAACATGGATTAAATTGTACGTGGGCTGTAAAATGGCTGTAAAAGTCATAAGTTGCTTGAACTTTATCTCTAAACAACAATGTGTAGGTTGGAGTATTGAAAACAACAGATCTAAGGTTGGAAACCACATTCATGTTGGCCCTTGGTTCATGCTTTTTGCAGCCAACATTTATCCCAACCATATAAAGTTGGTCACTTCCAACAAGAAAGCCATATCTTTCAAATATTTTATTTGGTGGCCACCTTAGGAGTGTAATATTGAGTATATCCAAAACAAACCAAACATTATTATAATGAAGTATCTTACCTAATGTTTGACTATCGGTTGTCTCTATGCATGACCCAATTTGGATTTGAGAAAAATGATCTATGTGCCCTTTACTACAAATTGTATCTTTCACTCTATCACTTGTTTTAGAATGCTATCCATGATGACAAGAATATTGCAATGGCATAGTAAGATGCAATAAATCTGAAATATGACCCTCATTTCATACTTAGGCTACAATCAAGATGCTCACCTTCTCTTGTCAAAATAGGAATTGTTGTGATATTTTCGATACCTCCATTCTTGTGACTCAAAACTCCCGAGTTAAGGTCAATCAAAATATTCTCCTCAAAAACATGTTGATCCACAATGCTACTTCGAAATTCAATCGCATATGGTAATGACTCACCCTTTGGAAGACTGATGGATAGTTCATGGTTTGGCGAATCTTCCTCCATCTCAGGATTTTTGCATCCAACTAGTGATGTCTTTTCCTCGATTTGATTTCTTTCAATTTCTTGCAACTCTATTTTTTCTTCGCGCTCCACCATTACAATTGGAGAATTTTTTCCCTTAATTTTATGTAGGTGTTATTTTGCTTGAGTGGCTATCAACTTAGCTTCCTTAGCTCTTCTTAGCCATTCATCACAACTTTTTGGGTCCTCATTACATATTTTGTGCTTGTCTGCAATGTGGCTAGTTTCTTTTCAACCACATTCTCTAATTCCTCTTCAAATAAGATCTCCTTACCTTCAATTTGCATGTTAAATTCTATTTGGTCATCTGTAGATTTTTTAGGCGCAAATTTTGACTTTTCCATCTTTATTTCTATCCTTGCCATTAGATCCTTTTGATATTCTTGCATAGCTTGCGACATCTTGAGCATGGATTCTTGCATTGTCCATGATTCACATGTTGGCAAGATCACAACTTTAATACCACTGAAATATCCTTTAAACGGATATTTTAAATAATTTCGAATTTTTTTTGGAACCCCTTACAATAAACCCTTGCAATAGAAAATAGGATTCTGAATTTCTATTTAAAACCCTTACAACTGTAAATTAAATGGTTGTATTTTACTGAGAAAACCTTTGCAAATTTGAGTTTTAATAAATAATTTCAGCCATGAATAAATACTGTAAACAATTTTTATGGAATTTTAGTTAAGGAAATATCAAAAAAATTTAAATTTTCCCAACTGAAAATTTTATAAAATTACCACAAATCATATCAACATTAATACTGGGTTAAAAGCAACCGAAATGATGGTGTCACTTTTCCAAAGTGTGACATTAGCCCTAGGGATGGTGACATCAGTGTTTAGGATGATGTGTCAGCGACATCAAATGATGCCCTAATTGTTGTAGATGATGCCCTAGATGATATGGTTGACCTGAAAATATCCAATGCTTTCTTGGTTGTGCTGAAAATGTATAAATCTAATGGGCATAAACAATTGTAGCCCTTGAATGGAACCAACACAAAAAATCGGAGGGTTTTCGTCCTCTGACGTTGAAAGCTGAAACAAACTACTCAAAACTTCACAAGTTGAAAAGAGGAATGGTAAAATAGAATATTTTCCAAATGAGCCCAATGCCTTTCTTTTATAGACACTTTTGGGAAAATAAAATATTATTTTCTATTTTCTCATTTTCCCAAAAATATGATTCAAAGTGATTTGGGAACCTTTTAAAATAATATCACTTTGTACCCCATGGTGAGCGTCACTTAATAACATCACTTTAGGCCGCCTTTTAAAAACACTTTAATGGAATTGAACTTTTTATAATAAAATAATATTACCCTGTCCTTTTAATAATGCAAGTCACTGGAACAACTTAAAATATTATTTTTATTATTTCCTTAGATTATTTGAAAAAGGCGGCATGACAACAAAACCTTTCAAAGAAAATTTTGGTAGTTGACGTTACACAATATTCCTCTACAACACACACTTCAAACTATGTTTCCAAAAATATTAACAAGGACGTAGAAAATATTAACATGGACAAAGCAAATACGTTTAAAAAAATCTTAACCAGAGTTTTCTTGAATTTGAATAGGTTTCCAAAAATCTAAACATGGACATTGAAGTAGCACATACCAGTGTTTTGATGTCTCTTCCATCAAATTCAAGAAAATGAATTTTCAGCATACACCAGTGTTTTTATGCACCCATCTCTAGATGTGAAGTGCTTGGTCGTTTCTTGTGGTAGACATTTGAGTAGATGTCTTTGCAATTTGATATTTTGCCTCAATTCATCCATAGGTCTACATTGATTTATCTCACAAGTGAACAAATCTCTTTGGCTATTAATCAAGGTCTGCACCCCACTTTACTCCTCAACTTATTGGAAAATTAATATGTATAGCATTTACAATCTCAAGATGCAGAGCAAAAGTAATTGCACCATTCGGCTAGTGTGCTTGCCATACCTCCCCACCAGGAAGAGAATTATGGCTACCACAAACCTTAAAAAGATACCGCCCTTTATGAAAAATGCCAATCAAGTACATTCCTATGCCATCATCCTTTGGGTGCACGAGGATTTCCCTTAATGCCTATGAGCTTTGACAACAAACTATACCACTAGGAGGACCAAAAAGGATTTCTATGCCAAAAGCCACTTGTAGTTGGAAATTACCATTACCCATATCAACCTCCTTATAACTCCTAGTACATATCTTAACCACATGTTCAAATGCAATATGTATAAAGCACGTTCATCAAGCTGCAATCTAGCAATAAGATGGGGCACTAACCATGATGACACAGGTTCAAAATCCCACTAGTATTCCCCACATTCTTAACTTTATGGATGCGTTTCCAATCAGATTAATTTTAAATTTATTTCAATTTTAGTTTGAAATAATTGAAATAGATTTCCTTTTTCAATGGGTGAATTTTTTGGAAGGAGAATTGGAAAAGTAGCCAGATAATGAAAGTATAGTTGCTAAAGTTATACCTCTACATGAGTCTGATTTTTGCATTATTTCTCTTCCTTGCATGGTTGGTGGATCATTTCATTATTCAAGCAAACTTGTTTGTCCTTAGAATGTTGAAGAGCTCATTTACAGTTTTTCTAATGGGAGACCCTTTTGTTTCATACTTCAGGTAATCATATGGTCTTCTTCATCTTAAATGGTATACTTGTGATAGTGGTTATTTTGACATTTGAGCCTTTCCTACCACGATCAACTAATAGGCCCAAGTCGGAAGACCAAAAACCCCCGACGCCTGAGCAAGAAGGATAAAGGAAGGACCAAGAGCAACAGTTTATATGTATTGTACTTTTGAAAAGACAATCATTGTTTTCTTTGGTATTAATGTTTATCATTTTAATATTTTTCCCTATTAATCACTTTTTTGTAATGTTGGACGTTATACTAAATGTTTTGAAGGATGAAGGCATCCATTAGCAGTACTTTGATCTGATCACACGTCTTCACAAGATGTAAATTGAAGACTTCGGTTTGTGTATTGAATGCACACCCCAAAAATGCATTATTATTGTCATTCTGTTTTCACAGAAAATAAGTCAGAGAGATATCTCAGTGATATGTTGGAGACAAGTTTGCATTAGGATGACTAAAATCAACCTTTGGAGTACCTTGTTGCTGCAGATTTTAGAAAACATTTTCAATTTAATGAATAGGAATCACAATCTTCAAAATCACCAAGTACTGTGTTCGAAAAGGTATGACATTTTTCTTTTTAAAAACTAATATTAAAGGTTATAAGTGTCTCATATGATCATAAAATAGGTTTAGGAATTTTTATATGACCACCTGGAAACATAATATTCTCACTTTTTCGGCTCTGTAATTAGTAAGATATAAGCACATGCAAGGTAAATGCAACCTCTTCAACTAAACTGTGGAGGCTATATTAAAATGTGCATAAACAAATAAAAATCAATTATGCGCCTTGTTCCGAGATCAATAGGTGCTTGCCGGTTATACATAAATCTACATGTGCCAACTCAATTGGAAATTTTGAGTTTCAACTCAAGCAGACAAAATTTGTACTCAGATGAGAATCTAAACCTATGAACGTTGGCTATTTGGGCATCATTGCGACCAACATCGCAAGAAGGCTTGGATGGAGAGTTACATATGACAAAGCTTCATATGATACCCATACATTCACACTACGGAGAATTGTGCCATCTAGTTCCCACAGCTCATAAGTATCATTATCAAACTTTTTTTTTATTAATAAAGATTCCAAGTGAATGAATTTTGAGTTCACTTGGCTTCTCACGAGAGCATAAATTATAGAACAACACCAATCTTCCTTGATTGGTGGTTGTTTGAGCTTCTTGTCATGAGATGTTTTTTTCCCATTTATTCCACACTTCAAAACTACTCTTCCAATGACTCATCATCACTCCAATGATTTATAACAATGCAAAGAGAAGGAAACATAGAACTCAAAAGGTAGCATTGCTTCTTGGTTGGCCATATACTAAATGATATGGCATAGTTTTTGTTGCAATTGTGAGACAAGTTTGTAGAGCGTATAATACTTAAGGAAAATAATCATCCCAATTTGATGAGACAGTGATATGGGCTACCAAAAAATTGTAATTAATCTATACCTTATATTTTGTCTTTATCTAAATTCTCTTGAAGATTCCTCCTCTTTCTTCTCCAGGAAGCTTCTATGTATAGATACCTTCTTTTAAAAGTTTCCTATCTCTAGAAGCTTCCTTGTGCATACTTCCCATTCTATAAACATAATACGAATTAAGATACATGTACATTGACAATAATTTCTTGTGTTCTCCTTTGTTTCTTTAATTGTGGTCATATGAATCCGTATCAAAGCCTACTGATTATGGCCTTAAGATCTAGTCCCCTTTAATGGTTTCCATCTTTGACCCTTGCTAGATTTAGAACACCCTAAGGCCTCTCTCCATCAAGGCCTTCAATCTAGTATCTTTGAGTGTTTTTGCTTCTCACCCTCCACTAGATTGATTTCCTACTATCTCGCTTCAACAACATAGTGGCTTTCTTTGTTGTTGTAGCTTCCTTGGACTCCTCCCTCTTTTTCTAAATGTCATGTACTTGGTGACTTTCAACTGACACCATAGGTGTCCCAGGGGCACATACCAACAAATTTCATCATTGAGGCCCCGATTTGGCTCATAATTTCTCAAAAAAACAAAGCTACTAAGGAATCATCAAAAGAATTTGTGAATACCTATGCTCTCACACATCTTTATTGATCAAATTGGCACTCTTGGATATATTTTGTCCGGTCATATTGAGAACTTGGCCAAGGTGATGCAAGGAATGATTAAACCATTCAAAAAATGTTGTTGAGTAGAGTTGTAGTATCAACATATTAAGTTCCATATACCGGTGTCCACCTCATCAATAAGGTCTACAAATTCCCCAGGTTTGATGGCATCTTCAATGGTGAGAAGCTCGACTTTTGGCTTTGCAAACTTGATTTATATGTCAAAACTTTCCCTAAGGTCATTGAAGCTGACAAGATCCAAATCATTTAAGTTCATATGGAAGAGATTGCCTTGATTGGTGAATAAATTATTAGAACATTCTTGTTATGGTAGACGATGAAGATGGTGTTAATCATCAAATCAGCCAATTGGACCACTTCAAAGATGTCATGAAGAAGAGGTTATACCTTGTTGGGTATCAAGACAATCTATTTGCATGATTGGTACAACTCAATTCCCATATAAGTCAATTAGTGCAACAATACATTGAAATTTTCACCAAACTTCAAGTCAAGCTATCAATCCTTGATCCAAATGAGTTGCTTACGATTTGTTTTTGACTTCCTTCTTAGCATAAGAGAACAAATAGCTATGTTTGAAATAGATTCCTTGGAAAATCATAGAAATTAGTAATTTATACTAAAGTTGAATTGGGATCTAAGTCTCCAAAGAAGAGTTCCAACAATCCAAGCTCTTTCACCAATCCTTCCAACTCTAAGATATTTCATTGGACAATCTAAAGCTTCAATCTAGCCTTCATCATTTGTTGGTAACATAAAGAAGTATTACAAGTACTATAAGGGGCATGGTCATTTTATTGAAGAATGTAAAGTTGTCCAAGCCAAGGAGTGCAAGGTTCTCCTCACAATGCAAGACCCTGAAACACTAACTTAACAAGAGAAGCCAAGGAGTGTAAGGGGTAGTTGAGAATCCAATGGCTTTGGATCCATACATTAACTTGACGAGATTATTTAACAAGCCCATAGGAAACATTTTTCATAATAATTTCCAAGAAAAAACTTGTCCACATTCTCT
This sequence comes from Torreya grandis, assembly GCA_037957365.1. Taxonomy (NCBI): domain Eukaryota; kingdom Viridiplantae; phylum Streptophyta; class Pinopsida; order Cupressales; family Taxaceae; genus Torreya; species Torreya grandis. Next base: position 2,176,877 of record JARHVA010001318.1, on the reverse strand, counting down.
TATTATTTATAATGGTAGAAAAAAACCTAATGTCTAAGAAGTTGGTTGCAGATCTATATCTTCTCACCAAAACACACCCTAAGCCCTATCATTTGGATTAGGTCAAAGGTGTTGCAAATTTAACCTTGGTGTGACCACAATTTGCCATCACCTTTGCCATTAGGCCCTATAAAGATAGAGTTCAATGTGATGTCACTCCACTTGACTATTCTCAACTACTCCTTGGGTGTTCTTACCATTTTGATTGGCATGCCATTCGTGATTGGTGATGGAACATATATACAACTCAAAATCTAGGTAAACTATACAATATAACCACCTCTTGTTTGCCTAGGGTCTTTAAATTATGGAAAGCTAATAATGAAATAGGTTAATATCCAAACGTTCATAACCATGTGTGTTATTAGACAAGTAGATAACATAGGTGAACTTCCTCCTTCAAGTATTAAGGGCATTCTTGATGCATATTCTAATGTTATACAAGAACCTCAAGGGTTGCCACCTCTTCAAACCATTAGACACATCATTGATTTTGTTCTAGGTTCTTCACTGCTAAACTATTGTGCATATCGTACATCTTTTGAGACTGCAAATATAGAGAAGTTTTTGTGGAAACTCCTTGGTGATGGTAAGATCCATCCTAACACTTATCCCATATAAGTTGTTCCCAAGAAGGAAAGAAATGAATGGAGATTTTGCACTGACTATTGAGCATTGAACAAGAATGCCTAGAAAAATCATCACACAGTTCCTAAGGTCTAAGATTTCCTCAACTAATTAAATTGTGGCAAATATTTTAGAAACATTGATGTAACTCCTAGATACCATTAATTACCTATGGACCCATTAAATTTATTGTAAATAACTTTCAAAACTAAGCACATGGTCTAGGAGTCACTAGCTTCATGCTTTTTTGTCTTAGTTATGCTGCAACCACATCCTAGAGACTTAACAATGACTTTTTTAATCCAAATTTGGGGAAATTCATAGTAATAGTTGGGATGATCAAGTTAAACCTATTCACATTTGTCTTTATACTCTATAAAATCATGAATTATAGACAAAAATGAAAAAAATGTCTTATAATTTATATTTTGATTTTAGGCTAACCTCATTATCACCATTTGATTTATATAAGGTTACTACCCTCCTATCAAGTACATACTCATTGATTGGCTAATAGACCAATGCACATACTTATTAATTGGCTCATTATAACCTTGCTTGAGTTTGACAATTTGTGCATAAGACAATTTGTCATCAATGTTGATGGAAAAGTGTGCTAGGAACCGATTTGCCAAAGGAAGGAATGCGCTAATTGATTGAGGGGGAAGGTCATACAACTATCACAAAGCATATTCTTTGAGAAGCCTTGGTAACAATTTAGTCAATAATTGATTGTTGGTTGCTTAATCTAAACATGTTGCATGGATGGATCGAAGGTGTTGTTCAGGGCCACCTTTACCATCGTACAATGGAAGCTTATGAGTGACAAAACCTATAAGTAAAGGATAAAATGCAATATCAAGGGCTAATTGATTATGGAGTGAAAATGTTTGCACAATGACACTTCTCAATTCTCTCGGATCCACACAAAAGTATATATAAGATAGTAAAAGAAAGGTTATGAGTTTCAATGGACATACACAAAACACTATTAGATACATTGTGCTACCTCAATTCAAATGCTTCATCCAATGCATGTGTTTTTTATCCGATTTTTGTATTTTAATATCTACAATACACAAATTGAGACCATATCTCACCCCCAATCAAACAAAAAACTCTCCAAATTAACTCCCTATAGATGACATGATCAATGATGAATTCTGTATTGAGTCGATGATCCTCCTCTCTTCATTTGTGTCATGATGATGTTGAAGTTCGAAAAGTTATAGGAAATGAATGTTTTAGAATTAATGTCACTTCCGTATGGGTAATCCAGACATTAAGATATTCCCAAGATGACCTCCTGAAAGCATGACTCAATTGTGGTGGATCTAATAGAAAAACCCAAAAAACCCTTGGATGTAATAGGCTCCCTATAACAATAGCCCAAAATTGTGCGAACTGAGGTTATTGTCCTAAACCTTCCACTTTTATATAATATCCTCTTAAGATGACCTTGGGCTCACCATATGAGAGAAATCTCTTTTTTTAGGGGACAAGGTCTTGTAAAAATAAGGGAATACCACGAAACTTCCACCACCTACATAAATGCATGTCAGGATCTTTCTACAACAAAGAAACTGTACAAAGTATGTTGAACATAAACCCTAAATCTGAAATATGTATTTAACTAATTAAAAAAGGAACTACAACACACAAAAAAGAATTATGACAATAATATGACTATTCTATGAAGATGTCTTTATAAGCTCCTCTCTGAGATTTCTCAAATCTATAGTGCATTCTAAGTGAGGGAGAGTTCAAATTATAGATTTTTTAAGGTTCCCTTCCATTTTCCCTATTAGATGATAAAGCGAAAAAGTTGATTGGCAAAAAGAATGGTGCATTCCTATTGGTTACCTAAAAGATAATTTTTCATAATAGGCAAAACCCTTCAAACCTATTTTGTGCATTTGCCTAAAAATATGCAAAACCCTTTAAACATAATTTAAGCATTCGAGTAATGATTGCAATCAACAAGAACATTATAAAATCATTGTTTTATTTGATTGCAATATTAATGTATGGTAGATGATATTTCATACATGTCCCGTGCATTGTTTTAGTATCATTGCTCTAAATCTACACTTCCATCTTCTTGGATTCTCTCTATCCTCTCCTTTCTAAATATTCTATTTCCTTCCCTACTCCTGCTCGCCTCCCCCACTTTTATTTTTGCTCTAAGTTAACTTTTAGCACCAATTTCATTCCTAAATTTATTCTATTCCATTTATTTTATTTTTTAGTTCCTTATTTTTTGTGTTAGTTTTTTATTTGTAGATTATTATTATTTTTTGAAGTTTTTCTGTTTTTCTAATTATTTATAATCTTAGTTTTTTTAATGTATGTGAATTTTTAGTTATCTTTAAAAAAAATTTACACTAATAGGTATAACTTATAATGGCAACTGGGGGTGGTGGTGGAGTGTAATAGTGAAAGATGTTAATAAAAACTAAGATTATAAATAATTAGAAAAACAGAAAAACTTCAAAAAATAATAATAATCTACAATGTAATAGTGAAAGATGTTAATAAAAATATCTAACTTTCAATTTTATGTCTATTTTTATCGTCATAAGATAAATTTTACCTTAAATTTGATATCTATTTGACTGTCATACTTGGTGGTGAAACTAGATTGAGCTATTTTTTCCCTGTCAATGAATTTTTTTTAAAGAATGTGTTGGAGTCATTAATCAATGTGAATCATTTCAATATGGAAACTTATATGAAAAATCTAAGATAGACACTTAAATATTAATGCATTTCAACATTTTTAGGTAGAACCAACATTTCATTAAATCTGGACATATTCTGATGAATCTAGATTTCTTGTATCATTTTTTTTGGTATTATAAGTGTCAAAATTAGATTCTATTATTATTATTATTATTATTATTATTATTATTATTATTATTATTGATTTTTTGCTAGTGTGATACCATATTCCAATATTTCTATTTTTGAATATAACTAGTATGATATTGTATTCCAATATTACTATTATTAGAATCCAACTAATGCAAAATTTTATTCTAATTGGTTTATTATTGGTTTTTCACTTTTTCATTAATATTTAAACATAAGTATATTTATGTTAATTGTAATTTGAAAAATATTTTAATTACACAATTAAACATTAATTTTATATTCATAGTTTGACCATTATGAATAATTTGTTGAAATAAATGTTGAATCTTGCACTCATATTAAACAATAGTACAATATTAAAGTCTTGTAAGTATGCGTTTTGGAATATTGTGTATTTCCATCTAAATAAAAATATTATTGATTACCAAATTAAACATCAATTTTATGTTCATATACACATAAGTATGACGGATAATTTGCTAAACAAATATGTTAATCTTTCATTTACATATTAAACATCAACACATTATTAAAGGTTTTGTAGCTCCACTAGTAGTGAATTAAATTGATGAAATAAATATTAATTTTCCATTCATGTTAAATGACAATACAACATTAAGGTCTTAATGAAGAGCGGTTTTGAATATAAATTTTAAAAAACCACATCTTGGGCCAAGAACATATTTTATATGATGTTCAATTAATTCAACACTGATTTTACCTTAAACATTTATGATACAATTTCTTATTTGTATTTGTTATATCAATATATGCCCACTATCGAGTTGTCACCTTTTGAGCCACATTCTCAACATCCTTTTAAGGTAAATATCCCCCTTTGCCTTACCCATCCATATTGGGATATGTCCTTCAGATGGTCATATTAGAAGCATTTGTCTAGTATACACCGAAATATTGCCATCAAATCCTTTAAGTTGGACCATATCTACTTCAAGCACACTTGTAATTTTTAAAGATGGATAAACTTTGTTGCAACTCATCTTAACTTCAAATTGTCTTCATTGCCTTATAGTGAGGGCGAACCTTCCTATTAATTAAATCTCCTATCAACCAATACACCAAATTTAATGGGTCCAATATATTTCCAAAAAAAAATGCCTTTTGAGAACAAATCAACATGATCACATTTTCCAAAGAAAATAGACATTCTCACAGATTAATGTACAAAAATAAGTCAATGTATCAACCATCGTTTTAGAGGTAGCTTAAATATAACATTTAAATTTACATACAAATTGGTTGCTTATATATGTTCATAGGCAAAAGCAAACCATATCCACTCAATATCAAAAGAGGCAAGTAATTTAAGGTAATAACCAATGTCTATAAAAAAAACATCCCAATAACATTTAATTTAGGTCACTACATTTATTATTTTAAAATAATTTCAAAATACTTTTATTGATTTTTAATAATGTCGATCTATTTTATTGTTGCATTGATTGTAGTTTCATTATTGTTTTAAGTGCACATGAATGCATATCTTGTTTTACTTACCTAAGGATAATTCAAGACCTAATGTATGCTTAAGGCTAAATGAAGACTTAAGAATTAAAGATCTAAGGCTTCCACAGTCCATACAACGAGAACAAAATTATTTTTGGTATTAATAGTGTAACTCAACCTCCTTTAATTACATCAAATCTACGCACACCCACTTTGTATAACACACTTCCCATCTTACTACTATGAAAATAAATGCTAAAAATAAATAAATTGAGGATAATAAATATAATACATACATGGTGCAACCTCCATTACTGACATCAAATCTCTACCATACCATCTTACTATTGTGAAAATAGTTGTTAAAACAATTAAAATAAGGATAATAAGTTTACTGCACAACACTACTGACTTATAGTATTCACAATTAACAACAATGCCTACCACATTTTTTTCTAAAATAGATTTTGTTCTCAAGACTTAATAAATTTCTACATTATATTGTTTTACGACTAATAAATATGTTGGGACTAAACTAATAATCCATCTTCAATATTATTTTACATCGCATCAAACTTGTTAATTTTTTAAATCTAAAGCTAGAGGGAGCAATTCAAATCTAGCGCAAGTGCTTATGTATGTAGTTCAACCTCCACTAATTACATTAAAGCTCTACATGCCCACTTTGCATACCATATGTATCATATTAATACTGCAAATATAGCTATACAAAAATTAAAGAAAGGAAAAAAAAATTGGAAAAAAGGACCACTCAAATATAATATTCACAATTAACAACAAGGTCTAACAAGTGCATTGATTCTAAAAAACATTTGTGGAATAAGGGGTCTAGGTTATAAAACTTATATGCAAATAATTTTGCATTGCAAAACCTTGCAAATTCACACAATAGTGACTACATACAGACTTCAAATAACAATCATAATTATAATTTTTTATAATATTAATGTGTATTAATATATTTTTATCACATAAATTCCTTTTCTTTCATAACCCAATTACACAAAATTTCATAGATTTCACAAAAGTGATTCATCGTCAAGATACATTAGATTTATTTTATTTAATGTGTTAATTGAATGCTTATCTCATTTAGCATATGCATTAAATGTGTTTTTTAATCATAACATTTTTTAATCATGGCATTTTGAATTTACAATTGATATCTACTCTACACATTTTTTAATTGATGTGTACATTGAATGTGTTGACTACAAACATATCTACTACACCACCCTTTCCATCATATCTTATGTATTTCTTATTTTACATTTTCCTTCACTGCTATTCCTCAACCGCCATTTCTAAAATATTTTATACATTTATTCACCATTGCATATCCATCTCAACATTTTTCATCGCAACTTTAGTTTACTTGTGTATCTATGTAGAAGCACAAAATTGTGTTCCAGTTGGTGGCCAAAGTCACAAAATTGTGAGATTTGCCTAGAGTAGTTAATGGTGCTTTGGGTGAAACAAAGTTTAGGGAAAAGGGTTTCTCCCTAAACCCCCTTTCACCCTAAACCCCCCTTTAAGGAAAAACCTCTAATGTGGCGCATATGTAGTAGTACAACACCCCGCCCTCGTCGTCCTCTCCGCCCCCAAATCCCATTCAAAGTAAAAGGAAGCCTATAATTGCTTAAAAATTGTCACTTCAGAACCAATTATTTTGCGTTAAAAGAACTAGTAAAATTACGAGTTTCCACATGTAAATAGATTTTTTTTGAGCTTTATATATATATATTTTTGGCATTGGAAAAAATATGGAAACAACCAATTTTTTTTTGAAATAAATATCTTACAATAGGTTTCAATGTATTTATTCCATTTATAGAAAAAAAACACTCAATTTCTACATATATATAGAGAAATATGATTGTGCTAATGCTTATATATTTACATTGTAAGGATTGATCAATAACAAATTAACAAAAAAATAATATGCTGGTAACAAAAATAAGAAAACAATATCCATGTAATAGGTCCATGAGTCAAGAACACATTTCCAAAACATATGAAGAAAATATTATGTTTTGACAAAGTTATGTTGGGCAAAACTTCAATTCTATACAAATTTGACATTTATGAAAAAAGGTAACATTTTTTTTTCAAATTAAAAAGTATACATAAAATCTACACTTAAAATGAAACATTTCATTGGTTTGTATCATTTCTAAAATTTGTATAATTTAGTAGTAATTGCTTATGTATTTTTAAATTATTTAAAATTTACAGTTTTGATGTATTCAAAGTGTCAAAAAGTGAGAAACACTATTATACTTTGACCTATCTACCATGAAATCAAATTCAAGATATTTTCATAAATTTATTCTACTAAAAAAGATTTTTTTTTTAATAAATGAATATGATTTTATAGAGCACACTATAAAATGCACAAGTTATTGTTTGTAGGGAAAATAACTTCCTAAAATGTTTTTTTTTTAAAAATATGATGGAGTGTCATGCTTTTCTCATTGTGTTGAGTTCTTATCTCATAGACTTAAAGTGTAGAAATGAACAAATAACAATGTTATTCATTTTATTTTATTTTGTTTCAAAGCTTTTTTGGTTCTTACGGGTGGTGTTTAGTAGTGTTGTCTTACAAGTGGTGTTTACAAATGATACAAATGTAAAAAAATAATTTGTTATTCTTTGTTTTATAAGTGGCGTTTATGAGTGTTGTTGTTACTAGTAAATTTCTATATATAACAAATGATACAAATGGAAAAAATAATTTGTTATTCTTTATCTTATAAGTGGTGTTTAGGAGTGTTTTAGATTATGGTAAAAACAGGTTTTGAAGGGGCCCCGAAACCCTGAAACAAAAGAAGAAGGATATAACAATAACGCCCTCAGGTGAGACAAACCTAACACCTACTGCTGAGCAGTATCAAAAACAGGTTTAACCGGGACTTGAAACCACAAGTCAAGAACATCAAAAGACAGACCCCAGGTTTTACAGAGACCTGGAAACTCAAGTGTGAAAAGAAAACAAAGAACCAGTAAATAGAACCAGTTATAACATCCAACTAACAAGACCAAAACAGTAAGAGCAAAAAGATCCTATCCTTTTAATTCCAGGATCATCTTCACCGCTTCCTTTCCAATCGCAGCAGTGTCCTGTATGGATTTTGCAGTTGATGTAGCAACCTCTTGCGTAGCTTTCTTTCTTGAGCTCTGTCTGGTCCTCTTACTAGGCCCCTCCAAAGATTTTATTTCCTCATTAGCTCGTTTTCTATTGTTTGCAGCAGCTGCACATATGCTAGAAGTAACCTCCTCCATCTTCATTCTGCTTTCCTTAATGAGCCTTCTTAGGTTGTTTTCATAGTCTTTTAGTTTGATAGGAATATCCCTCATCTGCATTTCCAGATTATTGATTTTATTCCGATCAGCTTCCTGATTATGTTTCATCATTTTCATTTTCTTCTTGAGGCCCATTATTTCCTTATACATCCATGAGTCTACTTGAAGGATAGCATCTACTTTGCATTTGTCCGAATTCATAAAGGGATGCCCCCTGTCATTCTGCCAAACGTCACTAAAATCTTGAGTATTCTCTTTTGGATTGACTTCATCATTTTCTGTTTGATCCTCCCTTTCCATTCTTTTCTTTTCTTTAGTTTCAACAGGACTTTCGTTGTGAACAAGATCATCCTTTACTTGTTCTCTAGTTTCCATTGCATGATAGGCGTCCTGAACTAAATGTTCTTTCTCTGTTTTCGAAGCAAGATCCTCAAATAAAACATACATTTCTTTTTCACTTTCCCCTAGCACTTGCTGATTATCTTCAAGATCACAATTTTTCTGTTCTGTTCTTTCCTCTATAGTGTCCCCTTCTTTTTCATTCTCACTTTTATCTATTCCTTCCTCATTAGAACTGGATTCCCCACTATCCATTCCTTCCTCTTCCTCCATACTCTCCTCCTCAGAACTTTCAATGCTTTCCCACTCCGTTTCCTCATCAACAATCTGTTTTTTAAAGCTGGAGGATTTGGGTTTAACTTTTTATTTTCCCTTCACTGTTTCATTCTTCTTACTCTGTGAGTCCTTATTTTTGTTCGAATAAGGATTCGGGACAATGGCCTTATTTTTGCAGAAACCTTCTATTATTAGGATCAATCCCTTATGCAATATAGGATGAAACTCTTTTTTTCTATGAGCAAACAGACTTTGGAGAAACAAGAAGCGCAAATAGAAAGGGAAGGAGATTCTTACTTTGTGCCTAAAATGATTAAGAAAGACAAAATGAAATTTATGGACTCTTTTGCTTCTACCATCAAGTATAAAATACTCACGGATGCAACATAAGACGTCTCTCCAGATTATTTTTATCTGCTCCAGGTCAAAAAAATCTCCACTCTTTTTCAGCTGTTGCTCCTCAGCATCCGTCTTCGGGAATTTGCTATAAGCCTCATTAGATATACTGGTCTGCTTAGAGAATTTTATACCCTCCATTGGAAGCCCCATGACCTCCACAATGAATTCCTCGGTGAGCTTCACCGTGATGCCATGGAGGGTTACCCTGTCGTCGACCCAATTTTTGAAAAATATCGTCGTTATATGGGGTTTTGAACCATGCAGTCGCTCCAAGTAGCTCACTACCTTTCCTCTCTGAAGGATCTTCCAAAGATCTTGTTTTGCCTTCCAGTCTTCGCAACTTTTAGGTTCCTGCTTCCTTGGTTCACCTTTCATTTTGCAGGCCATACCATTTTCCAGCAACACCCAAACACTAATTACTGAGCAATGAAACCAGCTGTTATCAACTTGTATTGGAACTCGCCTATTTTTTGTCACATGCAGTACCCACTTTACGTTCTCATGAATATATCTGTTCAATGAATATAATCCTTCCACCGTGAAGCCACTCCACCAAATCATTAACTTTCTATTCCAAGCAGATCTTTCCCTCCTTTGAATGAATAGCGTCATAATTAATAAGTGCTTTGAGATTAACATCCCTATTTAATGCATTCTGCCATCTCACCTTTTGCCCTGTTCGAACAACATGATTAGCTATCCAGTCAGCAACCCCATTGGCTTCACGGTAAGTATGGGTTATGGTTACTTTTTCAAATTTTTGAATTAAGGCTTTCATTTCCATCACCATTGCCTCTATAGACCATGAAACTAAATTTTTGTTGTTTAAAATATTAATGATATTCAGGGAGTGACCTTCCAGCCATAATTGAGAGAATCCCGATTCAACAGCTAATTTAATGGTTTGAAGGGCTGCTATAGCTTCAGCAATATGACTATTCGACTTACCTATAGGGATAGCAATAGCGTCAATTACATTTCCCACATGATCTCTCAAGACTCCTCCACATCCTGCTTTTCCCGGGTTCCCTTTAACAGCTCCATCAAAGTTTCCTTTGATCCATCTACAAGGGGGGACATTCCATTTTACACATAATCTTGGATTTTCAGTTTTCACATTAGGCCTTTCAGATCTTAAGGGATTTTCAATTTGAAAGGTTGGATTAGGATCCCTCTGTGATAAAAAATTCTCCTTTATTGCTCTAATAATATTCTGACCCAACACCCATCCTGGAAGTTCTTTGCTTCTAAATATTCTATTGTTTATTTCTTTCCATATGCCCCACCAAATATGGGGAAGAGTCAATTTCCAGAAAAAAAGAACATCAAGATTCTTAGAGGGACAGTACCAACTTTTAAAAGATAGTTCCACACTTTTTTGATGGACCCATACTATTCCCCAGAGATTGAGGATCTCATTCCACACTTGTTGCGTATAAGAACAGTTCACAAACAAATGATCTCTATCTTCAAAACCATTTTTACATAGAATACACCTATTCACCACATATATTCCTCTTTTCTGTAAGTTATCAAGAGTTAGGATTTTGTTTTGAAGCAGAGTCCAATAGAAATTTTTTATTTTGGGGATAAGCCCCTTGATCCAGGCATATGACCACAAAGGTTGATTACCATTTCCCTTAGAAATAAAAATGGTAGAAACTTTAAATTGTCCACTAGGATCATCATGCCAGATAATATTATCCTCAAGATAAGGATAAAGAGATATAACATTGAGGGATAATTGTATATTATTGAAATCTTGATCAAGATCAGTTATATTCACCCAAGAATTGTTCTGCCAGTACTGATTTACAAATATACCATATCTTTGCTTACATCGATCTATAACCTCTTTATCTTGAAAATCTTCTATCAAAGGGTAATCTTTTAACCAAGCATCCTCCCAAAATTTCACCTTAATTCCATTACCAACTTTCCAGGAGCATCCTTCTTCTAGAATTTGTTTGGTTCCCTGAACAGCCCCCCATATGGAAGAGGGTCGAGTTACATCAGGGTAAGAAAAGAAATCAGAAAGGGATTTTGCTTTGAATAAATACTTATGCTTCCATATGTTACTCCATTCTTTATTTTCATGGTATACTCTCCATCCCAGTTTTGCTAAGAGCGCTGTATTCATACTTCTGATTTTCCTTATTCCCAGCCCCCCTTCCCTGAAAGGTTTGCAAATGTTATCCCAAGCAATTAAAGGCATCCTCCTTTTTTCCTTAGTACCAGTCCATAGAAAGTTTCTTTGGATTTTTTCAATAGCTTCTGCAAATTTGATAGGAATTCTGAAAAGACTTAAAGCATAAGTAGGTATGCTTTGAAGACTAGCTTTAAGAAGGGTTAACTTTCCTGCCTGACTTAAAATATTTCCTTTCCATCCCGCAAGTTTCTTACTGAATTTGTTGATAAGATCCTCCCATAAGGCTTCAGCGACTTTCAACCCAAGAGGAAGACCTAAGTAAGATGAGGGGAAAGATCCTATAGAGCATCCAAGGATTTTAGCAATTTTATTATGTCTCTGAATAGGGGTATTGATGAAGAACACTGCACTTTTATTCCAATTAATCAACTGATCAGAGGCAAAAGAATATAAATTAATAGCTTGCTTCAAATTTCTTGCTTCCTTAACTTCAGCTTTTCCCATGAAGATAGTGGTGTTTAGGAGTGTTATTGTTATTGGTAAATTTATATATATAATATCTTTTATTAGGTTTTAGGGCATCTTTTATTTAGTGAATGTCGCGAAAGGAGGAGTCTATGTTGGTGGCATGTCTTTCTTTCTTTTGTTTTCTTTACGAATGTTTATGGATCAAATCCTATTATTGGGTCTTTCTCCTTTGAGCTTAGTCATGACAGTGTATGAATAAATTTGATTTTTAATGGATATGGTTGTATATGTATATGCAATTTTATTTTGGGTATCATTGTAGGTTATTAGATAAATGGTATAACTTATAGCTTAAAACACATATTTTCATGTTTGGTTTGATAATTTAGTTTGATTATATTTTTTGGATTTTTTAATGAGTCGGAGCTCTACTTGGCATGCACTTTTTTATTCAAGATCCATTGTCTTTGTGTCATTTTTAGTTGGGTTGCATACATGTATATGTATATTTATACAATTATGTTAATTTATGACTTTATATGGCCCAAAAAAGGTTTTTAGATTATTGTGGGAGTTTTAATTACACTTGGTCTGAGTCTTGACTATATATGTAAAAATATTAGTGGTGTTGTTTGGGATTTTGGCGGCAGAGAGAAATAATATTTTAGCTTGTGTGGTTTCCTCAAATGCAACAACAGATTTTGAAATGAGTCCTCCCACTCCTCTTCCCTCTCATGGCAGAAGTTCTCTTGGTTTTGAAGTTTTTGGATAGAAGCGCATCGCTATGTACAAGACCGTCACTGATTACTTTGACGTTCTTGGCAGGAGCTCTCTGTGTTTAGAAATTTTGGGCAAAAGTTTGTCATTGCGTGGAAGACTGATGTTTCTTCCCTTCATGCTCATCATAGAAGCTCTCTTATGTCTGGCAATTATGGGTAGAAGGTCATCGTTGTGCGAAAGATCGACATTGATTCCCTTCATGCCCATGGTAGAAGCTCTTTTGTGTCTAACATTTCTAGGTAGAAGGTCATCACTGCACGGAATACTGATGTTTCTTCCCTTCCCGCTCATGGTAGAAGCTCCCCTGTGTCTAGTGACTTTAGATAAAAGGACGTCATTGTGCAGAATACCGACACTTCTTCCCCTCACGCTCATGGTATAATCTCTCCTATGTCTGGTGATTCTAGGTAGAAGGTTGTCGTTGCACAGAAGATTGATAATGCTTCCCTTCATGCCCAAGGTAGAAGCTCTTATAGGTCTGGTGTTCTTGAGAAAAAGGTCGTCATTGCACAAAAAACTGACGATGCTTCCCTTCTTGCTCATGGTAGAATCTCCCCTATGTTTAGCGACTCTAGGAATATGGTTGTCATTGTGTGGAAGTTTGAACCACTGTGGAAAATGGATGTGCAGATGATGGACCCTGTGTGGAAGACTATGGTAGAAGGGGCAAATCAAAAAGCTGATTCAACTCAGATCTACCTAGTGAATGGCATAACCCCTATTGCCAACAAAGTCCTGGATGTCATGGAATTGAAAGTTGTGGTGAACCCTAAAAAGCATTTATCCTTCGCTAAAGTAGTATCTCGTAAGATAGATCCAAAAGTAGATACCATACCTCTCAAACCTACATCTTCTGACCCTATTGTGACCTTTGATGAGGGGGAGATCAAATAAGTGATTATATCAGAAGAATTCTTCTCAACCAAAGGTCTTATCTGCAAATTTGTGGATTACTAGCCAAAACTTCAAGAGTTGCATGCTTGGATCTTGAAGCATTGGCAACCCCTCTTAACAGGGACTCTAGATATTTATCCTTGTGCAAAAAAATTCTTTATTATTGTCTTTCACAATATTGAATACAAGGAAGACATTCAAAATAATTTATGGTGCTTGAATCACCACCTCCTAGTCATCAAACCATGGTCCCCTGGCTTTAACCCCCTCATAGAACCACTCAATGTTAAACCCATTTAAGTTCACCTGCCTTGTCTTCCTCTTCAGTTTTGGACTGAATCTAGTCAAAAGGCAATTGGTAATTCATTGGGTGAGTACCTACAAATGCATCTAGATACTGATCATTTTTATCACACTAATTTTGCCAAAATTTTGATAAATATTGACACCTCCAAGAATTTGCCTAAAAATATCACTTTACAAGTTGATGACCACTCTTGATCCCAACCCCTAGATTATGAAGGTTTACTATTTCATTGTCATAGTTGTTTTAATACATGCCACTTAACCAAAAATTGCAGTTCCCTTAGGAAAAAAAAGAATCCTTGTGGTGGAAAGATTGCAATCTTGACCTTCTGTAGGTGGATGCTGAAGAATATTCAGAGGGTTTTGATAGCGATTCTACGTCACCTTTGGAAGATCCTGAACCCTTTGTTCCAAATAAGGACCTTAAAAGTCCTCTTTAATTTGAATATGTTATGTTGAAAGACCTAATCTCTCCAAGGAAAGCCACGAACATGGTAGTCCCCTCTGCACCAATTTCCTCCTCTGATGAAAACCCAAGTATGGAATTATCTAGGGCAAAAGGATCTCAGGACTATGCAGTGGAAGACAAATCCTAGCTCTGTGTTGTTGCAAAAGATAAGGAAGGATGGACCAAGGTTCAAAAAAAGAAAAAAGGTACTAAAGTAGTGTTACAACGATCCTGTATGACCCTCTGCTCACAGGGAATCTGGGTAGAAACTCCTGGCTTGGAGGGACTCAGAATAGTTTCACAGAAGATAGTTGTTGAAGGTAGAAAAAAAGCGAAAGATCACTGAAAATATACAAAAAGTGGTTTGACATAACCACTGTCTATTTTTTCTTGTTAGTTGTATTTGACATGATGTTATGCTTGCCCCATTGCTGTTGGTAGAGGCGTACTTTTTGTGCATAAAAGATTCATCTTTCTCTCCTTTATATTAAATTTCGGGGTCTTCAAAACCTGTAACCTTTACCCTATCAAATTAAAAAAAAAAAAAAAACAATTATAAGTAATATAGTTAAATATCTTTTATTTCATTTAAACCTTATCCATACCTATCTTCCACAATATCAATGGTTTATTAGGTTTTAAATATAATATTTTCTATTTATTTAAATAGTTTTTTAATTTGCATGTAACAATATTATTTATATATAAGAATTATGTTCACACCCATATTTTTTTCTCATCCGTAGAAAGATTGTATGAGTTAGGATGAATGTTTAAAATTATTAACCTTTACTTGTATGTCTATGAATTTGGACATAATATGAGATCTTAATTTGGCATGAGATTTATTATAACTCAAAGTGCCTTAATATTTTATTTATAGAATTAGAGGTGGTCGTGTTGGGCATCATGATTGTTTCATACTATTGCTAGATGATCCTCATCTTCTTTGTATTATTTGGCATCTTTCCAATGTCAAATTTGATTTTTTTAAAGCTATGTTAAAACTCTTGTTGGTGTCTAGATCAATTTGAAATCTACAAGAAAAATTGAATTATTCGCAATCTATATGCATTGTATTAAAATATATCCTTCGTTAACATGGGATTGATAGCTATGTTAATAATATTTTTTATTAATATTTTTATTTTATGAATTCATTGATTAGAATTAAATATATCCTTCGTCAACATGGGATTGATGCTTTTTCTAACTTTAGTTGAGTGGTACATGCATTAGGATGAAACTTTTAAACTACACAAAATAATATTTATTTGATTGTCTTTGACCAGTTTTCAATTATCTATCTATATCTTATTTTGTGAAACATAATTGTAATAGGGTGATTTAGTCGTAGGTATGTTGGAGGACATGGATAAAGCTACAAGGTTTGAAATAGAAAACATGTGTTGAGGAAAAATTAAGCTATAGTGAGTTAAGGAATTGTTGACAATTTTGCCCCACCGGAAGGTTTATTGTAATAGAGCAGTTCAAAAGAGGATAAATAGAAAATTTTGGGCTTTCACAAGCAGAGGGCAAAAAGCAACAATTTCCTTCAAATTTTTTGTCCAAAGGAATTGTTTAAAAACAAAGAAGAGGAGCCTATTTTCAAAGTCTGACGGTCTATTTCACTCTTCAAAGGGCAATTTTGAGATAAGGTGAAGGGTCCTTTTCACAAAGCTGAGTGGACACAAAAGTTTTGAGAGAATTCCTGCAGACTTTTTGTCCATGGGAAAATGGAAAAGGACTTTACAAAAGTCTGAAGGATTTCCTTCGGACAGTTTGCCAAGCACAAAGAGGTCCTTTACATGAAATCCTGAAGGGTATGCACCCTTTGGGAAGGTCCTTTACAGAAAAGTTGAAGGATATCTACCCTTCGGGAAGGTTTTAAACAAAAAAATTGAGGGACCCTTTTGAAAAGCCCGAAGGGCACTTTCCCCTTCGGGAAAATCAATTTCAAAAAATCCAAGGGGCAGTCAAAGATTTCCAAAGGGTCATTTGGAGCAACAGGGGTCCTTTACAAGATTCTCGAAGGGTATGTGCCCTTCGATAAAGTCCTTTAAAAGAAAACCGAATGGTAAGTGTACTAGTTTCGAGAGCCGAAGGACTATTTTTGAGAGGCCGAAGGACATTACAAAACATCTCAAAGGGTACGTGCCCTTCAAGAAAGTTCAATTTCAAAAAAAAATCGAAGGACATTTTCTTCAATTTTTTTGTTTGAGGGAATGTCCAAGAGGAAGATCCAAAGGAAGGGCTCGAGCAATGAAGGAAAGACAATTCCCGTAGACAATTTGTCCGTGGGATTGTTCGAATGAATTCCTTCAAGAAAGAAAAGCCAAAGACCAAGTCAAGGCCGAAAGAATAAACTCATGGATTTCATGCAAAGGGAAAACAAAGGGAAGGTTCGTGGAAAAGACAAATATAGATAGTAGACATGCACAGAGATAAATAAACAAGAAATTCCATGCATGCACTCTCATTTGTCTCAAGCTTGCAACATTCCAACAATTCAAGCGTAATTCTAAATTTGATTTTGGTGTTGATTTCATGCAAAGAGAGGCCTTTCAAACGTTCTAACATCTTAGGTGGAGTTCCATATTTGGAGGTGGGCATAGATTTCATGCGTGTTAGAAAAAAAGTCAGGGATGAGCCCACCATCTATTTTCAACGCCAAAGGATTTTTCATATAAGACAGAGAAGAAAAAACAAATTTAGAAGGCTTTGTTATCTTCGCATAACAAAAGTTGGACTTGTTTAATGTAAAAGTTAATCTTTCTCTTCTATTTTCAATGCCACCTCTTGGTTGAAGTATTCTTTTCTATATAAGTTGGCTTTTTAGCCTTGATTTCCATCCCTCTTTTGGCAAGACAAAATTCTATCAAAGATTGAGTTGTAACCTTTTTCAGATTAATAGGACTATTGTTTTCAATTTCTAGCAAGTTGGTATGGTGTATCTTGTCATTGATTTGCATAAATGGTAGAGTTTTCTTCATTTCCAAGTCTTGATTCTTACATAGTTTCTAGATGATAAATTTGTGCAAGTAATGCTCTGTGTTTAAGTGTCTTTTTTCTAGAATTTTAGTGGATGCAAGTGATTGATTAGTGCCTTCAATCAGGCCTACTCTTTCATTTCTCTCAGGTTTTAGTTACTAGATTTAACCTTAGATTCTAAAAAACATGGTCTAGGATACATGTGTTGATTAGGCCATCCTCTCAATATGCATTTCTATATTATTTGAAAGCTCTTAATTCTGACATTAGTGTGATGATACAGTCAATGGATGGTACTACTTTGTCAGATGCTTATGAATTTGCAATAAGGATAGAAAATAGTTTTATACAAGTTGGTAAGCTTTCTCCAAGACCTCCAATGCCTATATTTACGAAAATAAGTTCTATACCAGCCCCTCAAGTTCCTCAAATTCCATCATTGGCTACTATTCTAGCACCTTGGGCTCAAATTGCAGCGCCTACTAGTCAAGCTAGTGAGATAGGAGAGTTAAAAATTTTGCTACAGTCCTTTGGGAATGAAATAGTATAGCTTAAAAGGCAACAATTTCAGTTAATAGGCCTTATCAAAAACAAAATCAGAGCTCCTATCAGTCCTTTAAAGATCAAAGGCTTCTTTATCAGGGTTTCAGAGAGAATAAACCACCATATCAAGCACAAGGAGCCATAACTCCAGCTAAGCCATATGTTGCCATTGATCCTAATGTTCCTTCCACTTTGAAAGCCATTATTCCAACCCCACCTCAAAATAACTTGGTGCAGGATTCAAGTTGGCAGACCTCAAATCTCAATGATGCTCAAAACTAAGCCTTGGTCTCACAGAACATCACCATGCCACATATGACATAACAAGAGTTTTCTTTTCAAAGAGGTCAGTATCAAAATACAAGTTTGGCATCACAAGGAGAGACTCATCAAGTTCAAGCGCAACTTGATGCCATTAATGTAAATTGGCAAGTAGATGATCATGTTGCTTTTACTCAAGGTGTTGAAATTAACAATTTAAGTGGTCAAGTTGCAGCTGTAACTTGAGCTAAAAGAAGAGCCATTGAAAAGGCCCAAGAGATAACAAATGCTTCATGTACTCCTCATGTTATTTTTAAAAGTACAAAAGAACAACTTATTGCCCCTACAACTTAGAAAAATTAGAATACAGAGGTTAGTAGAGTCCATCAACTACCTCTAGTTCGTGAACAACCAGTGTTGTAGAAAGCATAGCCAAAGGTTAGTCATCTCATTTCAGTATAGTGGATCAAATGAAGAAATCTAATATCAACATTAGCATGTGGGATTCTCTTTCAATTCCAAGACAAAAGGATAAGCTCATTCAAGAGCTTTTAGCTCTCAAATTATCTTCAAAACTGGTTGAGAAAAAGTGTTGTCTTAACTAATTCAGATCAACCAACTAAGTAACAGGTACAACAAGTAGATAAGATGGCAAAGGTGGACAACACAGATGTAAAATCAAAGAAAACTCCTCATTTCTACCTTTCTTTGATAGTAGGTGATACTTTGGTTCATAACTGTATGGTGGATAGTGGAGTTAGTAGTACAGTCATGCCTAAATAGGTTGCAGATAAGATTGGACTTGTTTATGAGGCAAACACTAAAAGAGTGTTGCAATTGGATGGGTCACCAACAAGGATGGTAGGTATCATCAAGGATTTGAAATTGACATTACATGCATGTCCTAATGTTACTATTTAGTAGGATGTTGTTGTGTTAGATTTGCCTCCCTACTTTACTATGTGTCTTTCGAGAGATTCACCTCAAATATTGAGGGATATTTATCAGCTAATTGGACCTATTTGTTATTTAAAAATAGGTATGGTACTAAGGTAACAATTCATTTTGAGTCTATTGTAAGTTTTCATATGGAGCCTTATATGCCAAGTGTTGTGAATACTAACTGTATCATCTCAAATGATGTGATAGAAATTAGTGATATAAAAAAAGAATCACCTTTGCATGGAGTTCCATATTTGTTTCTTAATGAGTGGGATTCCACCTTGCATGAGCATGATCCTTATAAAATAATTGAAGAAATACTTGGTGTGTATTGCCTTTATGAGAATGATGCACCAATTCCAACCATGGTCAAAGAAGATGAGTCTAATGATGGTTTGTGACAATTATACTTTGATGGATCAAGAAATAAACATGGAACCAGTGCTGGAATGATGTTGGTTTTTCTAAAAAAACAAAGGTATTTCTCCTCTATTAAATTTTGGTTTGGTTGTTCAAATAATGTTGTTGAGTATGAAGCACTAGTTCACGGTTTGCAATGGGTTTGGAAGATGAAAGTCAATTTTTTGCAAGTGTTTGGAGATAGTGAGCTTGTAGTCGACCAAGTAAAAGGTTTGAATGTGTGTAAAATTTTTTTACTTAAATCTTACAAGCATAGAATTTGGGATTTACTTGACAATTTTTAGGGTTTTAACATTCAAGGAATACCAAGAGATAAGAATAAACATGCTAATAGGTTTGTTGTTGTTGGGGCACAATTTAATATCTCAGCTGATGTTAAAAGTGAAAAAATTAGTCACATATAAAGATGGTTGTAAGGCCTTCTGTTCTAGATAATCATGATAATTGACAGGTGTTCCAAGATGACAATCAAATTGTGAGATTATTGTAAGGAGAGGTTGAGTTTTCTTCAAAAAACCAATCAAAACACTTTTCGCAGTATGGTGATCAAATTGTGCAACTAAAAATGAATAAGCTACCTAAAGGATCGGTCACTCTTGAGAATATTTTCAGTGGAGTTGATGAGCTAAGGAAAGAGAAGTCATCCTTGTCAACAAAGGAAGAACACTATGCCAATGTAGAGATTGCAACTAGTAAGATTTTGAAATTGGGTAAGGTATGCACTCCTTCCCAAAGAAGCTTTCATTGAGTTATGCACAAGTTTCACTGATATATTTGCACGGCAGTATAGTGATCTCAAAGGTTTTGATCCAAGTTTGGCTCAACACACCATTGAGTTAGAGGAGAAAACTAAACTAGTGAAACAAAGAAAAAGGCCAATCAATCCAAAGCTTGAGGCTTTGATAAGAGCTAAGCTTCACAAGCTCATAGAATCAACGATTATATTTCCAATCAAGCACTCAACTTGGGTGACAAATCTTGTTCCAGTAAGAAAGTAGAATGGTGAGATTTATTTGTGTGTTGAATTCTGTGATTTGAATAGGTTTTCACTTAAAGATCACTATCCATTGTCATCAATGGAACAAATCTTACAGCTTGTTGCAGGTTCATAGAGGTTTTCGTTGTTGGATGGATATAGTGGCTACAATCAGATTTTGGTAATAAAAAAGGACCAATTTAAGACAGTCTTCACAACCAAGTGGAGAACATTTGCATACAGAAAGATGTCATTCAATTTGTCTAATGTTGGAGCAACCTTTCAGAGAGCCATGGATATGGCATTCCAAGGCCTTCTTAACAGGTTTGTATTTATTTATTTGGATGATATAATAGTGTTTTCAAAGAATGCAAAAGATCACATGGTTCATCTCAAGGAAGTGTTCGAAAGGTGTAAGCAATTTGGGGTATCTCTAAATCCCAAAAAGTGTGTCTTCTCAGTTCATAAAGGTAAGCTTCTTGGACATGTTTCAAAGCATGGTTTAAGCATAGATGTTGAAAGGATTCAATCCATTCTTGCACTCCCCTTGCCTGAGCACAAAAAGGCTTTGCAAAGTTTATTTAGGGAAATCAATTTTATAAGGAGATATATTTCAGATTTTGCCATTTTAGCCAAGCCACTTACAACCATGCTAAATAAAAATCAAAACTTTAGCTAGTCCAAAGAAAGAATAAAAGGTTTTGAGGATATTACGAAGGCCATATCTAGTGCTTCTCTGCTTCTAAATCCATATTTCACAAAAGATTTCATTTTATACACTTATGCTAATATGGACACCATTTTAGGCATTCTTATGTAGAAAAATCATGAGTCATTGGAGCAGCCAATAGCTTTCTACAGTCAAGGCTTAGTGGAGTATGAAATAAGGTATTCTTTTATTGAAAAACATGTACTTTCAGTCATAAGATCTCTTAAGAAGTTTAGGCATTTATTGTCTAATAATAAAATACATCTAATGTTTACCCATCCGAGCATCAAAGAGTTTCTCTTGAACAAAGATATAAATGAGAAAAGCGTTGGTTGGATAACCAAAGTAATGGAATATGACATAGAAATTAAGGTCACAAAGTTGGTTAGATGCAAAGAATTGTGTGAGCATCTAGCTCAAGACTTGCAAGAGGCTAATGAGCTTGTTTTGGTGTCACATGATGAAGAGGTTGTAGCCATTCATATCTCACATTCCAGTTGGTTTCATGACTTGGTAAGCTATCTCTAACATGGTGTTTACCCCTCCCATCTAAGTGCTTCAAAGAGAAGATATTTCAGATTGCAATCAATTCCATTTTTGCTTGTTAATGGTGTTTTGTTCAAGAAAGATATCAATGGAATGTTGGTAAGAAGTGTAGAACCAAACCAAACTCAGAGATTTTTTGAAGAATTCCATGATAGACATGGTGGTGGACACTTTTTTTCAAGAACTACGACACTTAAGATCATAAGAGGTGTGTATTATTGGCCTAGTATATTTGGTGATTGCCATGCATGGGTTAGAAAGTGCAAATAATGTGCTATGTTTGTAGGAAAAGTCAAGCTTGCAATCTTACCTCTTCAACCAATTGCGGTGGATCAACCTTTTGTCCAATGGGGATTGGACTTTATTGGTTTCATTAATCCTCCTTCGAGTTCAGGGCATAAATAGATTCTCACCACTACAAATTACTTCACATGTTAGACATAAGCAGTGGCATTGAAAGATTCTTGATTTCTATGAAGGTTTTCTTATTAGGTTTGGAGTTCCTTCAAATATTATTTCTGATAATGCAATAGCTTTTATGGGATCTAGGATCAGCCAATGGGTTGTTCAACATGGAGTTTATCTCAGCACATCATCGAACTATTATCCACAAGGCAATGGTCTTGCTGAATCTACAAACAAGAACCTTTTGAGGATCATGAGGACTATTGAAGACAATCAGAGGTCATGGCATCTCAAGTTGAAATCAGCTCTATGGGCTGATAGGATCACCTATAAGAGGTCAATAACCAACTCTCCATACAAGCTAGTATATGGTAAGGAAACAAGGTTACATATTTCTCTTGAACTTTCAACTTTGGAATTAATGCATCAACCGGAGTTGTTTGAGAATGGACCTATGGAGATCAGGTATGTTGAACTTATGGAGATGGAAGAAACAAGAAATCAGTCCATGATAGCCATGGAAATTCATCAAGCACAGGTGAAAAGAACGTTTGACAAAGGAACTTCTTCACGAAGTTTCAAGGAGATTTGGTCCTCAAGTGGGATGAGGATAGAGCTAAACCAGGAAGGCACACCAAGTTTGATTCTCTTTGGAGTGGCCCATACACAATTTTCAACTGGAAATCCCACAATACTTTCCAACTTTTAAAGTTGGATGTTTAGGAGCTTCCAATCCCAGTCAATGGGATACACTTGAAACATTACTATTGAAGAGCAAAGCTCCTTGTACATAGTTGTTTTTGCTTTCCTCCAAGTGTTGTTTATGCACAGCAGTTTCATTCTATTTTGTTCGAATAAGTGCTTGTGTGCACATTTGCTTCTTAGTTAGGTTTTCTTGTTTTCGTGTGTTTCCCTTCCTTTTGAAGGATGAAGGTTATCTGTAGTCATGGACCATATTTACCGTTGTTTTGTGAGTTTAATATCAGGTTTATGGTTTGAGTTCTCAAGCATAGCAGGCATGCTTGCCAGTTGAGTCATCAAAATGTTGACAATTTTTCCCCACATGAAGGTTTATTGTAATAGCGCAGTTCAAAAGAGGACAAATAGAAAATTTTAGGCTTTCACAAGCAGAGGGAAAAAAGCAACAATTTCCTTCAGACTTTTCATTTGAAGGAATTATCCAAAATCAAAGAAGAGGAGTCTATTTTCAAATTTTGAAGGTATATTTCACTCTTCGAAGGCCAGTTTTGAGATAATCCGAAGGGTACTTGCTTTTTGGAAAAGGTTGTTTTCAAAAAAGGAAAGGACTTCATAAAAACCCAAAGGGTATGTGCCCTTCGGGAAGGTTCATTAAGGAAGCTCGAAGGGCACTTTTAAAAGATGAGTCCACTTGGAAATTTTTGAGGGGCACTTGGAAGGTGAAGGGAATTTTTCACAAAGCCGAGTGGATACACAAAAGTTTCGAGAGAATTCCTACAAACTTTTTGTCTGCGGAAAAATGGAAAAAGACTTTACAAAAGTCCGAAGGATTTCCTTTGGAGGGTTTGCCAAGCACAAAGAGGTCCTTTACATGAAATCTCGAAGGGTATGTGCCCTTAGAGAAGGTCCTTTACAAAAATCCTAAAGGGTATCTACCCTTCGGGAAGGTTCCAAACAAAAAATTCGAGGGACCATTTTGAAAAGCTCGAAGGGCACTTTCCCCTTTGGGAAAGTCAATTTCAAAAAATCCAAGGGGCAGTCAAAGATTTTCAAAGGGTCATTTGGAGCAACAGGGGTCCTTTACAAGATTCCCAAATGTATGTGCCCTTCGAGAAAGTCCTCTACAAGAAAATTGAAGGGTAAGTGTACTATTTTTGAGAGCCGAAGGACTATTTTCAGGAGGTTGAAGGACATTACAAAAAATTCTGAAGGGTATGTGCCCTTCGAGAAAGTTCAATTTCAAAAAAATTCCAAGGGACATTTCCTTCGGATTTTTTGTCCGAGGGAATGTTCTAGAGGAAGATCCAAATAAAGGGCTCGAGCAATGAAGGAAAGACAATTCCCGTGAATAATTTGTCTATGGGATTGTCTGAAGGAATTCCTTCGAGAAAGAAAAGCCAAAGACCAAGTCAAGCCTAGAAGAATAAACCCATGGATTTCAATGTAAAGGGAAAACAAAGGGAAGGTTTTTGGAAAGGTCAAATTGATCCAAAACTTGAAAGCTTTGGTTGAAAGATAATTCAAAAATAAGAACAACACAATTCAAATAATGCTATCTCTGAAGAGATGTTTTATTTATCAAAATTACAGACCCAAACATATGCCTATCTCTGAGAAGAGATGTCTGATTTCTATTTCGGGTTACATCTTCATTTATACATGTTTTGAAGGTGTGAGGAGGATGTGGAAGGTCACCAATATTGAGGGAGATTAAGTGGTTCGACTTCCACGATTTACAACAACATAGAATTCAAGGAATTACTATTTTTAGAAAATTACTATTTTTAGACTACACTACTAAAATTGAAATTTGGGGCACTTTCATTGGGTTTTCAGGGGTCAAACTTCATTGAGAGGAGCTCCATGCCATCTCACGACGTTCCCCTCATTATTAGCTTTCTAACAGTTCAAATGACGAGTCAATTGGAGCTACGGTGCAAAAGTTATGGCTCCTAGAAGTTTCGCCATCAATTTGGGTGGACCCATCAACCGAATTGTCATCTGAATTGTTGCCCAGATCATTCCTCCCTCCTTGAGAAGCAATGGTCCCCATTGCATCAAGATTTTTCATCAAGTGTGGTAGTTGTACTTCAATTTTAATTCCTGATGCATACTTGGAAGGGACTGTGATTTATATAACTATGTAGGGCCCGATTGTTCACCATTTCTGTCTGACCATCAGTTTGTGGATGGAAGGCTGTGAACTTCTTCAGCTCGGTATCTATTTTTTTCTATTTTTGTGTTATTTGTGTAGTCAGAGTTGTAACATCAACCTTTTTGGATTCTTGTAGCTTGACCACCATGAGAATAAATTTCTTGGCACTAATCAAAGAGATAGATGTAGAAGGTGGTACCTTTGGTACCCTATAGCACCATGTTCCAAGAGTGAGAGTGATCATTCGAGTTCTTGATTCATATATGCCATGTCGATCATACATGAATGACTGACCAAAGAGTACATCACAAACATCTAGATTGACCACATCACATAAGACCTCATCTTGGAAAGGTTTTATTGCATATGAGAGAAGACATTGGTGGGTGACACGGAGGTTTCTCCCTGGACACAACCATCCAATACTCTATGGCTTTGGGTGGGGCTTCATAGACAGATTTAGGCTTTTCAGAACATTAGCAGAGATTAAATTATTTTGACTTCCACTATCAAAAATGAAATGCAAAGGCTTACCTTTCACCCATAACTTAGAATGAAACAACCTTTCCTTGTCATCTAGCATCTCGTCATGGGTTTGTGATGAAGCAAAAATGGCTTCAGGATCAGCATCTACAATTTCTTCTTCAACCTCTTCAACTGCAGGGTCTATATGAGGTAGAGCAATAGATGTTGAGGATTGTGACTCAAAAAGCAGTGACTTGATGGCTCGACATTCTTCTTTGGAGTGAGTTCCAGATTTGTGATAATCACACCACTTCCCAGTCTTTCCTTCCTTTTGTTTCCAATTTTGGCCTCGTGTTTGACCTTATTTGTCACTTTTCCATTTTGAAGGCCGATTCTTTATATTCATTCTTCCATGCATATGCTCAATCTTCACTGTGAACTTGTATGTTTCACCGATGGTTTCCAAATTGAAGAGTTCCATTTCTCCCTGTATGTACCATTGTAGTCCACCACGATATTTGAGAACCTTATGTTTCTCACTTTCTTGGATGCCCAATCTCGCATATAGAGAATGAAAAATATCAGTGTAATCTTGAACAGACTGTTCTTTACCTTGGCAAAGTTGTTGCCACTCTATATACAGATCATCATATGCTCCAATGGGGTAGTATTCTTCTTTTATAGCTTTTATGAAATCATCCCATGTAGGTTCCGTCTCAAGGCCAATATCATCTGCATTGAATCTCTTTTTGTACACTTCCCACCAATTTTTGATAGGCAATGATGCTTTCAAAAGAGCAAAAGTAATCTTCTCTTTATTGGTAAATTTATTTACAGAAAAATAAGATGACAATTGATCCAACCAATTTTTTACTACATCAACATTGATTTTGCTTTCAAATGTAGGGATATCAAAATTCACCTAAACCTTGAAGGGTGTTGGGGCCTTGAAAGGATGTGCGGGTGCGAATGAGAAGCTAGAATTTTCCATCGAGATTTATTGAAGAATTTGAGTGAATTGTTGTAGCATCTGTGCTTGCTATTGTTGGAGGGATTCATTCACCATTTCCTTGAAAGGATCAGATGTCTCGGTGTTGTCCGCCATTTGAAGTCGTTTGGAGCAAATAGGTGGATAGTATGCTGGTTGAATTTTCCACCCAAGCTTCCTGTAATCTGACCTCGTTCTTGGGATCATATACTCTAAAGACAAACCACTCTGATACCACTGATCTAAAACTCGAAAGCTTTGGTTGAAAGATAATTCAAAAATAAGAACAACACAATTCAAATAATACTATCTCTGAAAAAAGATGTTTTATTTATCAAAATTGCAAACCCAAACATATGCCTATCTCTGAGAAGAGATGTCTGATTTCCATTTCGGGTTACATCTTAATTTATACATATTTGAAGGTGTGAGGAGGATGTGGAAGGTCACCAATCTCGAAGGAGATTAAGTGGTTTGACTTCCATGATTTACAACAATACAAAATTCAAAGAATTATTATTTTTAGAAACTTACTATTTTTAGACTGCACTACTAAAATTAAAATTTGGGGCACTTTTGTTGGGTTTTTGGGAGTCAAAATTCATCTAGCAAAGCTCCATGCCATCTCACAACGTTCTCCTCATTATTAGCTTTCCAACGGTTCAAACAGCGAGTCAATTGGAGCTATGGTGCAAAAGTTATGGCTCCTGAAGTTCTGCCATCAATTGGGGTGGACCCATCAACCGAATTGTCATTTGAATTGTTGCCCGGATCACAAATATAGATAGTGGACATACACAGATATGAATAAACAAGAAATTCCATGCATGCACTCTCATTTATCTCAAGCTTGCAACATTCCAGCAGTTCAAGCATAATTCTAAATTTGATTTTGGTGTTGAATTCATGCAAAGTGGCCTTTCAAATGTTCCAGCACATTAGGTGGAGTTACATATTTGGAGGTGGGCATAGATTTCATGCATTTTGGAAGAACAGTCCAAGATGAGCCCTCCATCTGTTTTTAGTGCCAAAGGATTTTTTATGTAAGACAAAGACAAGTAAAGACAAATTTAGAAGGCTTTGTTATCTTGGCATAACAAAAATTGGAATTGTTTAATGTAAAAGTTGATCTTCCTCTTCTATTTTCAATGCCGCCTCTTGGCTAAAGTTTTTTTTTCTATATAAGTTGGCTTTTTAGCATTGATTTTCATATTCTTTTTGGCAAGACAAAATTCTGTCAAAGACTGAGTTGTAACCTTTTTCAGATTAATAAGACTGTTGTTTTCAATTTCCAGCAAGTTGATATAGTGTATCTTGTCATTGATTTGCATAAGTGATAGAGTTTTCTTCCTTGCCAAGTCTTGATTCTTACCTAGTTGCTAGCTAGTCAATTTATGCAAGTCATGCTCTGTGTTTAAGTGTATTTTGGATATAATTTTAGTGGATACAAGTGATTGATTAGTGCTTTCAATCAAGCCTACTCTTTCATTTCCCTTAGGTTTTAGTTACTCGATCAATTTTTTTTGCGAAATACTTATGCATATTGGTCAATTGGAGTTGAAAGTTTAGTCTTCTTGTGTAAATCAGTGTTTTGAAAGCTCTAATTGAGTGGATCAACTAATCATCTAGGTGTATCACTGTCATTAGGTAGGATTTTCTTTCAAGTTTCATTTTCTCTTTTCCCAGGCAGTTCTTAGCATAGAGTAGCAAAGTCCTAATTGATATACTAAAGAGAGATAGCCCTTAGAGCTAGAGACTTAATCCACTTATTAGGTCACCCACAACCTATGATTGTTTCAATGTTTTAGAAGAGTGTGAAGACTTAAGACTACCTTCACAAGGGTGCAGGTCTAATTGACAACATGAATTATTCGTGAGATATTTTTATGTTCTTTCTAGATGATTATTGTTTAGAATTTTATTTATTAAATAAATATTATTTATTAACATATTAATCATTATATTTTTTTTAATGCTGTCAAATTTGTTTTCATGAAAATATTACTGGATTAAATTATATGTGTAATTAGTATCATCAATTAAATTATTTTAGCTTTATACTTTTTTTTATTTACTCAATCAAAATTATGAATCAAATCTGTTTCAAAATTGAAGCAAAAAAGACACCAATCTATAATGCAAAAATGACATTAGCATCACTAGTGTCACAATTTAAAGTGAAATTATTGGTGCTTACCCAAGCTCAAAATTACATCTCTTTTCAAATTGGGGCAGTCAATGTAGGGGAAGTGGAGCGACAGTGACACCACTGTATACATTTGAACTCTTGAAGAAGGTAAGGAATAACCATTCTTATTTTTTCCCAACATACAATATTGGTTATTTGAATGTGCTTTATAATTTTGTTAGACGGTTCAATTTTTAATAGATGTGATCCAGTTGTGTTTGAAATACAATGGAAATCACTTGATATCTACACCTTAGTTATTATGGCCATGGCAATGAAGTCCATGCTCGAATTATTGCATAGATTTGCTCAACATAATTTTATTATTACATTGGATGAGTTTTTAAATATGTATGTGACATAACAGTGAAAAAAAAATATGGTATAAATGTGGCGCATCTAAAAACATGTAGTGGTGTCATTTTTGTGCCATAAAAATTGATGAAATTTTTCCTAATGAAAATTTGACCCTACTCTTAGTACAAATTACACTTCATGCAGTAGCGTTACTCAAATTATTTGTGTATTGTAGAATATTACACTATATTAGTGTTGTAAAAGAAAAAATAATTCCATTATGTCACCATTAAAGATTGTATTTTGTGCTCATGCACACAATATGATATATTCTTCTAAATTACAAAATTTGGCAATATTGCGATATTGAATATAAATATATATATGAGTGAAAATTTTAGG